>JBAIZL010000013.1:576806-641806 GCA_036971475.1 Prosapia bicincta
CAAAAAAGTATAGAACAACAAACAAATAGTATATAAACATAAAAAAAAATATATAACGATAAATATATAACAATAATTAACAATATAACAATAAACAAAAAATATTATTAAATCTATAACAATAGGTTTAACACCTAACAAACAGTGAAAATAAATAAATTAATAAAAATACTTTTTCAACAATAAATATCTACACACACACACACACACACACACACACACACACACAATAGTAAATAGATATACTATAATTAATAAATATGGAAATTATATCTATTTATAAAATTTAAAGTATTAAATAATATATTTAGGTGCCGCAAGAAAGCGGTGACACACACCTCTTCATTGTAATAACAACATACATGAAACCAAGTTTTTCAGTTTTAAAATGAATTTTATTAAATGCAAACCTGTTTGTTTGAATGTTTTGATAATTGGTTAAACCACATTTTATTTTATATTAAGACTAGTGAATTTCAAAAACTTTGTTTTTAAAATTCTCAATGCTATTTTAAAAAATATCTACAGTAGAACCAGATGAAAACTTTGTTTTAAAACCCATCAAGCACTCTCCCTCTCTCTCTCCAAAGCACTTAGAACCAGATGAAAACTTTGTTTTAAAACATATCAAGCACTCTCCCTCTCGCTCTCTCAAAGGCACTTACTGTAAAATTAGTGATATGTTCCTCTTTAAGCTGACTATTGACCCAACGTAAAGTTGCTCGAGTGCCGGGACTGTTCTCTTTCATAAAATACGACAAGTATGTCATTCCAGACAGCTCATCTAGGAAAGGTGATGCCAAGTACTCGGGTTCCAGCACCATGGGAACTGAAAACCTTGACCTTGCTAACTCCATAGCAGTCCGGCAATTCATTACACTGAAATAGAAAAATAAAGCACCTCTAGTTTGACCTGACACTGGCAAGAAAAATTTTAAACATAAAAGTTGATTATACTTTCAACTTAAAGAGCACAATAAAAAAAAACAAAAAATAAATTATTTAATGACATCTTCATTGCAAGATACTTATAACATAGGTATTGAAAGCTGGCCAATTAGCAATTCTATCCAGAGGACACACTTTCATTACAAGGACTGCACTGATATGCAGGAGTTTAACAAGAATTTAATGGGAAAAGCAGATATTAGACCTGTAGATTTTAAACCACAAAATATTCTACAAGTGATTTGTTCGAAGTGTTTTTTTTAACTTTACACTTAAACTCTTAGACATATATTAATATACTGACACTTGCTTCTAGTATCATTTACTTTTTTGTTTAATGAGGGTATACATTTGGGAAATATGGCCATAGCAGATCTGGTCTAAGTTGACAGTGATACATATCCTGACATGGCCACCATCGTTAAACAGAAACAAAAGTCATATATAAATATATGTCTAAGTGTTCAAATGTTATATTTAATAGTCAATAGAGTTTATATCTTCCAAATAGACAGTGTAACTAAACAATACAAATGTTTTAGGTATTCTATAACAGTATGAGAATAAGGTTGCTATTCTAAGCATCAATGAAATGATCATTTTGTAAGGTGTGGGCAAGTAAATTCACCCAGTTACACAATATTTACTTATAATATATGAACACTTTAACATATATTAGTATGTTACACCTGCCTATAGTACCACTGAATTTATAAAATCACTGATTCATTTTACAAATGACTTTGTAAATTGGCTATAAGAGATTTTATTCAAAATAATGGTACTCATAAGAGTACTTTCATGAAGCTAATAAAGGACTAAATTACCAAAAACAAGACAAAATTTCTAAAAACTTACATAAATTGTTTCCTTTATTTACCAAAACAAGGGTTGTCCTCAGCTTTAAATTAAAATTTCCTTCCAAAATGCTAATGTTTTAGAGATATTTTAAAAATGTTGATTATATTTGTTGTTTGTAATGATACACATGTGTACCTGTCATTGGGGTCTAGATGTTTCCAGTGGGGGAAGAGCCCCGGCTCACAATAGTCCAACAGTGCGCTGAGATAAATTCCAGAGTTCCAATCAGTGGTGAAGTTGCTGACCCTGCAGTCGGGCAGTACTGCCTGCACACAAAATTACAACAAACTTCAAATAAAATACTCTTATTTAAAGCAAATACATATTAATATTTAATACAACAATTTTTAAAACAATTGTTAAATTTTCATATTTATTTTTGCATTTCATTTTTTCTTTTATGCCAAAAATAATCAAAACTCAAAAAAAGGGTTTACAACCAACAACAGTAAAAGCGGCGCCAACAGGTGCACTTTCCAATTCCAATTCCGTTTCTACTTCACTGTAAACTTTAGTGTTTAGATAATAGAAATATAAGACGGCTGTTTTGTGAGTCATGTATAATATTTTATTCTGCTGTGCTGATTTTTCAATACCTAGATCGTTACCATCATCAGGCCTATAACACATAATGGATGTTTATAATTACTATAATACATACAGAGTTCTTAATGATAATGAATACTTCTAGTACACAATATATTACCTTGTATAATACAGTAGCCCCATAAATAATTAAGGTTAAAGGTTAAACATTCACTAAACATCCATCTTTTATTTCTATTACCAAATCTGTGCAAGTGTAGCCTCAATTATTTAATGTTTAGAGCTATAAGCAAAATTTTTTAGTAAATTTTAAACCTTTTAGAGATACCACTTATTACTGCCTAGAGTGAAATAAAACAATACTGTTTAGGTTGAAGTGAGGCAATGGTGGGAGAGAAGATTTAACAAGTTAGACTTATTTTTGTATGTTACTCCTCCCTGTAGTTGCACTCAACCTTTTACTACTTTTGGTATCACTTGGAAAAAAACCAATACCTACTGATATTTTGCATTCAACACTAGATCAGTGCATTGTTCAATGTTGTGAGTCACGGATAAGACAGTTGCTCCGGTGTGTTGTATTAGTGTGAGTCTGTGATTTATTGATATTCTGTGGCGTATTATTGTTCATAGAGTAGTAGACAAACTTGTGTCATTTAGGGGTTTTGATGTCCAAATCACCAACACAGAACAAACACGACAGAGCAGGGATACAAGATCACATGCAATGACTGCCCCAGCTCCTACATAGGTCAAACAGAGAGAAGCTTCGTCACATGATATAAGGTTTCATGAAAGACAAAAAACACAAAACCCAAATTAAACTTTGCCATTCACATACAGAACACACTACATACATATACCAATATATACACTAATCTAAAATTCCTTCACTAGTTCAAAAAAGCAACAAACTAAACATAAGAGAAAACTATGAGATATACTAACACCACAAAAACCTTCCACAACACATTTTAAACGACAAAACACACTCACAATCAAATACTATATTTAAACACTTTATTAACAACTACTCCATGAATGATAACACACCACAGACCCACAATAATACAACACACCTGAGCAACAGTCTTGTCCGTGACATTCAGCATTGAACAAAGCACCGATCTAGTGTGTATCGTGTATGCTGAAAACTATCAGTACGTAGTGGTTTTTTGCCAAGTGATAATAAAAGTAGTAATTAAAAAAACCCTCAACTACAACACAAAAACTGCCAGTCTTCTAGTAGCAGATGGAATCAAACAATATTAAAATAGTATTTACAGGAATTGAGTAATATGCTATATTAACTGTAATTATTTAATAAAAACTAACTAAACAAAGAAAATTTTTCTTTGTTGATCTAAGTAGGAATTGACTTTAACAAAATTTTATTCATTTTACTTGTTTGTGATTTAATTGTGTAATTGGTTTGATAGAGCAAAGCTTAATTTGAGTACTTTGGATCTAAATCAAACAATAAGACCAATGAAAGTAAAGATACTAGACATTCCTTATCCATAACAGCACAGGTCATACCCCAGTAAAAGTTCAAAGGTTTTCAGATTTGCTCACCTGATAAAGCAGTGTGTTCTTTGACATTTACACAACTTTCTGTGAAGCTCTGCCCATTATAGAATGGGTTATAGTGAACAAGGACAGATTATAGTAAGCAATATTCTAAGCAAGTTTTCAGATATAATAAACAGGGAGATTACAGAAAACAAAAAACACAAATTACAAAACCAAAGGGAAAATTAAAAGATACAATTTGAAAGATGAGAATATTAGTTTTGAGCTGTTTGTTTATTTTGGGGGATGAAGTAATAGAAATCAACTCAAAAACATCTTTGAATATTTCTATAGTTTTAGCCTGCTGTGGAACCTCTAGACAAGCAGGTAGAAACAATATAATTATCATCACTGGTAAATAATTTTAAAAAAAATTGTTATAGCAAATATAACTTCTTAACCACAAAAACTCTATATTTCAATTGTAATGTATATTTTGATTGCAAAGAAATCATCTTCAGAGGAAATTACTACAAAGCTGTTATAAATTGAGCAATCAATAAGAGGAAGTAGTCTCCCCTAAAGATGTTGTGTTTGCAATCGAAATGTACTTAAAGATTTAAATCAAACGTTTCTGTGGTTAAGAGGTTTTTGTAAAACTTTTTTTTTTAAATTACACCACAGTTGCTGCAAGTTATTGATATTATTGTTTATTTTGTGTGCTTAAACAATATAAATGGTCGGACTGTTGAAGTTTTCATCAAAGTCCATCTTCTAATTTGGATTGAAAATGTATAATTCAGAGTGTAACCTAAAATAAACTGAACAGGAAATGAGAAGCAATGTTTTTGTAACTGACAATAATTATTATTACATAGCGACTTGGTTTTACAAGACTTCAAGGCTATTCCCACACATCCTTATATGAATTGTTGGATAACTTCCTTAAACCTACTGCAGGGACAATGAACACCTCATTGGAATAAGACCAAGGCTACAGACTTGTTGCAACCAATAATTTGTCCACTTGTTGCAATAGTATTACTTTTTGCAACCTTCACACAAATCACCTGAGTATGGTAATTAAAAACTACAATAATTATACAGTTCTGTGCATTTTAGTTATTACTTTATGTACAATTACTTACAGTATTTAAATGTAGCGAATATCTTGACCTGGGACAGATGAGTTTTATACTAATTTATTCTTTACAATTATTTTCTAAATAGTATTGTGGGTTTTTAATATTAAAAACAAAATCGTAAAATTTTCTGGTACATTTATTTCACAGGTATAAAATATATACACTAAGAGTACATATCAGCCAGCTGTTGACTAAATAGCAACTGTTTTTTGAAAAACTTTAAATGATAAACAATCTAATGATGAATATTAAAAATTAAGTAATAAGAGACAGGCAGGCTTGTTATGGTAGTAGTGCAGTCTGTAATCTGAAAATAAACACAAGTAAACACTAAAAGCATAATAATGATTTATTTAGGACACACTTTTTCCCTTGTTGATTTTAGTGGTTCATTTCAGTTCCTCTCTGATAGACAAAGGATACAGCGGAGGTAAAATATAGCATTACTTTAGTGTTTTAATACTAGGTTTGCCTATTTTAAGATTACAGGCAGGTCCATTAGTCTTTAATCTAGTACAAACAAATTTCAAATAAGTTGTAGCTCTAGCAGAAATAAATTTAGTAATACAAATTTTAAACTTTCATACATACTGTATATGGATGTACATAAAGAAAAATTGTTTAACACAAACTATTACATACAAGACTAAAATTATTTTACCAATAAATATAAAATATTCTGGATGTTTATAAAAAATGTCAAAACAAAAATTGGGATTGGTAAATATCAAAAATTGTAAAGTTAAGAGTACGCTTACGGAAACTACAGAGATATCATAAAAATGTTATTAAAAAATATTAATAAAATAATAAAAGAACTTAAGGTGGGCTCAGAAATTCTGCCCCAAACATTCTTGCAAACAAAAGATCCAACACAGTATTTCAACTGAGAATTTCACCCTTTCACAATTGCTATAATCAAGGCTTATATATTTTTCTTCAAGAAAGGCCAAAGAAATACCTCAAGGCAGCAACATCTCTTTCTTGAAACTCAGCACACACAATACACCTATTAGCTTTATCCCCCCCCCCCAAAAAAAGGACATATGTTATTTTCTCCTTATTGATTCACATTTTCCTGAGTTAAAATTTGGGCCTCAAATATTATATCCTCCTCTAAGCATTGTGTAATATACAAATGTAAATATATAAATAATTATTACAGAAATAAATAAACGCAGACATAAAAACAGGGTTGTGGGTTTAAATATCTTTGGCGAGTTCACGGTTTTGTAAAATCAGACAAATCATATATGTATGCAAAAACATCTAGTACTTTGAGCTTTGTAAGTTAATTCTTTGCCTGACATTCTGGTGTGGGTCAGGGATCAAGGCCATATGTGCCCCATTCTCTGAACATTGTCAGCCAACTATACCAAGTGCATTATATAAATCCTCCTGCCTTACTGGCAAATAGCATAAAGTACCATTACAAACACACTGAGCCCTAAACCTGGCCAGCTGATACTTTATTGGATAGGACGTACTTTACATCATCTTTAGGTCAATTATTAATTATAAATAAACCACATAACAATGGTAAGCTAGGGTTTTAAACTTTTATTTCTATGTATTACATTTAGGCTATATAAGATCGTATATGATGAAATTTACTAACAAAATACTGATGTTCACTATGTACCATGAAGTTGATTGTCAGAATAACTGAAATGTAATTTTACATATTTCTTTGTTTAATTAGTTTATTACATATTTGTTGCGTAAAACTTTATATTTTATGAATCAAGAATAGATTCCCAGAAACCATGTCTTATACAGTGTGTTGTGTTATAGCTTAAATACTTCTTGGAAAAAAAGTTAGTCTAAAACTCTATTGTGATTAAATAAAAGGTTAGATGAAGCTAAGAATGACAGATACTAGTACAAATAAAAAATATTAGGTACAACAAACATGCATTTTAGTTATTAAAATTAAAACTGTATTGTTTTATAATCATTTACTTTCTTTTCAAAAATAAATTTCAAAATTGCATCAAAATTTTATTTTTTTTATAAATAATTTCATCTAAACAGATTTTTCAATTGGAATTGATAAAACTCAAACCAGGTTTATTAGAATAGTGAACTATCTACTTATTAAGAAAAAATGCATCAACACAAATAGATAAGTTTAACGTATGTGGCAGATACACATATGAATCATTTACTTTTTTTACAAACATATTTTAGAATATTAAAAGACATACCTTAAGCCATGCTAGCATAAGTTTTCGTGGTGGGAATTTAGAACGACCAATCTGGTAGCGTACGATTAGTGACCAGATCAACCCAAGTATTAATTTCAGGTTACCATTTACAATGTCTACATTTCCTGTAACAAACACATTTCTTTTAAAATTACATAAATAAATAGACCTAATGGTAAATTGGGATGCATAACATGTATTACACAGTATATATTTTCAACAGCCATTTAGGAAATAGTATATAATTTGTTTATACAACATTTTTCAACGCCCTGTTTTAACTGACACACTTAAATGTTTTAGCATAAATAACATGCTGCAAAAAGACTTTGCCAGTAATGCAAACACAGACAAAACAATAGTTTTTAAGCAGGGATGCCATGCTTCTAAAGTAAAACACCATAAACCCTGAATTCATGTGTATCATGTTACAATACGCTCCAGGTTGCAGCCCTCAGTCAGAATTTGGATGTGTACATGCTTCACTCAAAATAAGGGTGGATTTTGAAGTGACAAAAAAAAAATAAATTTTCTAATAAATCCTCAGATCTCTGAATTTTTGTTTTTTACCAGATCCTGAGGGGCAAACTATTTTTGAATTATCTTAAAGTGTACATTACCCACTTTATATCCCAGAAACTTCCTTTACTTCCAGTATGGGCAATCAAGCTAAAACAGTTTTAAAAACATACACTAACTGGTTTACTCGCACTATTACAGGTACGGCTGACTTAAATGGAACAATTTACTAACATTAAATGAAGTGACATTTTAATAAGCAAGTGAAAGGTGAATATTACGCAACATTTATATATTATCAGTTTTTATTATCAAACAAGTGAGCTTTCTAACAAACTAATTAGTAGATTTATTGTAAAAGGTCACAAACAATACAGGCAACAGAAGGTACTGAACTCAATTTTCATGTAAGCACAATACCATGAAAAACTGTTTGATACTGCAGTACTGTTTGATGTGATAGGCAGTAGAAAACATTTTAAAAAACGCCAGCAGTAGTTGAATTACAGACAGATACGAAAACATTATTGCAAAATATAGTAACAGTTTTCTTAGCTTTCTTTTTGGCATCGCAAATAAAAGTGTCTGCGAAAGTTCTTGATGGGCACCATAGTTCAATTCGTTTAAAAAACCCCACTCCTCTCAGTCTCATTACGAGATTTTCTTAATTTAAGAATTCTGAACTTTCGCAGAATTATTATTTGTAGGAGAACAACTTATTCAAGATAATATGACAATTAAATTTTTAAACTTCAGTTTTTAGTTTTAAGACATTGTTACTATATCTTTAGTAATTCCATTATATTTATGTATTATTGCAACACATAATATTTGTTTCCAGTTAAAGATATTAATCCATACAATTCTACTACTCACTACGTGAAACTAATTCGAAACAATATTATTTTTAATTTAAGTACAATACATAGAAAAGGAGTCAGACAGAAAATACAATTGTTTTCAATTAAATAAATTTATACAGTAAATACCATTGTTTGAAATTAAAAGAAATTTTTCTTTCAAAAGACAACATTTTCATGTTGAAATAGCAAAGTAATTTTACATTATATATTGTGTATATATAATAGCAAAATACTATATTTGTAAGTAATAATAAAATACTCACTGTATTAGAGTTTAGAAAAAGCTCCTCTACACTCTTCGAAAAAATCCAGTTCCCTTTACTCTTTAATTTCCAAATCAACTGTTTGTTCTTTTTTAGATTTAACAAGTTTCTTTCCAATAATAGCTTCTAAATCTTGATCATTTGAAAATAAAGTATAACGTTTTTATAGATAGGCATGAACGGTTTCCGCCTTATTGATAAATTTTACTAATATTGCACGACCGTATTTCGCTTCTACTATTCTTGCTTCTTTAATTACGCACGGTTCTCCTAACGTAAATGTTTGAATAGAAACTGTGTCTACACTTGTTGACAAATTAAATTTTTCAATAAGATTTGACATGCTTATGCTCACTTCTGCAGTTCGACACAAACTGAATAAATATTACTCAGTTAAATTCAAACCTTCTAGTTGTAATTAATTTGTTTTCATCATTTCAAATTTTCCAAGAATAGAAATTCTTTACAGACATGCTAGTATTGTATGAACTTGTTTACTTCCTGTCATTAGCTTAATTGTTTTTGCTTTCTTTGTTGACAATATTATGCCTCTAGGCGTGATGTGCATTAAAATTTTTAGATCATTCCCATGAACAAAAATTGAATTTAGTAATTAACACTTTCACTGCTAGTAATAATATCATCAACAGTTGTCTTAGAAATTAATAATAGGCTAATTTTCCTATTATCCAGGAATACAGCCATTGTCCTTCATTATTAGACATTTTCAGTTAAAATATTGTCTATATTATACTGCCTAGAAAGCATAGGTTATTTCTAATGTTAACTATTGTCAAGAAAGCTTACACAGATAAGAATACTTTTCAATCTGCAATCGAAATATCGAAAAATATTTTAATGTATATATGTATGTATTTATGTATGTATGTATGTATGTATGTATGTATTTATGTATCTATGTATGTATGTATGTATGCATGTATGTACCTGTTAAAAATATAATTACACTGTGTTTTGTCCAATTTAGCATTTGAAAACGATTCCTCCATTTCATTAAAAAAGAATATTCCTTCTATTACAATGCATTAGTATAATGATTGAACTTTAATAAAAATACAATACTAGAAAGGTCTATTACAAACTACGTGATTCTGAATTTTCACAGTATTATTATTTGAATAAAACAGCTTCTTTCAATTTTTAAGATATTATGGTAATTTCTAATGTTAACTATTGTCTAGAAAGCTTACACAGATAAGAATACTTTTAAATCTGCAATCGAAACATTGAAAAATATTTTTATGTATGTATGTATTTATGTATATATGTATGTATGTATTTATGTATGTATGTATGTACGTATTTATGTATGTATGTATGTATGTATTTATGTATGTATGTATTTATGTATGTATGTATGTATGTACCTGTTAAAAATATACTTACACTGTGTTTTGTCCAATCTGGCATTTGAAAACGATTCCTCCATTTCATTAAAAAAGAATATTCCTTCTATTACAATGCATTAGTATATTGATTAAATATGTATGTATGTATGTATGTATGTATGTACCTGTTAAAAATATACTACTATTGTGAATCATGTCACTCCTTTTGACCATCGTACGAAACATAGATGTTCGGTTACATGTTACTTGTGTAAACAATCTCCTTCATGCACTTTGAAAGACAATGCTATACAATCTAACGAATGTAACAGACAATTTAAAAACAGAGAATGTTTTAAATATCATCTCAATGGTATCTCTAATACTTTAAAAAAATGTCAGTCATGTGAAAAAATGATATTTCCTTCTGAACGCTCTCCACCTCATGTATGTGGCGAGATATATTGCAAAACTTGTAAGTCGTATATGCCTTCATTGCATTTGTGTTACATGAAAATTGATATTCGTAGACCTTTAAATAAAAATTTTCTGTTTATATTTTTTGACTTGGAAACTAGACAAGACGAACCTCTCGATAATTCTACAAACGTTCATCGAACCACTTTGTGTGTTTCATTTGCACTTTTTAACCATGATTTACAATTATTTTTAACCAATGATAATATTTCTTTGTCAATAGTTTTATTGCAAGCTAGCAAAAGAAAACGCCCTCGTTCGTTCCAACAATCTTTCAGAAAGTTGTAGGCCTATCCCTCTTAATGAACGAGTTAGATGCAGATAGCGTTTATGTCTTCTTATCTTACTGCAAAACCAAATCCACGCATAAACAACATACACTGACCGGAGTAAAATGAACCAATACAAAAAATGCTATGGTGGTCACATGTGTTATATGGAAAATTACATGCTAATAGATTAGCACTACCTTCCCCCCTCACAAAAAGGGCGGCGTGGGGAGGGGAAAAGCTGTATCACACTGACTACTTGCTGCTGACACATTGCTCACTGCTTACTTCCATTACACGTTACGCTATTGAGGAAGACAAGTAGAAAGCTGCCAACGACGTCCCTCTCCTCCGCTGTGGGAGACTAGAGAGTTCTTATTTTCACCAACATCCTATTACCCATTATAAGCGGAATGAATGTAGGTAAAAGCGATCTAATTATGCCTATCTTGGGAACGGATCGGACGCATCACAGCTGTCGAACGCATAACTGGAGGTCTGCGATGCGTCGAATGTAGAGAGCACGCTACGTCGCGTCGATATCTTTAATTAGGCCTAATAACCTTGACGAGGTTCACATGGTCATGGGACGTGCGTAGCGCCGTGCGTGAAAACAATGCGTGCCGAGGAGCGGCAAGGTCGACGGAAGGTGACTGTGGGAGGTTTCCAGTTTTGTAATACCAGGCGCTTGCAGATGTAACCTTTTATATGAATATCGCGTCTCCACATCATCAAGCGATGATATCCTCAAAAGGTACGTATCCTCAAGAAGTAAGGCGGCGATTTCTTTAAGTGCAAATATCGAAGTACATTGCTGAGTGGGATAATTAAGAACCAAACCGTATCCTCTACCACGACCTCCATCACACACGGGCAGCTTTAAGTTCTTACACATTAACAGATATTACTAACATTCTGTTATCATCCGAGGACACGGCTCAGTCAACCCTCGTCAATCGCTAAATGCCCCTTCCTTATTCCTACCATTTCTGCACCAACCACTCCGCAGGGCTATCTTCTGCGGCCATGTAGCGTGTCTAAATCTCCCACATCTCCCTCAGTGATGTGACGCTCAATGTTATCGACCCTCTATATTAGGGGAGTGGCATATTCCTACTTTATTCCTACCATTTCTGCACCAACCACTCCGCAGGGCTATCTTCTGCGGCCATGTTGCGTGTCTAAACCTCCCACATCTCCCTCAGTGATGTGACGCTTAATGTTATCGACCCTCTATATTAGGGGAGTGTCATGTCCCTACCTTATTCCTTCCATTTCTGCACCAACCACTCCACAGCGGTACCCTCTACGCCATTGTAACGAGTATAAATCTCCCACATCTCCCTCAGTGATGTGACGCTTAATGTTATCGACCCTCTATATTAGGGGAGAGTCATGTCCCTACCTTATTCCTACCATTTCTGCACCAACCACTCCACAGCGGTACCCTCTAAGGCATTTTAACGAGTATAAATCTCCCACATCTCCCTCAGTGATGTGACGCTTAATGTTATCCACCCTCTATATTATGGGAGTGTCATGTCCCTACCTTATTCCTACCATTTCTGCACCAACCACTCCACAGCGGTACCCTCTACGCCATTGTAACGAGTACAAATCTCCCACATCTCCCTCAGTGATGTTATACTTAATGTTATCCACCCTCTATATTATGGGAGTGTCATGTCCCTACCTTATTCCTACCATTTCTGCACCAACCACTCCACAGCGTTACCCTCTACGCCATTGTAACGAGTACAAATCTCCCCCATCTCCCTCAGTGATGTGATAATTAATGTTATCCACCCCGTATATTATGGGAGTGTCATGTCCCTACCTTATTCCTACCATTTCTGCACCAACCACTCCACAGCGTTACCCTCTACGCCATTGTAACGAGTACAAATCTCCCCCATCTCCCTCAGTGATGTGACCCTTAATGTTATCCACCCTCTATATTATGGGAGTGTCATGTCCCTACCTTATTCCTACCACTTCTGCACCAACCACTAAACAGCGTTACCCTCTACGCCATTGTAACGAGTACAAATCTCCCCCATCTCCCTCAGTGATGTTATATTTAATGTTATCCACCCTCTATATTATGGGAGTGTCATGTCCCTACCTTATTCCTACCATTTCTGCACCAACCACTCCACAGCGTTACCCTCTACGCCATTGTAACGAGTACAAATCTCCCACATCTCCCTCAGTGATGTTATACTTAATGTTATCCACCCTCTATATTATGGGAGTGTCATGTCCCTACCTTATTCCTACCATTTCTGCACCAACCACTCCACAGCGGTACCCTCTAAGGCATTTTAACGAGTATAAATCTCCCACATCTCCCTCAGTGATGTGACGCTTAATGTTATCCACCCTCTATATTATGGGAGTGTCATGTCCCTACCTTATTCCTACCATTTCTGCACCAACCACTCCACAGCGGTACCCTCTACGCCATTCTAACGAGTACAAATCTCCCACATCTCCCTCAGTGATGTTATACTTAATGTTATCCACCCTCTATATTATGGGAGTGTCATGTCCCTACCTTATTCCTACCATTTCTGCACCAACCACTCCACAGCGTTACCCTCTACGCCATTGTAACGAGTACAAATCTCCCCCATCTCCCTCAGTGATGTGATAATTAATGTTATCCACCCCGTATATTATGGGAGTGTCATGTCCCTACCTTATTCCTACCATTTCTGCACCAACCACTCCACAGCGGTACCCTCTACGCCATTGTAACGAGTACAAATCTCCCACATCTCCCTCAGTGATGTTATACTTAATGTTATCCACCCTCTATATTATGGGAGTGTCATGTCCCTACCTTATTCCTACCATTTCTGCACCAACCTCTCCGCAGGGCTAACTTCTGCGGCCATGTAGCGTGTCTAAATCTCCCACATCTCCCTCAGTGATGTGACGCTCAATGTTATCGACCCTCTCTATTAGGGGAGTGGCATATTCCTACTTTATTCCTACCATTTCTGCACCAACCACTCCGCAGGGCTATCTTCTGCGGCCATGTTGCGTGTCTAAACCTCCCACATCTCCCTCAGTGATGTGACGCTTAATGTTATCGACCCTCTATATTAGGGGAGTGTCATGTCCCTACCTTATTCCTTCCATTTCTGCACCAACCACTCCACAGCGGTACCCTCTACGCCATTGTAACGAGTATAAATCTCCCACATCTCCCTCAGTGATGTGACGCTTAATGTTATCGACCCTCTATATTAGGGGAGAGTCATGTCCCTACCTTATTCCTACCATTTCTGCACCAACCACTCCACAGCGGTACCCTCTAAGGCATTTTAACGAGTATAAATCTCCCACATCTCCCTCAGTGATGTGACGCTTAATGTTATCCACCCTCTATATTATGGGAGTGTCATGTCCCTACCTTATTCCTACCATTTCTGCACCAACCACTCCACAGCGGTACCCTCTACGCCATTGTAACGAGTACAAATCTCCCACATCTCCCTCAGTGATGTTATACTTAATGTTATCCACCCTCTATATTATGGGAGTGTCATGTCCCTACCTTATTCCTACCATTTCTGCACCAACCACTCCACAGCGTTACCCTCTACGCCATTGTAACGAGTACAAATCTCCCCCATCTCCCTCAGTGATGTGATAATTAATGTTATCCACCCCGTATATTATGGGAGTGTCATGTCCCTACCTTATTCCTACCATTTCTGCACCAACCACTCCACAGCGTTACCCTCTACGCCATTGTAACGAGTACAAATCTCCCCCATCTCCCTCAGTGATGTGACCCTTAATGTTATCCACCCTCTATATTATGGGAGTGTCATGTCCCTACCTTATTCCTACCACTTCTGCACCAACCACTAAACAGCGTTACCCTCTACGCCATTGTAACGAGTACAAATCTCCCCCATCTCCCTCAGTGATGTTATATTTAATGTTATCCACCCTCTATATTATGGGAGTGTCATGTCCCTACCTTATTCCTACCATTTCTGCACCAACCACTCCACAGCGTTACCCTCTACGCCATTGTAACGAGTACAAATCTCCCACATCTCCCTCAGTGATGTTATACTTAATGTTATCCACCCTCTATATTATGGGAGTGTCATGTCCCTACCTTATTCCTACCATTTCTGCACCAACCACTCCACAGCGGTACCCTCTAAGGCATTTTAACGAGTATAAATCTCCCACATCTCCCTCAGTGATGTGACGCTTAATGTTATCCACCCTCTATATTATGGGAGTGTCATGTCCCTACCTTATTCCTACCATTTCTGCACCAACCACTCCACAGCGGTACCCTCTACGCCATTCTAACGAGTACAAATCTCCCACATCTCCCTCAGTGATGTTATACTTAATGTTATCCACCCTCTATATTATGGGAGTGTCATGTCCCTACCTTATTCCTACCATTTCTGCACCAACCACTCCACAGCGTTACCCTCTACGCCATTGTAACGAGTACAAATCTCCCCCATCTCCCTCAGTGATGTGATAATTAATGTTATCCACCCCGTATATTATGGGAGTGTCATGTCCCTACCTTATTCCTACCATTTCTGTACCAACCACTCCACAGCGGTACCCTCTACGCCATTGTAACGAGTACAAATCTCCCACATCTCCCTCAGTGATGTTATACTTAATGTTATCCACCCTCTATATTATGGGAGTGTCATGTCCCTACCTTATTCCTACCATTTCTGCACCAACCTCTCCGCAGGGCTAACTTCTGCGGCCATGTAGCGTGTCTAAATCTCCCACATCTCCCTCAGTGATGTGACGCTCAATGTTATCGACCCTCTATATTAGGGGAGTGGCATATTCCTACTTTATTCCTACCATTTCTGCACCAACCACTCCGCAGGGCTATCTTCTGCGGCCATGTTGCGTGTCTAAACCTCCCACATCTCCCTCAGTGATGTGACGCTTAATGTTATCGACCCTCTATATTAGGGGAGTGTCATGTCCCTACCTTATTCCTTCCATTTCTGCACCAACCACTCCACAGCGGTACCCTCTACGCCATTGTAACGAGTATAAATCTCCCACATCTCCCTCAGTGATGTGACGCCTAATGTTATCGACCCTCTATATTAGGGGAGTGTCATGTCCCTACCTTATTCCTACCATTTCTGCACCAACCACTCCACAGCGGTACCCTCTAAGGCATTTTAACGAGTATAAATCTCCCACATCTCCCTCAGTGATGTGACGCTTAATGTTATCCACCCTCTATATTATGGGAGTGTCATGTCCCTACCTTATTCCTACCATTTCTGCACCAACCACTCCACAGCGGTACCCTCTACGCCATTGTAACGAGTACAAATCTCCCACATCTCCCTCAGTGATGTTATACTTAATGTTATCCACCCTCTATATTATGGGAGTGTCATGTCCCTACCTTATTCCTACCATTTCTGCACCAACCACTCCACAGCGTTACCCTCTACGCCATTGTAACGAGTACAAATCTCCCCCATCTCCCTCAGTGATGTGATAATTAATGTTATCCACCCCGTATATTATGGGAGTGTCATGTCCCTACCTTATTCCTACCATTTCTGCACCAACCACTCCACAGCGTTACCCTCTACGCCATTGTAACGAGTACAAATCTCCCCCATCTCCCTCAGTGATGTGACGCTTAATGTTATCCACCCTCTATATTATGGGAGTGTCATGTCCCTACCTTATTCCTACCACTTCTGCACCAACCACTCCACAGCGTTACCCTCTACGCCATTGTAACGAGTACAAATCTCCCCCATCTCCCTCAGTGATGTTATATTTAATGTTATCCACCCTCTATATTATGGGAGTGTCATGTCCCTACCTTATTCCTACCATTTCTGCACCAACCACTCCACAGCGTTACCCTCTACGCCATTGTAACGAGTACAAATCTCCCACATCTCCCTCAGTGATGTTATACTTAATGTTATCCACCCTCTATATTATGGGAGTGTCATGTCCCTACCTTATTCCTACCATTTCTGCACCAACCACTCCACAGCGGTACCCTCTAAGGCATTTTAACGAGTATAAATCTCCCACATCTCCCTCAGTGATGTGACGCTTAATGTTATCCACCCTCTATATTATGGGAGTGTCATGTCCCTACCTTATTCCTACCATTTCTGCACCAACCACTCCACAGCGGTACCCTCTACGCCATTCTAACGAGTACAAATCTCCCACATCTCCCTCAGTGATGTTATACTTAATGTTATCCACCCTCTATATTATGGGAGTGTCATGTCCCTACCTTATTCCTACCATTTCTGCACCAACCACTCCACAGCGGTACCCTCTACGCCATTGTAACGAGTACAAATCTCCCACATCTCCCTCAGTGATGTTATACTTAATGTTATCCACCCTCTATATTATGGGAGTGTCATGTCCCTACCTTATTCCTACCATTTCTGCACCAACCACTCCACAGCGGTGCCATCTACGCCATTGTAACGAGCACAAATCTCCCACATCTCCCTCAGTGATGTTATACTTAATGTTATCCACCCTCTATATTTTGGGAGTGTCATGTACCTACCTTATTCCTACCATTTCTGCACCAACCACTCCACAGCGGTACCCTCTACGCCATTGTAACGAGTACAAATCTCCCCCATCTCCCTCAGTGATGTTATACTTAATGTTATCCACCCTCTATATTATGGGAGTGTCATGTCCCTACCTTATTCCTACCATTTCTGCACCAACCACTCCACAGCGGTACCCTCTACGCCATTGTAACGAGTACAAATCTCCCACATCTCCCTCAGTGATGTTATACTTAATGTTATCCACCCTCTATATTATGGGAGTGTCATGTCCCTACCTTATTCCTACCATTTCTGCACCAACCACTCCACAGCGTTACCCTCTACGCCATTGTAACGAGTACAAATCTCCCCCATCTCCCTCAGTGATGTTATACTTAATGTTATCCACCCCGTATATTATGGGAGTGTCATGTCCCTACCTTATTCCTACCATTTCTGCACCAACCATTCCACAGCGTTACCCTCTACCGCATTGTAACGAGTACAAATCTCCCACATCTCCCTCAGTGATGTGACGCTTAATGTTATCCACCCTCTATATTATGGGAGTGTCATGTCCCTACCTTATTCCTACCATTTCTGCACCAACCACTCCACAGCGTTACCCTCTACGCCATTGTAACGAGTACAAATCTCCCCCATCTCCCTCAGTGATGTTATACTTA
The DNA here is from genome assembly GCA_036971475.1 of Prosapia bicincta. Lineage (NCBI taxonomy): Eukaryota > Metazoa > Arthropoda > Insecta > Hemiptera > Cercopidae > Prosapia > Prosapia bicincta. The sequence goes on from JBAIZL010000013.1 coordinate 595,033, forward strand.
ATGTTATCCACCCCGTATATTATGGGAGTGTCATGTCCCTACCTTATTCCTACCATTTCTGCACCAACCACTCCACAGCGTTACCCTCTACGGCATTGTAACGAGTACAAATCTCCCACATCTCCCTCAGTGATGTGACGCTTAATGTTATCCACCCTCTATATTATGGGAGTGTCATGTCCCTACCTTATTCCTACCATTTCTGCACCAACCACTCCACAGCGGTACCCTCTACGCCATTGTAACGAGTACAAATCTCCCACATCTCCCTCAGTGATGTTATACTTAATGTTATCCACCCTCTATATTATGGGAGTGTCATGTCCCTACCTTATTCCTACCATTTCTGCACCAACCACTCCACAGCGGTACCCTCTACGCCATTGTAACGAGTACAAATCTCCCACATCTCCCTCAGTGATGTTATACTTAATGTTATCCACCCTCTATATTATGGGAGTGTCATGTCCCTACCTTATTCCTACCATTTCTGCACGAACCACTCCACAGCGGTACCGTCTACGCCATTGTAACGAGTACAAATCTCCCCCATCTCCCTCAGTAATGTTATACTTAATGTTATCCACCCTCTATATTATGGGAGTGTCATGTCCCTACCTTATTCCTACCATTTCTGCACCAACCACTCCACAGCGGTACCCTCTACGCCCTTGTAACGAGTACAAATCTCCCCCATCTCCCTCAGTGATGTTATACTTAATGTTATCCACCCCGTATATTATGGGAGTGTCATGTCCCTACTTTATTCCTACCATTTCTGCACCAACCACTCCACAGCGTTACCCTCTACGCCATTGTAACGAGTACAAATCTCCCCCATCTCCCTCAGTGATGTTATACTTAATGTTATCCACCCCGTATATTATGGGAGTGTCATGTCCCTACCTTATTCCTACCATTTCTGCACCAACCACTCCACAGCGTTACCCTCTACGCCATTGTAACGAGTACAAATCTCCCCCATCTCCCTCAGTGATGTTATACTTAATGTTATCCACCCCGTATATTATGGGAGTGTCATGTATCTACCTTATTCCTACCATTTCTGCACCAACCACTCCACAGCGGTACCCTCTACGCCATTGTAACGAGTACAAATCTCCCCCATCTACCTCAGTGATGTTATACTTAATGTTATCCACCCCCTATATTATGGGAGTGTCATGTCCCTACCTTATTCCTACCATTTCTGCACCAACCACTCCACAGCGTTACCCTCTACGGCATTGTAACGAGTACAAATCTCCCCCATCTCCCTCAGTGATGTTATACTTAATGTTATCCACCCCCTATATTATGGGAGTGTCATGTCCCTACCTTATTCCTGCCATTTCTGCACCAACCACTCCACAGCGGTACCCTCTACGTCATTGTAACGAGTACAAATCTCCCCCATCTCCCTCAGTGATGTTATACTTAATGTTATCCACCCCTATAATATGGGAGTTTCATGTCCCTACCTTATTCCTGCCATTTCTGCACCAACCACTCCACAGCGGTACCCTCTACGCCATTGTAACGAGTACAAATCTCCCCCATCTCCCTCAGTGATGTTATACTTAATGTTATCCACCCCCTATATTATGGGAGTGTCATGTCTCTACCTTATTCCTGCCATTTCTGCACCAACCACTCCACAGCGGTACCCTCTACGCCATTGTAACGAGTACAAATCTCCCCCATCTCCCTCAGTGATGTTATACTTAATGTTATCCACCCCCTATATTATGGGAGTGTCATGTCCCTACCTTATTCCTACCATTTCTGCACCAACCACTCCACAGCGTTACCCTCTACGGGTTTGTAACGTGTATAAATTTTCCACAACTCCCTCGTGGTGTTATCCACCCCTATAATATGGAAGTTTCATGTCTCTACCCTATTAGAGTCACTGCTGACAATCCGCGGCCGTTGTTGCAGAAAAATCCGCTTTTAAAGCGAATATACTGAACCGTATGTTACTTCATCCTGTTTGAACAATCAGTCTATAAATATTGTGCTGATCATATTGCGCAGTTAAACACGGTTAATTCGAGTCGTTTAATGAAATATATTCGCGGTGTACAGTGTGTACAACCCTGTATCTTTTTAAAGCCAGTGAGCTGTAGGGTGATTGTAACTCGGAAATTCCAGGTACAGGATGACTGAACCATAGCAGATAAGTGAAACTGAAAACGTTAACAAGTAATATGAACAAAAATCCTTAAGTAAATTCCTACTTGGGCCAAAAGAAAAGTTACACTGTAGTTACTTTTTATTAAATAATTACAATTAATATAAATAATGTAACAACCTGTGCGTTTAACAGCTGCTCTACCACATAACCTATAACATAAAATCAGCTGATTTATGGAATCAAATGTTATCACTATTTTAAGCTAAATGGGACGAAATAACTATATTGCATACAATGCCACTCTTGTGAAAAGTTTTTCTCTCATATAAAACTAAAATTAATTCTTTAAATTTAATTAATAAATTTATTAATACAAAAAACTGTATTAACATAAAGTGTCATCTACTACAAGTTTAAAAAAAAATTATTTGAACTTGAGTGGTTGAATAGAATGTGTTTTATAACTATTGAAAATTTGAACTAGATATAGGGAGAGTGTGAACTAACCAGAAGGAATAAAAAAGGAACAGATGCATTACACTCGTAACACGAGACGTCCGCTAGATGTCGCCAGCTCCGTATCGGATCACAAGTTCCAATAAGCAAGAAAAGAATGTTTTTAATTTATTCACGCGTGTTGGACGAAACTATTCCATTCAAGCCCTTGGCACGCCTCTTTCGTCGGGCCTACAGACTGAACTGGGTCCAAAAATATATCACCAAATTTGGGACGCTTGTCTCCGCGACCTTGCAACGGGCATCGTGGGTCGACAGTAGCGTGGGTCGTGGCCATGACGTGGAATCACCATAAAGTAGCAGAGGTGGTGGTGATATGGGGGGGGGGTCCAAGATGAACGCTGTTAATATTATATACGTTATATTCTGCGTCTGTGTGTGTGACTTCTCTGTTTCACAACAAATACATTTTAACGCTTTGTGTCTTTAAAGATAGCAATCCCCTTACACTAATATTGCTTAAAACCCTTCTCGAATGCGCTAATAATATAATAGTGGAAGGGGTGAACATATATAGGCGGGATAAAACGAAAGGGCAAACAAAGTTTAGACACATGAAGTTATAGATCCTGTGGGCAAGACAACCCCTCACGAATGCACTAATAATGTAATGGTGGAAGGGGTGAACATATATAGGCGGGATAAAACGAAAGGGCAAACAAAGTTTAGACACATGAAGTTATAGATCCTGTGGGCAAGACAACCCCTCACGAATGCACTAATAATGTAATAGTGGAAGGGGTGAACATATATAGGCGGGATAAAACGAAAGGGCAAACAAAGTTTAGACACATGAAGTTATAGATCCTGTGGGCAAGACAACCCCTCACGAATGCACTAATAATGTAATGGTGGAAGGGGTGAACATATATAGGCGGGATAAAACGAAAGGGCAAACAAAGTTTAGACACATGAAGTTATAGATCCTGTGGGCAAGACAACCCCTCACGAATGCACTAATAATGTAATAGTGGAAGGGGTGAACATATATAGGCGGGATAAAACGAAAGGGCAAACAAAGTTTAGACACATGAAGTTATAGATCCTGTGGGCAAGACAACCCCTCACGAATGCACTAATAATGTAATAGTGGAAAGGGTGAACATATATAGGCGGGATAAAAAGAAAGGGCAAACAAAGATTAGACACATGAAGGTATAGATCCTGTGGGCAAGACAACCCCTCACGAATCCGCTCATTATGTAATGGTGGAAAGGGTGAACATATATAGGCGGGATAAAACGAAAGGGCAAACAAAGTTTAGACACATGAAGTTATAGATCCTGTGGGCAAGACAACCCCTCACGAATGCACTAATAATGTAATGGTGGAAGGGGTGAACATATATAGGCGGGATAAAACGAAAGGGCAAACAAAGTTTAGACACATGAAGTTATAGATCCTGTGGGCAAGACAACCCCTCACGAATGCACTAATAATGTAATAGTGGAAGGGGTGAACATATATAGGCGGGATAAAACGAAAGGGCAAACAAAGTTTAGACACATGAAGTTATAGATCCTGTGGGCAAGACAACCCCTCACGAATGCACTAATAATGTAATGGTGGAAGGGGTGAACATATATAGGCGGGATAAAACGAAAGGGCAAACAAAGTTTAGACACATGAAGTTATAGATCCTGTGGGCAAGACAACCCCTCACGAATGCACTAATAATGTAATAGTGGAAGGGGTGAACATATATAGGCGGGATAAAACGAAAGGGCAAACAAAGTTTAGACACATGAAGTTATAGATCCTGTGGGCAAGACAACCCCTCACGAATGCACTAATAATGTAATAGTGGAAAGGGTGAACATATATAGGCGGGATAAAAAGAAAGGGCAAACAAAGATTAGACACATGAAGGTATAGATCCTGTGGGCAAGACAACCCCTCACGAATCCGCTCATTATGTAATGGTGGAAAGGGTGAACATATATAGGCGGGATAAAACGAAAGGGCAAACAAAGTTTAGACACATGAAGTTATAGATCCTGTGGGCAAGACAACCCCTCACGAATGCACTAATAATATAATAGTGGAAGGGGTGAACATATATAGGCGGGATAAAACGAAAGGGCAAACAAAGATTAGACACATGAAGTTATAGATCCTGTGGCCAAGACAACCCCTCACGAATGCACTAATAATGTAATAGTGGAAGGGGTGAACATATATAGGCGGGATAAAACGAAAGGGCAAACAAAGTTTAGACACATGAAGTTATAGATCCTGTGGGCAAGACAACCCCTCACGAATGCACTAATAATGTAATAGTGGAAGGGGTGAACATATATAAGCGGGATAAAAAGAAAGCGCAAACAAAGATTAGACACATGAAGGTATAGATCCTGTGGGCAAGACAACCCCTCTCGAATGCGCTAATAATGTAATGGTGGAAGGAGTGAACATATATAGGCGGGATAAAACGAAAGGGCAAACAAAGATTAGACACATGGAGGTATAGATCCTGTGGGCAAGACAACCCCTCTCGAATGCGCTAATAATGTAATGGTGGAAGGGGTGAACATATTTAGGCGGGATAAAACTAAAGGGGAAACAAAGATTAGACACATGGAGGTATAGATCCTGTGGGCAAGACAACCTTTCACGAATCCGCTAATAATGTAATGGTGGAAAGGGTGAACATATTTAGGCGGGATAAAACTAAAGGGGAAACAAAGATTAGACACATGGAGGTATAGATCCTGTGGGCAAGACAACCTTTCACGAATGCGCTAATAATGTAATGGTGGAAGGGGTGAACATATATAGGCGGGATAAAACGAAAGGGCAAACAAAGATTAGACACATGAAGTTATAGATCCTGTGGGCAAGACAACCTTTCACGAATGCGCTAATAATGTAATGGTGGAAAGGGTGAACATATATAGGCGGGATAAAACGAAAGGGCAAACAAAGATTAGACACATGAAGGTATAGATCCTGTGGGCAAGACAACCTTTCACGAATCCGCTAATAATGTAATGGTGGAAAAAGTGAACATATATAGGCGGGATAAAACGAAAGGGCAAACAAAGATTAGACACATGAAGGTATAGATCCTGTGGGCAAGACAACCTTTCACGAATCCGCTAATAATGTAATGGTGGAAAGGGTGAACATATATAGGCGGGATAAAACTAAAGGGGAAACAAAGATTAGACACATGGAGGTATAGATCCTGTGGGCAAGACAACCTTTCACGAATGCGCTAATAATGTAATGGTGGAAGGGGTGAACATATATAGGCGGGATAAAACGAAAGGGCAAACAAAGATTAGACACATGAAGTTATAGATCCTGTGGGCAAGACAACCTTTCACGAATGCGCTAATAATGTAATGGTGGAAAGGGTGAACATATATAGGCGGGATAAAAAGAAAGCGCAAACAAAGATTAGACACATGAAGGTATAGATCCTGTGGGCAAGACAACCCCTCTCGAATGCGCTAATAATGTAATGGTGGAAGGAGTGAACATATATAGGCGGGATAAAACGAAAGGGCAAACAAAGATTAGACACATGGAGGTATAGATCCTGTGGGCAAGACAACCCCTCTCGAATGCGCTAATAATGTAATGGTGGAAGGGGTGAACATATTTAGGCGGGATAAAACTAAAGGGGAAACAAAGATTAGACACATGGAGGTATAGATCCTGTGGGCTAGACAACCTTTCACGAATCCGCTAATAATGTAATGGTGGAAAGGGTGAACATATTTAGGCGGGATAAAACTAAAGGGGAAACAAAGATTAGACACATGGAGGTATAGATCCTGTGGGCAAGACAACCTTTCACGAATGCGCTAATAATGTAATGGTGGAAGGGGTGAACATATATAGGCGGGATAAAACGAAAGGGCAAACAAAGATTAGACACATGAAGTTATAGATCCTGTGGGCAAGACAACCTTTCACGAATGCGCTAATAATGTAATGGTGGAAAGGGTGAACATATATAGGCGGGATAAAACGAAAGGGCAAACAAAGATTAGACACATGAAGGTATAGATCCTGTGGGCAAGACAACCTTTCACGAATCCGCTAATAATGTAATGGTGGAAAAAGTGAACATATATAGGCGGGATAAAACGAAAGGGCAAACAAAGATTAGACACATGAAGGTATAGATCCTGTGGGCAAGACAACCTTTCACGAATCCGCTAATAATGTAATGGTGGAAAGGGTGAACATATATAGGCGGGATAAAACGAAAGGGCAAACAAAGATTAGACACATGAAGTTATAGATCCTGTGGGCAAGACAACCTTTCACAAATCCGCTAATAATGTAATGGTGGAAAGGGTGAACATATATAGGCGGGATAAAACGAAAGGGCAAACAAAGATTAGACACATGAAGGTATAGATCCTGTGGGCAAGACAACCTTTCACGAATCCGCTAATAATGTAATGGTGGAAAGGGTGAACATATATAGGCGGGATAAAACGAAAGGGCAAACAAAGATTAGACACATGAAGTTATAGATCCTGTGGGCAAGACAACCTTTCACGAATGCGCTAATAATGTAATGGTGGAAAGGGTGAACATATATAGGCGGGATAAAACGAAAGGGCAAACAAAGATTAGACACATGAAGGTATAGATCCTGTGGGCAAGACAACCCTTCTCGAATGCGCTAATAATGTAATGGTGGAAAGGGTGAACATATATAGGCGGGATAAAACGAAAGGGCAAACAAAGATTAGACACATGGAGGTATAGATCCTGTGGGCAAGACAACCTTTCACGAATCCGCTAATAATGTAATGGTGGAAAGGGTGAACATATATAGGCGGGATAAAACGAAAGGGCAAACAAAGATTAGACACATGAAGGTATAGATCCTGTGGGCAAGACAACTTTTCTCGAATGCGCTAATAATGTAATGGTGGAAAGGGTGAACATATATACGTGGGATAAAAAGAAAGGGCAAACAAAGATTAGACACATGAAGGTATAGATCCTGTGGCCAAGACAACCCTTCTCGAATGCGCTAATAATGTAATGGTGGAAGGGGTGAACATATATAGGCGGGATAAAACGAAAGGGCAAACAAAGATTAGACACATGGAGGTATAGATCCTGTGGGCAAGACAACCCCTCACGAATGCGCTAATATTGTAATGGTGGAAGGGGTGAACATATATACGTGGGACAAAACGAAAGGGCAAACAAAGATTAGACACATGGAGGTATAGATCCTGTGGGCAAGACAACCTTTCACGAATGCAATAATAATGTAATAGTGGAAGGGGTGAACATATATAGGCGGGATAAAACGAAAGGGCAAACAAAGATTAGACACATGGAGGTATAGATCCTGTGGGCAAGACAACCCCTCACGAATGCGCTAATATTGTAATGGTGGAAGGGGTGAACATATATACGTGGGACAAAACGAAAGGGCAAACAAAGTTTAGACACATGAAGGTATAGATCCTGTGGCCAAGACAACCTTTCACGAATCCGCTAATAATGTAATAGTGGAAGGGGTGAACATATATAGGCGGGATAAAAAGAAAGGGCAAACAAAGATTAGACACATGAAGGTATAGATCCTGTGGCCAAGACAACCCCTCACGAATGCGCTAATAATGTAATAGTGGAAGGGGTGAACATATATAGGCGGGATAAAACGAAAGGGCAAACAAAGATTAGACACATGAAGGTATAGATCCTGTGGCCAAGACAACCCCTCACGAATGCACTAATAATGTAATAGTGGAAGGAGTGAACATATATAGGCGGGATAAAACGAAAGGGCAAACAAAGTTTAGACACATGAAGTTATAGATCCTGTGGGCAAGACAACCCCTCACGAATGCACTAATAATGTAATGGTGGAAGGGGTGAACATATATAGGCGGGATAAAACGAAAGGGCAAACAAAGATTAGACACATGAAGTTATAGATCCTGTGGGCAAGACAACCCCTCACGAATGCACTAATAATGTAATGGTGGAAGGGGTGAACATATATAGGCGGGATAAAACGAAAGGGCAAACAAAGTTTAGACACATGAAGGTATAGATCCTGTGGCCAAGACAACCCCTCACGAATGCACTAATAATGTAATGGTGGAAGGGGTGAACATATATAGGCGGGATAAAACGAAAGGGCAAACAAAGTTTAGACACATGAAGTTATAGATCCTGTGGGCAAGACAACCCCTCACGAATGCACTAATAATGTAATGGTGGAAGGGGTGAACATATATATAGGCGGGATAAAACGAAAGGGCAAACAAAGTTTAGACACATGAAGGTATAGATCCTGTGGCCAAGACAACCCCTCACGAATGCACTAATAATGTAATGGTGGAAGGGGTGAACATATATAGGCGGGATAAAACGAAAGGGCAAACAAAGTTTAGACACATGAAGGTATAGATCCTGTGGCCAAGACAACCCCTCACGAATGCACTAATAATGTAATAGTGGAAGGGGTGAACATATATAGGCGGGATAAAACGAAAGGGCAAACAAAGATTAGACACATGGAGGTATAGATCCTGTGGGCAAGACAACCCCTCTCGAATGCGCTAATAATGTAATGGTGGAAGGGGTGAACATATATAGGCGGGATAAAACGAAAGGGCAAACAAAGTTTAGACACATGAAGGTATAGATCCTGTGGCCAAGACAACCCCTCACGAATGCACTAATAATGTAATAGTGGAAGGGGTGAACATATATAGGCGGGATAAAACGAAAGGGCAAACAAAGATTAGACACATGGAGGTATAGATCCTGTGGCCAAGACAACCCCTCTCGAATGCGCTAATAATGTAATGGTGGAAGGGGTGAACATATATAGGCGGGATAAAACGAAAGGGCAAACAAAGATTAGACACATGGAGGTATAGATCCTGTGGCCAAGACAACCCCTCTCGAATGCGCTAATAATATAATAGTGGAAGGGGTGAACATATATAGGCGGGATAAAACGAAAGGGCAAACAATGATTAGACACATGAAATTATAGATCCTGTGGGCAAGACAACCCCTCACGAATGCACTAATAATGTAATGGTGGAAGGGATAAACATATATAGGTGGGATAAAACGAAAGGGCAAACAAAGATTAGACACATGAAGGTATATATCCTGTGGGCAAGACAACTCTTCTCGAATGCACTCTTAATGTAATGGTGGAAGGAGTGAACATATATAGGGGGGATAAAACGAAAGGGCAAGCAAAGATTAGACACATGAAGGTATAGATCCTGTGGGCAAGACAACACAGTATTTGGTGTTACTGTTACCTCCAGTATTGTGTTTAGATATAAGTGACTGAGGCACCTTGTTTGTATCTCACATTCTCGAAGGCAAATATCGACAAACGAACGCGACGCGACTCACAGTAGAGGGGAACGCAGAGTTGATGAGCACCTCACGCATTTGAAGAGAAACCTCACCTATCAAACGAATTTATTAAGATTACACGTGTGTAACTCTTGTTTCTGACTGTACCGAGATCTCGTTTCCGGCGGAAGTGTGTTACTAGGGCTGTCATTCTATTACCTTACCCAGGTAATGGGCAACTTCCTTTATCAGGTCCAACAAAACTGGTTTTTATTCTACTTGAAAAGGTTTTGTTAAAGTACAAATTCAGTGCTGACATCTGGTGAATGCTTGTTTGTTAACATTCTTTTTTATTTTCCGAGATGATATTGACAGGTTTCAGGACTGTTGTGTTCCAGAAACTTCAAGGGGAAAGCCCTTTCTAAGTTCAAGACAATCCCTAGGGCAGGACTTTCTCTGAGATTTCCCGTCTCTCTCGTATTTTCACGGGACATATTTGTTAATGTCAGTAAAGCGGTGCAATTTGTGCTACATACGTGGGGTTCACGGTTGCGTGTTTAAACCGACAACGTTTAATGCGTCCGACATGGAAGTGGCAGGATATTCTCTCCCCAGCACTAGAGTAGACATAGAGGATACGTACATCCCCTGCATTACTCACTAACAGTGTTTCACGAGCATTCTAGTTACAGCACCGTATGGTTAAACTTTTTTAAAAGATTTTGTTTGAAGCCGTGCGACAGATCCGTTGAACCGGACAATTAATTATAATGAAGCCCTGTACCCAGCATTGTCTGACCGCACACCGTTACAGCCTGTGGTTCCAATCAGCCTGTTATTAACTCTCAATATTTATGTAACTGGCGACAACGTAAGAGGCTCCTGTAACTGTGACCTGCGAGTGGGAAGGAGCTTTGCCGGTTGCATGAGACCACGTTAGTAATAACAACTCGGCCTGTTATTAACTCCCAATATTTATGTAACTTGCGACAACGTAAGAGGCTCCTGTATCTGTGACCTGCGAGTAGGAAGGAGCTTTGCCGGTTGCATGGGACCCCGTTAGTAATAACAACTCGTCCTGTTATTAATTCCCAATATTCAAGTAACTTGCGACAACGTAAGAGGCTCCTGTAACTGTGACCTGCGAGTACGAAGGAGCTTTGCCGGTTGCATGGGACCCCGTTAGTAATAACAACTCGTCCTGTTATTAATTCCCAATATTCAAGTAACTGGCGACAACGTAAGAGGCTGCTATAATAGTGACCTGCGAGTACGAAGAAGCTTTGCCGGTTGCAGGAGACCCCGTTAGTAATAACAACTCGGCCTGTTATTAACTCCCAATATTTAAGTAACTTGCGACAACGTAAGAGGCTCCTATAATAGTGACCTGCGAGTACGAAGGAGCTTTGCCGGTTGCATGAGACCCCGTTAGTAATAACAACTCGGCCTGTTATTAACTCCCAATATTTATGTAACTTGCGACAACGTAAGAGGCTCCTATAATAGTGACCTGCGAGTACGAAGGAGGTTTGCCGGTTGCATGAGACCCCGTTAGTAATAACAACTCGGCCTGTTATTAACTCCCAATATTTATGTAACTTGCGACAACGTAAGAGGCTCCTGTATCTGTGACCTGCGAGTAGGAAGGAGCTTTACCGGTTGCATGGGACCCCGTTAGTAATAACAACTCGGCCTGTTATTAACTCCCAATATTTATGTAACTTGCGACAACGTAAGAGGCTCCTGTAACTGTGACCTGCGAGTAGGAAGGAGCTTTGCCGGTTGCATGGGACCCCGTTAGTAATAACAACTCGGCCTGTTATTAACTCCCAATATTTATGTAACTTGCGACAACGTAAGAGGCTCCTGTAACTGTGACCTGCGAGTAGGAAGGAGCTTTGCCGGTTGCATGGGACCCCGTTAGTAATAACAACTCGGCCTGTTATTAACTCCCAATATTTATGTAACTTGCGACAACGTAAGAGGCTCCTGTATCTGTGACCTGCGAGTAGGAAGGAGCTTTACCGGTTGCATGGGACCCCGTTAGTAATAACAACTCGGCCTGTTATTAACTCAAAATATTTATGTAACTTGCGACAACGTAAGAGGCTCCTGTAGCTGTTACCTGCGAGAGCGAAGGAGCTTTGCCGGTTGCATGAGACCCCGTTAGTAATAACAACTCGGCCTGTTATTAACTCTCAATATTTATGTAACTTGCGACAACGTAAGAGGCTCCTGTAACTGTGACCTGCGAGTAGGAAGGAGCATTGCCGGTTGCATGAGACCCCGTTAATAATAACAACACAGCTTGTTATTAACTCAAAATATTTATGTAACTTGCGACAACGTAAGGGGCTCCTATAATAGTGACCTGCGAGTAGGAAGGAGCTTTACCGGTTGCATGAGACCCCGTTAGTAATAACAACTCGGCCTGTTATTAACTTAAAATATTTATGTAACTTGCGACAACGTAAGAGGCTCCTGTAACTGTTACCTGCGAGTAGGAAGGAGCATTGCCGGTTGCATGGGACCCCGTTAGTAATAACAACTCGGCCTGTTATTAACTCAAAATATTTATGTAACTTGCGACAACGTAAGAGGCTCCTGTAACTGTTACCTGCGAGTAGGAAGGAGCTTTGCCGGTTGCATGGGACCCCGTTAGTAATAACAACACAGCTTGTTATTAACTCCCAATATTTATGTAACTTGCGACAACGTAAGAGGCTCCTGTAAATGTGACCTGCGAGTAGGAAGGAGCTTTGCCGGTTGCATGAGACCCCGTTAGTAATAACAACTCGGCCTGTTATTAACTCAAAATATTTATGTAACTTGCGACTACGTAAGAGGCTCCTGTAACAGTGACCTGCGAGTAGGAAGGAGCTTTACCGGTTGCATGAGACCCCGTTAGTAATAACAACTCGGCCTGTTATTAACTCCCAATATTTATGTAACTTGCGACAACGTAAGAGGCTCCTATAATAGTGACCTGCGAGTAGGAAGGAGCTTTACCGGTTGCATGAGACCCCGTTAGTAATAACAACTCGGCCTGTTATTAACTCAAAATATTTATGTAACTTGCGACAACGTAAGAGGCTCCTGTAACTGTGACCTGCGAGTACGAAGGAGCTTTGCCGGTTGCAAGAGACCCCGTTAGTAATAACAACTCGGCCTGTTATTAACTCCCAATATTTATGTAACTTGCGACAACGTAAGAGGCTCCTGTAACTGTGACTTGCGAGTACGAAGGAGCTTTGCCGGTTGCATGAGACCCCGTTAGTAATAACAACTCGGCCTGTTATTAACTCCCAATATTTATGTAACTTGCGACAACGTAAGAGGCTCCTGTAACTGTGACCTGCGAGTACGAAGGAGCTTTGCCGGTTGCATGAGACCCCGTTAGTAATAACAACTCGGCCTGTTATTAACTCCCAATATTTATGTAACTTGCGACAATGTAAGAGGCTCCTGTAACAGTGACCTGCGAGTAGGAAGGAGCTTTGCCGGTTGCATGAGACCCCGTTAGTAATTACAACTCGGCCTGTTATTAACTCTCAATATTTAAGTAACTTGCGACAACGTAAGAGGCTCCTGCAACTGTGACCTGCGAGAGCGAAGGAGCTTTACCGGTTGCATGGGACCCCGTTAGTAATAACAACTCGGCCTGTTATTAACTCCCAATATTTATGTAACTTGCGACAACGTAAGAGGCTCCTGTAACTGTGACCTGCGAGAGCGAAGGAGCTTTGCCGGTTGCATGAGACCCCGTTAGTAATAACAACTCGGCCTGTTATTAACTCCCAATATTTATGTAACTTGCGACAAAGTAGAGGCTCCTATAATAGTGACCTGCGAGTAGGAAGGAGCTTTGCCGGTTGCATGAGACCCCGTTAGTAATAACAACTCGGCCTGTTATTAACTCCCAATATTTATGTAACTTGCGACAAAGTAGAGGCTCCTATAATAGTGACCTGCGAGTAGGAAGGAGCTTTGCCGGTTGCAGGAGACCCCGTTAGTAATAACAACTCGGCCTGTTATTACTCAAAATATTTATGTAACTTGCGACAACGTAAGAGGCTCCTGTAACTGTGACCTGCGAGAGCGAAGGAGCTTTGCCGGTTGCATGAGACCCCGTTAGTAATAACAACTCGGCCTGTTATTAACTCCCAATATTTATGTAACTTGCGACAAAGTAGAGGCTCCTATAATAGTGACCTGCGAGTAGGAAGGAGCTTTGCCGGTTGCATGAGACCCCGTTAGTAATAACAACTCGGCCTGTTATTAACTCCCAATATTTATGTAACTTGCGACAAAGTAGAGGCTCCTATAATAGTGACCTGCGAGTAGGAAGGAGCTTTGCCGGTTGCAGGAGACCCCGTTAGTAATAACAACTCGGCCTGTTATTACTCAAAATATTTATGTAACTTGCGACAACGTAAGAGGCTCCTGTAACTGTGACCTGCGAGTACGAAGGATCTTTGCCGGTTGCATGAGACCCCGTTAGTAATAACAACTCGGCCTGTTATTAACTCCCAATATTTATGTAACTTGCGACAACGTAAGAGGCTCCTATAATAGTGACCTGCGAGTACGAAGGAGCTTTGCCGGTTGCATGAGACCCCGTTAGTAATAACAACTCGGACTGTTATTAACTCTCAATATTTATGTAACTTGCGACTACGTAAGAGGCTCCTGTAACTGTGACCTGCGAGTACGAAAGAGCTTTGCCGGTTGCATGGGGCCCCGTTAGTAATAACAACTCGGCCTGTTATTAACTCCCAATATTTATGTAACTTGCGACTACGTAAGAGGCTCCTGTAACTGTGACCTGCGAGTAGGAAGGAGCTTTACCGGTTGCATGAGACCCCGTTAGTAATAACAACTCGGCCTGTTATTAACTCTCAATATTTATGTAACTTGCGACTACGTAAGAGGCTCCTGTAACTGTGACCTGCGAGTACGAAGGAGCTTTGCCGGTTGCATGGGGCCCCGTTAGTAATAACAACTCGGACTGTTATTAACTCTCAATATTTAAGTAACTTGCGACTACGTAAGAGGCTCCTGTAACTGTGACCTGCGAGTACGAAGGAGCTTTGCCGGTTGCATGGGGCCCCGTTAGTAATAACAACTCGGCCTGTTATTAACTCTCAATATTTATGTAACTTGCGACTACGTAAGAGGCTCCTGTAACTGTGACCTGCGAGTACGAAGGAGCTTTGCCGGTTGCATGGGGCCCCGTTAGTAATAACAACTCGGACTGTTATTAACTCTCAATATTTAAGTAACTTGCGACTACGTAAGAGGCTCCTGTAACTGTGACCTGCGAGTACGAAGGAGCTTTGCCGGTTGCATGGGGCCCCGTTAGTAATAACAACTCGGCCTGTTATTAACTCTCAATATTTATGTAACTTGCGACTACGTAAGAGGCTCCTGTAACTGTGACCTGCGAGAGCGAAGGAGCTTTGCCGGTTGCATGGGGCCCCGTTAGTAATAACAACTCGGCCTGTTATTAACTCAAAATATTTATGTAACTTGCGACAACGTAAGAGGCTCCTGTAACTGTGACCTGCGAGTACGAAGGATCTTTGCCGGTTGCATGAGACCCCGTTAGTAATAACAACTCGGACTGTTATTAACTCTCAATATTTAAGTAACTTGCGACTACGTAAGAGGCTCCTGTAACTGTGACCTGCGACTACGAAGGAGCTTTGCCGGTTGCATGAGACCCCGTTAGTAATAACAACTCGGCCTGTTATTAACTCCCAATATTTATGTAACTTGCGACTACGTAAGAGGCTCCTGTAACTGTGACCTGCGAGTACGAAGGATCTTTGCCGGTTGCATGAGACCCCGTTAGTAATAACAACTCGGCCTGTTATTAACTCTCAATATTTATGTAGCTTGCGACTACGTAAGAGGCTCCTGTAACTGTGACCTGCGAGTACGAAGGAGCTTTGCCGGTTGCATGAGACCCCGTTAGTAATAACAACTCGGACTGTTATTAACTCTCAATATTTAAGTAACTTGCGACTACGTAAGAGGCTCCTGTAAATGTGACCTGCGAGTAGGAAGGAGCTTTACCGGTTGCATGGGACCCCGTTAGTAATAACAACTCGGCCTGTTATTAACTCTCAATATTTAAGTAACTTGCGACAACGTAAGAGGCTCCTGTAACTGTGACCTGCGAGAGCGAAGGAGCTTTGCCGGTTGCATGGGACCCCGTTAGTAATAACAACTCGGCCTGTTATTAACTCTCAATATTTAAGTAACTTGCGACAACGTAAGAGGCTCCTGCAACTGTGACCTGCGAGAGCGAAGGAGCTTTACCGGTTGCATGGGACCCCGTTAGTAATAACAACTCGGCCTGTTATTAACTCAAAATATTTATGTAACTTGCGACTACGTAAGAGGCTCCTGTAACTGTGACCTGCGAGAGCGAAGGAGCTTTGCCGGTTGCATGGGGCCCCGTTAGTAATAACAACTCGGCCTGTTATTAACTCCCAATATTTATGTAACTTGCGACAACGTAAGAGGCTCCTGTAACTGTGACCTGCGAGTACGAAGGATCTTTGCCGGTTGCATGAGACCCCGTTAGTAATAACAACTCGGACTGTTATTAACTCAAAATATTTATGTAACTTGCGACTACGTAAGAGGCTCCTGTAACTGTGACCTGCGAGTACGAAGGAGCTTTGCCGGTTGCATGAGACCCCGTTAGTAATAACAACTCGGCCTGTTATTAACTCAAAATATTTATGTAACTTGCGACAACGTAAGAGGCTCCTGTAACTGTGACCTGCGAGAGCGAAGGAGCTTTGCCGGTTGCATGGGACCCCGTTAGTAATAACAACTCGGCCTGTTATTAACTCAAAATATTTATGTAACTTGCGACAACGTAAGAGGCTCCTATAATAGTGACCTGCGAGTACGAAGGAGCTTTGCCGGTTGCATGAGACCACGTTAGTAATAACAACTCGGCCTGTTATTAACTCCCAATATTTATGTAACTTGCGACAACGTAAGAGGCTCCTGTAACTGTGACCTGCGAGTACGAAGGAGCTTTGCCGGTTGCATGGGACCCCGTTAGTAATAACAACTCGGCCTGTTATTAACTCCCAATATTTATGTAACTTGCGACAACGTAAGAGGCTCCTGTAACTGTGACCTGCGAGTACGAAGGAGCTTTGCCGGTTGCATGGGACCCCGTTAGTAATAACAACTCGGCCTGTTATTAACTCAAAATATTTATGTAACTTGCGACAACGTAAGAGGCTCCTGTAACTGTGACCTGCGAGAGCGAAGGAGCTTTGCCGGTTGCATGGGACCCCGTTAGTAATAACAACTCGGCCTGTTATTAACTCCCAATATTTATGTAACTTGCGACAACGTAAGAGGCTCCTGTAACTGTGACCTGCGAGAGCGAAGGAGCTTTACCGGTTGCATGAGACCCCGTTAGTAATAACAACTCGGCCTGTTATTAACTCTCAATATTTAAGCAACTTGCGACAACGTAAGAGGCTCCTGTAACTGTGACCTGCGAGAGCGAAGGAGCTTTGCCGGTTGCATGGGACCCCGTTAGTAATAACAACTCGGCCTGTTATTAACTCAAAATATTTATGTAACTTGCGACAACGTAAGAGGCTCCTGTAACTGTGACCTGCGAGAGCGAAGGAGCTTTGCCGGTTGCATGAGACCCCGTTAGTAATAACAACTCGGCCTGTTATTAACTCCCAATATTTATGTAACTTGCGACAACGTAAGAGGCTCCTATAATAGTGACCTGCGAGTACGAAGGAGCTTTACCGGTTTGCTTGAGACCCCGTTAGTAATAACAACTCGGCCTGTTATTAACTCCCAATATTTAAGTAACTTGCGACAACGTAAGAGGCTCCTATAATAGTGACCTGCGAGTACGAAGGAGCTTTACCGGTTGCATGAGACCCCGTTAGTAATAACAACTCGGCCTGTTATTAACTCCCAATATTTAAGTAACTTGCGACAACGTAAGAGGCTCCTATAATAGTGACCTGCGAGTACGAAGGAGCTTTACCGGTTGCATGAGACCCCGTTAGTAATAACAACTCGGCCTGTTATTAACTCTCAATATTTATGTAACTTGCGACAACGTAAGAGGCTCCTATAATAGTGACCTGCGAGTACGAAGGAGCTTTGCCGGTTTGCTTGAGACCCCGTTAGTAATAACAACTCGGCCTGTTATTAACTCCCAATATTTAAGTAACTTGCGACAACGTAAGAGGCTCCTATAATAGTGACCTGCGAGTACGAAGGAGCTTTACCGGTTGCATGAGACCCCGTTAGTAATAACAACTCGGCCTGTTATTAACTCTCAATATTTAAGTAACTTGCGACAATGTAAGAGGCTCCTGTAACTGTGACCTGCGAGTACGAAGGAGCTTTGCCGGTTGCGTGGGACCCCGTTAGTAATTACAACTCGGCCTGTTATTAACTCAAAATATTTATGTAACTTGCGACAACGTAAGAGGCTCCTGTAACTGTGACCTGCGAGAGCGAAGGAGCTTTGCCGGTTGCATGGGACCCCGTTAGTAATAACAACTCGGCCTGTTATTAACTCAAAATATTTATGTAACTTGCGACTACGTAAGAGGCTCCTGTAAATGTGACCTGCGAGTAGGAAGGAGCTTTGCCGGTTGCATGGGACCCTGTTAGTAATAACAACTCGGCCTGTTATTAACTCTCAATATTTAAGTAACTTGCGACAATGTAAGAGGCTCCTGTAACTGTGACCTGCGAGTACGAAGGAGCTTTGCCGGTTGCATGGGACCCCGTTAGTAATTACAACTCGGCCTGTTATTAACTCAAAATATTTATGTAACTTGCGACAACGTAAGAGGCTCCTGTAACTGTGACCTGCGAGAGCGAAGGAGCTTTGCCGGTTGCATGAGACCCCGTTAGTAATAACAACTCGGCCTGTTATTAACTCAAAATATTTATGTAACTTGCGACAACGTAAGAGGCTCCTGTAACTGTGACCTGCGAGAGCGAAGGAGCTTTGCCGGTTGCATGAGACCCCGTTAGTAATTACAACTCGGCCTGTTATTAACTCTCAATATTTAAGTAACTTGCGACAATGTAAGAGGCTCCTGTAACTGTGACCTGCGAGTACGAAGGAGCTTTGCCGGTTGCGTGGGACCCCGTTAGTAATTACAACTCGGCCTGTTATTAACTCAAAATATTTATGTAACTTGCGACAACGTAAGAGGCTCCTGTAACTGTGACCTGCGAGAGCGAAGGAGCTTTGCCGGTTGCATGGGACCCCGTTAGTAATAACAACTCGGCCTGTTATTAACTCAAAATATTTATGTAACTTGCGACTACGTAAGAGGCTCCTGTAAATGTGACCTGCGAGTAGGAAGGAGCTTTACCGGTTGCATGGGACCCTGTTAGTAATAACAACTCGGCCTGTTATTAACTCTCAATATTTAAGTAACTTGCGACAATGTAAGAGGCTCCTGTAACTGTGACCTGCGAGTACGAAGGAGCTTTGCCGGTTGCATGGGACCCCGTTAGTAATTACAACTCGGCCTGTTATTAACTCAAAATATTTATGTAACTTGCGACAACGTAAGAGGCTCCTGTAACTGTGACCTGCGAGAGCGAAGGAGCTTTGCCGGTTGCATGAGACCCCGTTAGTAATAACAACTCGGCCTGTTATTAACTCAAAATATTTATGTAACTTGCGACAACGTAAGAGGCTCCTGTAACTGTGACCTGCGAGAGCGAAGGAGCTTTGCCGGTTGCATTTGACCCCGTTAGTAATTACAACTCGGCCTGTTATTAACTCAAAATATTTATGTAACTTGCGACAACGTAAGAGGCTCCTGTAACTGTGACCTGCGAGAGCGAAGGAGCTTTGCCGGTTGCATGGGGCCCCGTTAGTAATTACAACTCGGCCTGTTATTAACTCAAAATATTTATGTAACTTGCGACAACGTAAGAGGCTCCTGTAACTGTGACCTGCGAGAGCGAAGGAGCTTTGCCGGTTGCATGAGACCCCGTTAGTAATAACAACTCGGCCTGTTATTAACTCAAAATATTTATGTAACTTGCGACAACGTAAGAGGCTCCTGTAACTGTGACCTGCGAGAGCGAAGGAGCTTTGCCGGTTGCATGAGACCCCGTTAGTAATAACAACTCGGCCTGTTATTAACTCAAAATATTTATGTAACTTGCGACAACGTAAGAGGCTCCTGTAACTGTGACCTGCGAGTAGGAAGGAGCTTTGCCGGTTGCATTTGACCCCGTTAGTAATTACAACTCGGCCTGTTATTAACTTAAAATATTTATGTAACTTGCGACAACGTAAGAGGCTCCTGTAACTGTGACCTGCGAGTACGAAGGAGCTTTGCCGGTTGCATTTGACCCCGTTACTAATTACAACTCGGCCTGTTATTAACTCAAAATATTTATGTAACTTGCGACAACGTAAGAGGCTCCTGTAACTGTGACCTGCGAGAGCGAAGGAGCTTTGCCGGTTGCATGGGGCCCCGTTAGTAATTACAACTCGGCCTGTTATTAACTCAAAATATTTATGTAACTTGCGACAACGTAAGAGGCTCCTGTAACTGTGACCTGCGAGAGCGAAGGAGCTTTGCCGGTTGCATGGGACCCCGTTAGTAATTACAACTCGGCCTGTTATTAACTCAAAATATTTATGTAACTTGCGACAACGTAAGAGGCTCCTGTAAATGTGACCTGCGAGTAGGAAGGAGCTTTGCCGGTTGCATGGGAAGATTGTAAAAGGGTGTGTCCACATACAAGAGGGGGGAGCGGAGACTGTGGTGTACGGGAACCTTGATAGAAGGAACTGAAATAGTCCAGAGGGTCGATCATGCACTTTAAGCTCGATGCAATTTGATTTCAGATTATCGTTCTGGACACTTTGAAGATTGTAAAAGGGTGTGTCCACATACAAGAGGGGGGAGCGGAGACTGTGGTGTACGGGAACCTTGATAGAAGGAACTGAAATAGTCCAGAGGGTCGATCATGCACTTTAAGCTCGATGCAATTTGATTTCAGATCATCGTTCTGGACACTTGGAAGATTGTAAAAGGGTGTGTCCACATACAAGAGGGGGGAGCGGAGACTGTGGTGTACGGGAACCTTGATAGAAGGAACTGAAATTGTCCAGACGGTCGATCATGCACTTAGGGCTCGATGCAATTTGATTTCAGATTATCGTTCTGGACATTTGGAAGATTGTAAAAGGGTGTGTCCACATACAAGGGGGGGGGAGCGGAGACTGTGGTGTACGGGAACCTTGATAGAAGGAACTGAAATAGTCCAGAGGGTCGATCATGCACTTTAAGCTCGATGCAATTTGATTTCAGATTATCGTTCTGGACATTTGGAAGATTGTAAAAGGGTGTGTCCACATACAAGGGGGGGGAGAGCGGAGACTGTGGTGTACGGGAACCTTGATAGAAGGAACTGAAATAGTCCAGAGGGTCGATCATGCACTTTAAGCTCGATGCAATTTGATTTCAGATTATCGTTCTGGACATTTGGAAGATTGTAAAAGGGTGTGTCCACATACAAGGGGGGGGGGAGCGGAGACTGTGGTGTACGGGAACCTTGATAGAAGGAACTGAAATAGTCCAGAGGGTCGATCATGCACTTAGGGCTCGATGCAATTTGATTTCAGATTATCGTTCTGGACATTTGGAAGATTGTAAAAGGGTGTGTCCACATACAAGGGGGGGAGCGGAGACTGTGGTGTACGGGAACCTTGATAGAAGGAACTGAAATAGTCCAGAGGGTCGATCATGCACTTAGGGCTCGATGCAATTTGATTTCAGATTATCGTTCTGGACATTTGGAAGATTGTAAAAGGGTGTGTCCACATACAAGGGGGGGGGAGCGGAGACTGTGGTGTACGGGAACCTTGATAGAAGGAACTGAAATAGTCCAGAGGGTCGATCATGCACTTAGGGCTCGATGCAATTTGATTTCAGGTTATCGTTCTGGACATTTGGAAGATTGTAAAAGGGTGTGTCCACATACAAGGGGGGGGAGCGGAGACTGTGGTGTACGGGAACCTTGATAGAAGGAACTGAAATAGTCCAGAGGGTCGATCATGCACTTTAAGCTCGATGCAATTTGATTTCAGATTATCGTTCTGGACATTTGAAAGATTGTAAAAGGGTGTGTCCACATACAAGGGGGGGGGGGGAGCGGAGACTGTGGTGTACGGGAACCTTGATAGAAGGAACTGAAATAGTCCAGAGGGTCGATCATGGACTTTAAGCTTGATGCAATTTGATTTCAGATTATCGTTCTGGACATTTGGAAGATTGTAAAAGGGTGTGTCCACATACAAGGGGGGGGGAGAGCGGAGACTGTGGTGTACGGGAACCTTGATAGAAGGAACTGAAATAGTCCAGAGGGTCGATCATGCACTTTAAGCTCGATGCAATTTGATTTCAGATTATCGTTCTGGACACTTGGAAGATTGTAAAAGGGTGTGTCCACATACAAGAGGGGGGAGAGCGGAGACTGTGGTGTACGGGAACCTTGATAGAAGGAACTGAAATAGTCCAGAGGGTCGATCATGCTCTTTAAGCTCGATGCAATTTGATTTCAGATTATCGTTCTGGACACTTGGATGATTGTAAAAGAGTGTGTCCACATACAAGGGGGGGGGGGGGGGAGAGCGGAGACTGTTTTGTACGGGAACCTTGATAGAAGGAACTGAAATAGTCCAGAGGGTCGATCATGCACTTAGGGCTCGATGCAATTTGATTTCAGATTATCGTTCTGGACACTTGGAAGATTGTAAAAGGGTTTGTCCACAAACAAGGGGGGCAGCGGAGACTGTGGTGTACGGGAACCTTGATAGAAGGAACTGAAATAGTCCAGAGGGTCGATCATGCACTTTAAGTTCGATGCAATTTGATTTCAGATTATCGTTCTGGACACTTGGAAGATTGTAAAAGAGTGTGTCCACATACAAGGGGGGGAGCGGAGACTGTGGTGTACGGGAACCTTGATAGAAGGAACTGAAATAGTCCAGAGGGTCGATCATGCACTTTAAGCTCGATGCAATTTGATTTCCATTATCGTTCTGGACACTTGGAAGGTTGTATAAGGGTGTATCCACATACAAGAGGGGGGGGGGGACAGCGGATACTGTGGTGTACGGGAACCTTTATAGAAGGAACTGAAATAGTCCAGAAAGTCGATCATGCACTTTAAGCTCGATGCAATTTGATTTCAGATTATCGTTCTGGACACTTGGAAGATTGTAAAAGAGTGTGTCCACATACAAGGGGGGGGGAGAGCGGAGACTGTGGTGTACGGGAACCTTGATAGAAGGAACTGAAATAGTCCAGAGGGTCGATCATGCACTTTAAGCTCGATGCAATTTGATTTCAGATTATCGATCTGGACACTTGTAAGATTGTAAAAGAATGTGTCCACATACAAGGGGGGGGGGGAGAGAGGAGACTGTGGTGTACGGGAACCTTGATAGAAGGAAGTGAAATAGTCCAGAGGGTCGATCATGCACTTTAAGCTCGATGTTATTTGATTTCAGATTATCGTTCTGGACACTTGGAAGATTGTAAAAGAGTGTGTCCATAAACAAGGGGGGAGCGGAGACTGTGGTGTACGGGAACCTTGATAGAAGGAACTGAAATAGTCCAGAGGGTCGATCATGCACTTTAAGCTCGATGCAATTTGATTTCAGATTATCGTTCTGGACACTTTGAAGATTGTAAAAGAGTGTGTCCACATACATGGGGGGGGGGAGAGCGGAGACTGTGGTGTACGGGAACCTTGATAGAAGGAACTGAAATAGTCCAGAGGGTCGATCATGCACTTTAGGCTCGATGCAATTTGATATCAGATTATCGTTCTGGACACTTGGAAGATTGTAAAAGAGTGTGTCCACATACAAGGGGGGGAGAGCGGTGACTGTGGTGTACGGGAACCTTGATAGAAGGAACTGAAATAGTCCAGAGGGTCGATCATGCACTGTAAGCTCGATGCAATTTGATTTCAGATTATCGTTCTGGACACTTGGAAGATTGTAAAAGAGCGTGTCCACATACAAGGGGGGGGGGAGAGCGGAGACTGTGGTGTACGGGAACCTTGATAGAAGGAACTGAAATAGGCCAGAGGGTCGATCATGCATTTTAAGCTCGATGCAATGATTTCAGATTATCGTTCTGGACACTTGGAAGATTGTAACAGAGTGTGTCCACATACAAGGGGGGGAGCGGAGACTGTGGTGTACGGGAACCTTGATAGAAGGAACTGAAATAGTCCAGAGGGTCGATCATGCACTTTAAGCTCGATGCAATTTGATTTCAATTATCGTTCTGGACACTTGGAAGATTGTATAAAGGTGTGTCCACATACAAGAGGGGGGGACAGCGGATACTGTGGTGTACGGGAACCTTGATAGAAGGAAGTGAAATAGTAAAGAGGGTCGATCATGCACTTTAAGCTCGATGTTATTTGATTTCAGATTATCGTTCTGGACACTTGGAAGATTGTAAAAGAGTGTGTCCATAAACAAGGGGGGAGCGGAGACTGTGGTGTACGGGAACCTTGATAGAAGGAACTGAAATAGTCCAGAGGGTCGATCATGCACTTTAAGCTCGATGCAATTTGATTTCAGATTATCGTTCTGGACATTTGGAAGATTGTAAAAGGGTGTGTCCACATACAAGGGGGGGGAGAGCGGAGACTGTGGTGTACGGGAACCTTGATAGAAGGAACTGAAATAGTCCAGAGGGTCGATCATGCACTTTAAGCTCGATGCAATTTGATTTCAGATTATCGTTCTGGACATTTGGAAGATTGTAAAAGGGTGTGTCCACATACAAGGGGGGGGGGGAGCGGAGACTGTGGTGTACGGGAACCTTGATAGAAGGAACTGAAATAGTCCAGAGGGTCGATCATGCACTTAGGGCTCGATGCAATTTGATTTCAGATTATCGTTCTGGACATTTGGAAGATTGTAAAAGGGTGTGTCCACATACAAGGGGGGGAGCGGAGACTGTGGTGTACGGGAACCTTGATAGAAGGAACTGAAATAGTCCAGAGGGTCGATCATGCACTTAGGGCTCGATGCAATTTGATTTCAGATTATCGTTCTGGACATTTGGAAGATTGTAAAAGGGTGTGTCCACATACAAGGGGGGGGGGAGCGGAGACTGTGGTGTACGGGAACCTTGATAGAAGGAAATGAAATAGTCCTGAGGGTCGATCATGCACTTAGGGCTCGATGCAATTTGATTTCAGGTTATCGTTCTGGACATTTGGAAGATTGTAAAAGGGTGTGTCCACATACAAGGGGGGGGGGAGCGGAGACTGTGGTGTACGGGAACCTTGATAGAAGGAACTGAAATAGTCCAGAGGGTCGATCATGCACTTTAAGCTCGATGCAATTTGATTTCAGATTATCGTTCTGGACATTTGAAAGATTGTAAAAGGGTGTGTCCACATACAAGGGGGGGGGGGAGCGGAGACTGTGGTGTACGGGAACCTTGATAGAAGGAACTGAAATAGTCCAGAGGGTCGATCATGGACTTTAAGCTTGATGCAATTTGATTTCAGATTATCGTTCTGGACACTTGGAAGATTGTAAAAGGGTGTGTCCACATACAAGAGGGGGGAGAGCGGAGACTGTGGTGTACGGGAACCTTGATAGAAGGAACTGAAATAGTCCAGAGGGTCGATCATGCTCTTTAAGCTCGATGCAATTTGATTTCAGATTATCGTTCTGGACACTTGGATGATTGTAAAAGAGTGTGTCCACATACAAGGGGGGGGGGGAGAGCGGAGACTGTTTTGTACGGGAACCTTGATAGAAGGAACTGAAATAGTCCAGAGGGTCGATCATGCACTTAGGGCTCGATGCAATTTGATTTCAGATTATCGTTCTGGACACTTGGAAGATTGTAAAAGGGTTTGTCCACAAACAAGGGGAGCAGCGGAGACTGTGGTGTACGGGAACCTTGATAGAAGGAACTGAAATAGTCCAGAGGGTCGATCATGCACTTTAAGTTCGATGCAATTTGATTTCAGATTATCGTTCTGGACACTTGGAAGATTGTAAAAGAGTGTGTCCACATACAAGGGGGGGAGCGGAGACTGTGGTGTACGGGAACCTTGATAGAAGGAACTGAAATAGTCCAGAGGGTCGATCATGCACTTTAAGCTCGATGCAATTTGATTTCAATTATCGTTCTGGACACTTGGAAGGTTGTATAAGGGTGTATCCACATACAAGAGGGGGGGGGACAGCGGATACTGTGGTGTACGGGAACCTTTATAGAAGGAACTGAAATAGTCCAGAAAGTCGATCATGCACTTTAAGCTCGATGCAATTTGATTTCAGATTATCGTTCTGGACACTTGGAAGATTGTAAAAGAGTGTGTCCACATACAAGGGGGGGGGGAGAGCGGAGTCTGTGGTGTACGGGAACCTTGATAGAAGGAACTGAAATAGTCCAGAGGGTCGATCATGCACTTTAAGCTCGATGCAATTTGATTTCAGATTATCGATCTGGACACTTGTAAGATTGTAAAAGAATGTGTCCACATACAAGGGGGGGGGGGAGAGAGGAGACTGTGGTGTACGGGAACCTTGATAGAAGGAAGTGAAATAGTCCAGAGGGTCGATCATGCACTTTAAGCTCGATGTTATTTGATTTCAGATTATCGTTCTGGACACTTGGAAGATTGTAAAAGAGTGTGTCCATAAACAAGGGGGGAGCGGAGACTGTGGTGTACGGGAACCTTGATAGAAGGAACTGAAATAGTCCAGAGGGTCGATCATGCACTTTAAGCTCGATGCAATTTGATTTCAGATTATCGTTCTGGACACTTTGAAGATTGTAAAAGAGTGTGTCCACATACATGGGGGGGGGGAGAGCGGAGACTGTGGTGTACGGGAACCTTGATAGAAGGAACTGAAATAGTCCAGAGGGTCGATCATGCACTTTAGGCTCGATGCAATTTGATATCAGATTATCGTTCTGGACACTTGGAAGATTGTAAAAGAGTGTGTCCACATACAAGGGGGGGAGAGCGGTGACTGTGGTGTACGGGAACCTTGATAGAAGGAACTGAAATAGTCCAGAGGGTCGATCATGCACTTTAAGCTCGATGCAATTTGATTTCAGATTATCGTTCTGGACACTTGGAAGATTGTAAAAGAGCGTGTCCACATACAAGGGGGGGGGGGAGAGCGGAGACTGTGGTGTACGGGAACCTTGATAGAAGGAACTGAAATAGGCCAGAGGGTCGATCATGCATTTTAAGCTCGATGCAATGATTTCAGATTATCGTTCTGGACACTTGGAAGATTGTAACAGAGTGTGTCCACATACAAGGGGGGGAGCGGAGACTGTGGTGTACGGGAACCTTGATAGAAGGAACTGAAATAGTCCAGAGGGTCGATCATGCACTTTAAGCTCGATGCAATTTGATTTCAATTATCGTTCTGGACACTTGGAAGATTGTATAAAGGTGTGTCCACATACAAGAGGGGGGGACAGCGGATACTGTGGTGTACGGGAACCTTGATAGAAGGAAGTGAAATAGTAAAGAGGGTCGATCATGCACTTTAAGCTCGATGTTATTTGATTTCAGATTATCGTTCTGGACACTTGGAAGATTGTAAAAGAGTGTGTCCATAAACAAGGGGGGAGCGGAGACTGTGGTGTACGGGAACCTTGATAGAAGGAACTGAAATAGTCCAGAGGGTCGATCATGCACTTTAAGCTCGATGCAATTTGATTTCAGATTATCGTTCTGGACACTTTGAAGATTGTAAAAGAGTGTGTCCACATACAAGGGGGGGGAGAGCGGTGACTGTGGTGTACGGGAACCTTGATAGAAGGAACTGAAATAGTCCAGAGGGTCGATCATGCACTTTAAGCTCGATGCAATTTGATTTCAGATTATCGTTCTGGACACTTGGAAGATTGTAAAAGAGCGTGTACACATACAAGGGGGGGGGGAGAGCGGAGACTGTGGTGTACGGGAACCTTGATAGAAGGAACTGAAATAGGCCAGAGGGTCGATCATGCATTTTAAGCTCGATGCAATGATTTCAGATTATCGTTCTGGACACTTGGAAGATTGTAACAGAGTGTGTCCACATACAAGGGGGGGAGCGGAGACTGTGGTGTACGGGAACCTTGATAGAAGGAACTGAAATAGTCCAGAGGGTCGATCATGCTCTTTAAGCTCGATGCAATTTGATTTCAATTATCGTTCTGGACACTTGGAAGATTGTAACAGAGTGTGTCCACATACAAGGGGGGGAGCGGAGACTGTGGTGTACGGGAACCTTGATAGAAGGAACTGAAATAGTCCAGAGGGTCGATCATGCACTTTAAGCTCGATGCAATTTGATTTCAATTATCGTTCTGGACACTTGGAAGATTGTATAAAGGTGTGTCCACATACAAGAGGGGGGGACAGCGGATACTGTGGTGTACGGGAACCTTGATAGAAGGAAGTGAAATAGTCCAGAGGGTCGATCATGCACTTTAAGCTCGATGTTATTTGATTTCAGATTATCGTTCTGGACACTTGGAAGATTGTAAAAGAATGTGTCCATAAACAAGGGGGGAGCGGAGACTGTGGTGTACGGGAACCTTGATAGAAGGAACTGAAATAGTCCAGAGGGTCGATCATGCACTTTAAGCTCGATGCAATTTGATTTCAGATTATCGTTCTGGACACTTTGAAGATTGTAAAAGAGTGTGTCCACATACAAGGGGGGGAGAGCGGCGACTGTGGTGTACGGGAACCTTGATAGAAGGAACTGAAATAGTCCAGAGGGTCGATCATGCACTTTAAGCTCGATGCAATTTGATTTCAGATTATCGTTCTGGACACTTGGAAGATTGTAAAAGAGCGTGTCCACATACAAGGGGGGGGGGAGAGCGGAGACTGTGGTGTACGGGAACCTTGATAGAAGGAACTGAAATAGGCCAGAGGGTCGATCATGCATTTTAAGCTCGATGCAATGATTTCAGATTATCGTTCTGGACACTTGGAAGATTGTAACAGAGTGTGTCCACATACAAGGGGGGGAGCGGAGACTGTGGTGTACGGGAACCTTGATAGAAGGAACTGAAATAGTCCAGAGGGTCGATCATGCTCTTTAAGCTCGATGCAATTTGATTTCAATTATCGTTCTGGACACTTGGAAGATTGTATAAAGGTGTGTCCACATACAAGAGGGGGGGACAGCGGATACTGTGGTGTACGGGAACCTTGATAGAAGGAACTGAAATAGTCCAGAGGGTTGATCATGCACTTTAAGCTCGATGCAATTTGATTTCATATTATCGTTCTGGACACTTGGAAGATTGTAAAAGAGTGTGTCCACATACAAGGGGGATGCGGAGACTGTGGTGTACGGGAACCTTGATAGAAGGAACTGAAATAGTCCAGAAAGTCGATCATGCACTTTAAGCTCGATGCAATTTATTTCATATTATCGTTCTGGACACTTGGAAAATTGTAAAAGAGTGTGTCCACATACAAGGGGGAGAGCGGAGACTGTGGTGTACGGGAACCTTGATAGAAGGAACTGAAATAGTCCAGAAAGTCGATCATGCACTTTAAGCTCGATGCAATTTGATTTCATATTATCGTTCTGGACACTTGGAAAATTGTAAAAGAGTGTGTCCACATTCAAGGGGGAGAGCGGAGACTGTGGTGTACGGGAACCTTGATAGAAGGAACTGAAATAGTCCAGAGGGTCAATCATGCACTTTTAGCTCGATGCAATTTGATTTCAGATTATCGTTCTGGACACTTGGAAGATTGTAAAAGAATGTGTCCACATACAGGGGGGGGCGGAGACTGTGGTGTACGGGGACCTTGATAGAATGAACTGAAATAGTCCAGAGGGTCGATCATGCACTTTAAGCTCGATGCAATTTGATTTCAGATTATCGTTCTGGACACTTGGAAGATTGTAAAAGAGTGTGTCCACATACAAGGGGGGGTGCGGAGACTGTGGTGTACGGGAACCTTGATAGAAGGAAGTGAAATAGTCCAGAGGGTCGATCATGCACTTTAAGCTCGATGCAATTTGATTTCAGATTATCGTTCTGGACACTTGGAAGATTGTAAAAGAGTGTGTCCACATACAAGGGGGGGAGAGCGGAGACTGTGGTGTACGGGAACCTTGAGAGAAGGAAGTGAAATAGTCCAGAGGGTCGATCATGCACTTTAAGCTCGATGCAATTTGATTTCAGATTATCGTTCTGGACACTTGGAAGATTGTATAAGGGTGTGTCCACATACAAGGGGGGGCAGCGGAGACTGTGGTGTACGGGAACCTTGATAGAAGGAACTGAAATAGTCCAGAGGGTCGATCATGCACTTTACGCTCGATGCAATTTGATTTCATATTATCGTTCTGGACACTTGGAAAATTGTAAAAGAGTGTGTCCACATTCAAGGGGGAGAGCGGAGACTGTGGTGTACGGGAACCTTGATAGAAGGAACTGAAATAGTCCAGAGGGTCGATCATGCACTTTAGGCTCGATGCAATTTGATATCAGATTATCGTTCTGGACACTTGGAAGATTGTAAAAGAGTGTGTCCACATACAAGGGGGGGAGAGCGGTGACTGTGGTGTACGGGAACCTTGATAGAAGGAACTGAAATAGTCCAGAGGGTCGATCATGCACTTTAAGCTCGATGCAATTTGATTTCAGATTATCGTTCTGGACACTTGGAAGATTGTAAAAGAGCGTGTCCACATACAAGGGGGGGGGGAGAGCGGAGACTGTGGTGTACGGGAACCTTGATAGAAGGAACTGAAATAGGCCAGAGGGTCGATCATGCATTTTAAGCTCGATGCAATGATTTCAGATTATCGTTCTGGACACTTGGAAGATTGTAACAGAGTGTGTCCTCATACAAGGGGGGGAGCGGAGACTGTGGTGTACGGGAACCTTGATAGAAGGAACTGAAATAGTCCAGAGGGTCGATCATGCTCTTTAAGCTCGATGCAATTTGAATTCAATTATCGTTCTGGACACTTGGAAGATTGTATAAAGGTGTGTCCACATACAAGAGGGGGGGACAGCGGATACTGTGGTGTACGGGAACCTTGATAGAAGGAACTGAAATAGTCCAGAGGGTTGATCATGCACTTTAAGCTCGATGCAATTTGATTTCATATTATCGTTCTGGACACTTGGAAGATTGTAAAAGAGTGTGTCCACATACAAGGGGGATGCGGAGACTGTGGTGTACGGGAACCTTGATAGAAGGAACTGAAATAGTCCAGAAAGTCGATCATGCACTTTAAGCTCGATGCAATTTGATTTCATATTATCGTTCTGGACACTTGGAAAATTGTAAAAGAGTGTGTCCACATACAAGGGGGAGAGCGGAGACTGTGGTGTACGGGAACCTTGATAGAAGGAACTGAAATAGTCCAGAAAGTCGATCATGCACTTTAAGCTCGATGCAATTTGATTTCATATTATCGTTCTGGACACTTGGAAAATTGTAAAAGAGTGTGTCCACATTCAAGGGGGAGAGCGGAGACTGTGGTGTACGGGAACCTTGATAGAAGGAACTGAAATAGTCCAGAGGGTCAATCATGCACTTTTAGCTCGATGCAATTTGATTTCAGATTATCGTTCTGGACACTTGGAAGATTGTAAAAGAATGTGTCCACATACAGGGGGGGCGGAGACTGTGGTGTACGGGGACCTTGATAGAATGAACTGAAATAGTCCAGAGGGTCGATCATGCACTTTAAGCTCGATGCAATTTGATTTCAGATTATCGTTCTGGACACTTGGAAGATTGTAAAAGAGTGTGTCCACATACAAGGGGGGGTGCGGAGACTGTGGTGTACGGGAACCTTGATAGAAGGAAGTGAAATAGTCCAGAGGGTCGATCATGCACTTTAAGCTCGATGCAATTTGATTTCAGATTATCGTTCTGGACACTTGGAAGATTGTAAAAGAGTGTGTCCACATACAAGGGGGGGAGAGCGGAGACTGTGGTGTACGGGAACCTTGAGAGAAGGAAGTGAAATAGTCCAGAGGGTCGATCATGCACTTTAAGCTCGATGCAATTTGATTTCAGATTATCGTTCTGGACACTTGGAAGATTGTATAAGGGTGTGTCCACATACAAGGAGGGGCAGCGGAGACTGTGGTGTACGGGAACCTTGATAGAAGGAACTGAAATAGTCCAGAGGGTCGATCATGCACTTTACGCTCGATGCAATTTGATTTCAGATTATCGTTCTGGACACTTGGAAAATTGTAAAAGAGTGTGTCCACATACAAGGGGGGGGGAGCGGAGACTGTGGTGTACGGGAACCTTGATAGAAGGAACTGAAATAGTTCAGAGGGTCCATCATGCAGTTTAAGCTCGATGCAATTTGATTTCAGATTATCGTTCTGGACACTTGGAAGATTGTAGAAGAGTGTGTCCACATACAAGGGGGGGGGGAGAGCGGAGACTGTGGTGTACGGGAACCTTGATAGAAGGAACTGAAATAGTCCAGAGGGTCGATCATGCACTTTAAGCTCGATACAATTTGATTTCAGATTATCGTTCTGGACACTTGGAAGATTGTAAAAGAGTGTGTCCACATAAAAGGGGGTGGGGGGAGAGCGGAGACTGGGGTGTACGGGAACCTTGATAGAAGGAACTGAAATAGTCCAGAGGGTCGATCATGCACTTTAAGCTCGATGCAATTTGATTTCATATTATCGTTCTGGACACTTGGAAGATTGTAAAAGAGTGTGTCCACATACAAGGGGGGGTGCGGAGACTGTGGTGTACGGGAACCTTGATAGAAGGAACTGAAATAGTCCAGAGGGTCGATCATGCACTTTAAGCTCGATGCAATTTGATTTCAGATTATCGTTTTGGACACTTGGAAGATTGTAAAAGAGTGTGTCCACATACAAGGGGGGGGAGAGCGGAGACTGTGGTGTACGGGAACCTTGATAGAAGGAACTGAAATAGTCCAGAGGGTCGATCATGCACTTTAAGCTCGATGCAATTTGATTTCAGATTATCGTTCTGGACCCCTGGAAGATTGTAAAAGAGTGTGGTCCACATACAAGGGGGGGGAGCGGAGACTGTGGTGTACGGGAACCTTGATAGAAGGAACTGAAATAGTCCAGAGGGTCGATCATGCACTTTAAGCTCGATGCAATTTGATGTCATATTATCGTTCTGGACACTTGGAAGATTGTAAAAGAGTGTGTCCACATACAAGGGGGGTGCGGAGACTGTGGTGTACGGGAACCTTGATAGAAGGAACTGAAATAGTCCAGAGGGTCGATCATGCACTTTAAGCTCGATGCAATTTGACTTCAGATTATCGTTCTGGACACTTGGAACATTGTAAAAGAGTGTGTCCACATACAAGGGGGGGGGGAGAGCGGAGACTGTGGTGTACGGGAACCTTGATAGAAGGAACTGAAATAGTCCAGAGGGTCGATCATGCACTTTAAGCTCGAAGCAATTTGATTTCAGATTATCGTTCTGGACACTTGGAAGATTGTAAAAGAGTGTGTCCACATACAAGGGGGAGAGCGGAGACAGTGGTGTACGGGAACCTTGATAGAAGGAACTGAAATAGTCCAGAGGGTCGATCATGCACTTTAAGCTCGATGCAATTTGATTTCAGATTATCGTTCTGGACACTTGGAAGATTGTGTCCACAATCAAGGGGGGGAGCGGAGACTGTGGTGTACGGGAACCTTGATAGAAGGAACTGAAATAGTCCAGAGGGTCGATCATGCACTTTAAGCTCGATGCAATTTGATTTCAGATTATCGTTCTGGACACTTGGAAGATTGTAAAAGAGCGTGTCCACATACAAGGGGGTGGGGAGAGCGGAGACTGTGGTGAACGGGAACCTTGATAGAAGGAACTGAAATAGTCCAGAGCGTCGATCATGCACTTTAAGCTCGATGCAATTTGATTTCAGATTTTCATTCTGGACACTTGGAAGATTGTAAAAGAGTGTGTCCACATACAACGGGGGGGGGGGGGGGGAGCGGAGACTGTGGTGTACGGGAACCTTGATACAAGGAACTGAAATAGTCCAGAGGGTCGATCATGCACTTTAAGCTCGATGCAATTTGATTTCAGATTATCGTTCTGGACACTTGGAAGATTGTAAAAGAGTGTGTCCACATACAAGGGGGGTGGGGAGAGCGGAGACTGTGGTGTACGGGAACCTTGATAGAAGGAACTGAAATAGTCCAGAGGGTCGATCATGCACTTTAAGCTCGATGCAATTTGATTTCAGATTATCGTTCTGGACACTTGGAAAATTGTAAAAGAGTGTGTCCACATACAAGGGGGGGGGGAGAGCGGAGACTGTGGTGTACGGGAACCTTGATAGAAGGAACTGAAATAGTCCAGAGGGTCGATCATGCACTTAGGGCTCGATGCAATTTGATTTCATATTATCGTTCTGGACACTTGGAAGATTGTAAAAGAGTGTGTCCACATACAAGGGGGGGGGGAGAGCGGAGACTGTGGTGTACGGGAACCTTGATAGAAGGAACTGAAATAGTCCAGAGGGTCGATCATGCACTTTAAGCTCGATGCAATTTGATTTCAGATTATCGTTCTGGACAATGGGAAAATTGTAAAAGAGTGTGTCCACATACAAGGGGGTGGAGAGCGGAGACCGGTGTACGGGAACCTTGATAGAAGGAACTGAAATAATTTAGTATTCTCATTTTATCATGTTGTGAGCGTTAGGAATTTTTAAGCGTTAAAATAGTGTAAGATCGCATTTAATTTTCAAAGCTTTGAGTTTGGAGGTATAAATTCACTTCTTATCTCCTTGGAATGTCTATAAAAGAATGGGTTTCTCTTAGCACTACTGTTACAGGCCCTTTTGTTAAATTTGAATCGTTTATAATTAGCTTTGTTCATATATTTCTCCGCCTTTCAGAATTACTTTTAAGAATTAAATAACCAACCGCTTTAAAAGACACCTCCTGGTTATGGATAGGATGGTGACGTCACCGCTCGGGTAAACACCCAAAAAGGTAATGGTCCGGGGCAACGCACGCGCCGGCCGGGCAAGCTGAAAGACAGGTTTTTTCACTTTCATTCTCGTAGAGAAAGCCTGCGATTACATCACGCCGACAGATGCGGGCAGCTTGCACATGGGGTCATGAGGCGCATTTGCGGAATACTCTCTGCTACCAGGCGAGCTAAGCTTCACAGGACAAGGCTCCACCTGCCGTAGTTTGATGTTTTGGAAACCTAGTTCTATCAGGCAAGTACATAATGCCTACATATCTGCATATACATATCGTCTTGGTATCTACATATAAATAAGGCCTTGGTTACTGCAAATATATATTATCTTAGTATCTACATATAAATAAGGCCAAGAGGTAACGGCAAATATATAAGGGCTTGATATCTGCATATACATATTATCTTGGTATCTACATATAAATAAGGCCTTGGTTACTGCAAATATATATTATCTTGGTATCTACATATAAATAAGGCCAAGGGGTAACTGCAAATATATAAGGCCTTGATATCTGCATATACATATTATCTTGGTATCTACATATAGATAAGGCCTTGGTTACTGCAAATATATATTATCTTGGTATCTACATACAAATAAGGCCAAGAGGTAACTGCAAACATATAAGGGCTTGATATCTGCATATACATATTATCTTGGTATCTACATATAAATAAGGCCTTGGTTACTGCAAATATATAATATCTTGGTATCTACATATAAATAAGGCCAAGGGGTAACTGCAAATATATAAGGCCTTGATATCTGCATATACATATTATCTTGGTATCTACATATAAATAAGGCCTTGGTTACTGCAAATATATATTATCTTGGTATCTACATATAAATAAGGCCAAGGGGTAACTGCAAATATATAAGGCCTTGATATCTGCATATACATATTATCTTGGTATCTACATATAAATAAGGCCAAGGGGTAACTGCAAATATATAAGGCCTTGATATCTGCATATACATATTATCTTGGTATCTACATATAAATAAGGCCTTGGTTACTGCAAATATATATTATTTTGGTATCTACATACAAATAAGGCCTTGGTTACTGCAAATATATATTATCTTGGTATCTACATATAAATAAGGCCAAGGGGTAACTGCAAATATATAAGGGCTTGATATCTGCATATACATATTATCTTGGTATCTACATATAAATAAGGCCTTGGTTACTGCAAATATATATTATCTTGGTATCTACATATAAATAAGGCCAAGAGGTAACGGCAAATATATAAGGGCTTGATATCTGCATATACATATTATCTTGGTATCTACATATAAATAAGGCCTTGGTTACTGCAAATATATATTATCTTGGTATCTACATATAAATAAGGCCAAGGGGTAACTGCAAATATATAAGGCCTTGATATCTGCATATACATATTATCTTGGTATCTACATATAGATAAGGCCTTGGTTACTGCAAATATATATTATCTTGGTATCTACATACAAATAAGGCCAAGAGGTAACTGCAAATATATAAGGGCTTGATATCTGCATATACATATTATCTTGGTATCTACATATAAATAAGGCCTTGGTTACTGCAAATATATAATATCTTGGTATCTACATATAAATAAGGCCAAGGGGTAACTGCAAATATATAAGGCCTTGATATCTGCATATACATATTATCTTGGTATCTACATATAAATAAGGCCTTGGTTACTGCAAATATATATTATCTTGGTATCTACATATAAATAAGGCCAAGGGGTAACTGCAAATATATAAGGCCTTGATATCTGCATATACATATTATCTTGGTATCTACATATAAATAAGGCCAAGGGGTAACTGCAAATATATAAGGCCTTGATATCTGCATATACATATTATCTTGGTATCTACATATAAATAAGGCCTTGGTTACTGCAAATATATATTATTTTGGTATCTACATACAAATAAGGCCTTGGTTACTGCAAATATATATTATCTTGGTATCTACATATAAATAAGGCCAAGGGGTAACTGCAAATATATAAGGGCTTGATATCTGCATATACATATTATCTTGGTATCTACATATAAATAAGGCCTTGGTTACTGCAAATATATATTATCTTGGTATCTACATATAAATAAGGCCAAGGGGTAACTGTAAATATATAAGGCCTTGATATCTGCATATACATATTATCTTGGTATCTACATATAAATAAGGCCTTGGTTACTGCAAATATATATTATCTTGGTATCTACATATAAATAAGGCCAAGGGGTAACTGCAAATATATAAGGGCTTGATATCTGCATATACATATTATCTTGGTATCTACATATAAATAAGGCCTTGGTTACTGCAAATATATATTATCTTGGTATCTACATACAAATAAGGCCAAGAGGTAACTGCAAATATATAAGGGCTTGATATCTGCATATACATATTATCTTGGTATCTACATATAAATAAGGCCTTGGTTACTGCAATTATATATTATCTTGGTATCTACATATAAATAAGGCCAAGGGGTAACTGTAAATATATAAGGCCTTGATATCTGCATATACATATTATCTTGGTATCTACATATAGATAAGGCCTTGGTTACTGCAAATATATATTATCTTGGTATCTACATATAAATAAGGCCAAGGGGTAACTGCAAATATATAAGGGCTTGATATCTGCATATACATATTATCTTGGTATCTACATATAAATAAGGCCTTGGTTACTGCAAATATATATTATCTTGGTATCTACATACAAATAAGGCCAAGAGGTAACTGCAAATATATAAGGGCTTGATATCTGCATATACATATTATCTTGGTATCTACATATAAATAAGGCCTTGGTTACTGCAAATATATATTATCTTGGTATCTACATATAAATAAGGCCAAGGGGTAACTGCAAATATATAAGGCCTTGATATCTGCATATACATATTATCTTTGTATCTACATAAAAATAAGGCTTTGGTTACTGCAAAAAAAAAAAAAAAAAAAAAAAAAAAAAAAAAATATATATATATATATATATATATATATATATATATATATATATATATATAATCTTGGTATCTACATATAAATAAGGCCTTGGTAACTGAAAATATATATTAACTTGGTATCTACATATAAATAAGGCCAAGGGGTAACTGCAAATATATAAGGCCTTGATATCTGCATATACATATTATCTTGGCATCTACATATACATAATGCCTACATATCTGCAAATAAATGAGGCTTTGGTATATTCAAATACTTAATGACTACATATCTGCAAGTACATAAGGCCTTGCTATCTTTCAATATAGAAGACCCTTATTTCATATTTGAGAATAATGTAATTTATCGTGTAATTAATCTCAACCGAAGAAATTTAAAATGTACAAAGATTGGCCTGCAAGGCTCAGTCGTGACCACGTCATAGCACACGTCATTATGCACCCACTCCTGTGCGAGTTGGAGGAGGGTTCTACGCATAATAAACGTTTATGCACAGTACCTCTGAACAATTGGCTTGAGAGTGGTATCCTGGCGGAATATATAAGGTTTCATGCCAGCCCGACAACTTCACCCAGAAAGGAACTTCTCAGGGTTGCTAAGTTCCTATTCCCCGGTCTCTGGTTCGTCTCCCATTCGCTGCTTAAAGTTCTGATATGTAATCCTGGGCAGCGGGAACTACTTACTCACGATATGCAACTCTTTCAGCTCAAATACCTTTCTTATTCGAACTAACCTCAAGAAACTCGCGTTCAGTAAAGATGTTTGTTGCTCCAAAAAATACTTGGGCTACAACGGGCATGACATCGCTTTCACCTAAATCCTTCGCCTAAATGCCCTTGCTGAGGGCCTGAATAAGACCCCGATGGAGAACAGCTTAAACGATCTCTCCTTACTTTAGGTAAGGCTATTGTTCCTTCCTTTGTGCTATCTGCAATGAGAGCCCTTCGTTCCTTCACCTTGATGGACGCACACCTATATTCTAACCAAATGCGAAGGTTTCTAACACAAAAAGCTCATTAACTGAGTTCGATAGCGGTACGAGGAATGACCCTTCGCAAAAGCCGCCAAAACCGGTGTAAGTGAACCTAATCAAAGACAAGGCAGACAGTTATTTTGCGACAATCTATTGCTTTATATTTCTCAACTTCAACTCGGGGTCTAAAAGTGGTGATTTTTCTGCAGATATAATTATGTATATAGGTTTGTACATATGTAAAACCGGTGACGTCACAATACGGTAGTGAAATAATTAATCAATACTTGGGGTGAACTGAACATTCTAAGTCCCATCTGCGATCAATGCTAACCTGCATTCATCACAGACTGAAAAGGTTTTACAATGTTCGCGGGCGGGACCTGACCCCAATACCTGAGTGAGGGCGTTTCTTAGAGCCTAGATCAAGTTAATCCATAAAAGTGTATTTTCTTATCTACTCGAACGCTCTGCGAGTAGACAAGACCTTATCTACTCGAACGCTCTGCGAGTAGACAAGACCTTATCTACTCGAACGCTCTGCGAGTAGACAAGACCTTATCTACTCGAAAGCTCTGCGAGTAGACAAGACCTTATCTACTCGAACGCTCTGCGAGTAGACAAGACCTTATCTACTCGAAAGCTCTGCGAGTAGACAAGTCTTATCTACTCGAACGATCTGCGAGTAGACAAGACCTTATCTACTCGAACGCTCTGCGAGTAGACAAGACCTTATCTACTCGAACGCTCTGCGAGTAGACAAGACCTTATCTACTCGAACGCTCTGCGAGTAGACAAGACCTTATCTACTCGAACGCTCTGCGAGTAGACAAGACCTTATCTACTCGAACGCTCTGCGAGTAGACAAGACCTTATCTACTCGAACGCTCTGCGAGTAGACAAGACCTTATCTACTCGAACGCTCTGCGAGTAGACAAGACCTTATCTACTCGAACGCTCTGCGAGTAGACAAGACCTTATCTACTCGAACGCTCTGCGAGTAGACAAGTCTTATCTACTAGAACGATCTGCGAGTAGACAAGACCTTATCTACTCGAACGCTCTGCGAGTAGACAAGACCTTATCTACTCGAACGCTCTGCGAGTAGACAAGACCTTATCTACTCGAACGCTCTGCGAGTAGACAAGACCTTATCTACTCGAACGCTCTGCGAGTAGACAAGACCTTATCTACTCGAACGCTCTGCGGGTAGACAAGACCTTATCTACTCGAACGCTCTGCGAGTAGACAAGTCTTATCTACTCGAACGATCTGCGAGTAGACAAGACCTTATCTACTCGAACGCTCTGCGAGTAGACAAGACCTTATCTACTCGAACGCTCTGCGAGTAGACAAGACCTTATCTACTCGAACGCTCTGCGAGTAGACAAGACCTTATCTACTCGAACGCTCTGCGAGTAGACAAGACCTTATCTACTCGAACGCTCTGCGAGTAGACAAGACCTTATCTACTCGAACGCTCTGCGAGTAGACAAGACCTTATCTACTCGAACGCTCTGCGAGTAGACAAGACCTTATCTACTCGAACGCTCTGCGAGTAGACAAGACCTTATCTACTCGAACGCTCTGCGAGTAGACAAGACCTTATCTACTCGAACGCTCTGCGAGTAGACAAGACCTTATCTACTCGAACGCTCTGCGAGTAGACAAGACCTTATCTACTCGAACGCTCTGCGAGTAGACAAGACCTTATCTACTCGAACGCTCTGCGAGTAGACAAGACCTTATCTACTCGAACGCTCTGCGAGTAGACAAGACCTTATCTACTCGAACGCTCTGCGAGTAGACAAGTCTTATCTACTCGAACGATCTGCGAGTAGACAAGACCTTATCTACTCGAACGCTCTGCGAGTAGACAAGACCTTATCTACTCGAACGCTCTGCGAGTAGACAAGACCTTATCTACTCGAACGCTCTGCGAGTAGACAAGACCTTATCTACTCGAACGCTCTGCGAGTAGACAAGACCTTATCTACTCGAACGCTCTGCGAGTAGACAAGACCTTATCTACTCGAACGCTCTGCGAGTAGACAAGACCTTATCTACTCGAACGCTCTGCGAGTAGACAAGACCTTATCTACTCGAACGCTCTGCGAGTAGACAAGACCTTATCTACTCGAACGCTCTGCGAGTAGACAAGACCTTATCTACTCGAACGCTCTGCGAGTAGACAAGACCTTATCTACTCGAACGGTCTGCGAGTAGACAAGACCTTATCTACTCGAACGCTCTGCGAGTAGACAAGACCTTATCTACTCGAACGCTCTGCGAGTAGACAAGACCTTATCTACTCGAACGCTCTGCGAGTAGACAAGACCTTATCTACTCGAACGCTCTGCGAGTAGACAAGACCTTATCTACTCGAACGCTCTGCGAGTATACAATACCTTATCTACTCGAACGCTCTGCGAGTAGACAAGACCTTATCTACTCGAACGCTCTGCGAGTAGACAAGACCTTATCTACTCGAACGCTCTGCGAGTATACAATACCTTATCTACTCGAACGCTCTGCGAGTAGAAAAGACCTTATCTACTCGAACGCTCTGCGAGTAGACAAGACCGTATCTACTCGAACGCTCTGCGAGTAGACAAGACCTTATCTACTCGAACGCTCTGCGAGTAGACAAGAACTTATCTACTCGAACGCTCTGCGACTAGACAAGACCTTATCTACTCGAACGCTCTGCGAGTAGACAAGACCTTATCTACTCGAACGCTCTGCGAGTAGACAAGACCTTATCTACTCGAACGCTCTGCGAGTAGACAAGACCTTATCTACTCGAACGCTCTGCGAGTAGACAAGACCTTATCTACTCGAAAGCTCTGCGAGTAGACAAGTCTTATCTACTCGAACGATCTGCGAGTAGACAAGACCTTATCTACTCGAACGCTCTGCGAGTAGACAAGACCTTATCTACTCGAACGCTCTGCGAGTAGACAAGACCTTATCTACTCGAACGCTCTGCGAGTAGACAAGACCTTATCTACTCGAACGCTCTGCGAGTAGACAAGACCTTATCTACTCGAACGCTCTGCGAGTAGACAAGACCTTATCTACTCGAACGCTCTGCGAGTAGACAAGACCTTATCTACTCGAACGCTCTGCGAGTAGACAAGACCTTATCTACTCGAACGCTCTGCGAGTAGACAAGACCTTATCTACTCGAACGCTCTGCGAGTAGACAAGACCTTATCTACTCGAACGCTCTGCGAGTAGACAAGTCTTATCTACTAGAACGATCTGCGAGTAGACAAGACCTTATCTACTCGAACGCTCTGCGAGTAGACAAGACCTTATCTACTCGAACGCTCTGCGAGTAGACAAGACCTTATCTACTCGAACGCTCTGCGAGTAGACAAGACCTTATCTACTCGAACGCTCTGCGAGTAGACAAGACCTTATCTACTCGAACGCTCTGCGGGTAGACAAGACCTTATCTACTCGAACGCTCTGCGAGTAGACAAGTCTTATCTACTCGAACGATCTGCGAGTAGACAAGACCTTATCTACTCGAACGCTCTGCGAGTAGACAAGACCTTATCTACTCGAACGCTCTGCGAGTAGACAAGACCTTATCTACTCGAACGCTCTGCGAGTAGACAAGACCTTATCTACTCGAACGCTCTGCGAGTAGACAAGACCTTATCTACTCGAACGCTCTGCGAGTAGACAAGACCTTATCTACTCGAACGCTCTGCGAGTAGACAAGACCTTATCTACTCGAACGCTCTGCGAGTAGACAAGACCTTATCTACTCGAACGCTCTGCGAGTAGACAAGACCTTATCTACTCGAACGCTCTGCGAGTAGACAAGACCTTATCTACTCGAACGCTCTGCGAGTAGACAAGACCTTATCTACTCGAACGCTCTGCGAGTAGACAAGACCTTATCTACTCGAACGCTCTGCGAGTAGACAAGACCTTATCTACTCGAACGCTCTGCGAGTAGACAAGTCTTATCTACTCGAACGATCTGCGAGTAGACAAGACCTTATCTACTCGAACGCTCTGCGAGTAGACAAGACCTTATCTACTCGAACGCTCTGCGAGTAGACAAGACCTTATCTACTCGAACGCTCTGCGAGTAGACAAGACCTTATCTACTCGAACGCTCTGCGAGTAGACAAGACCTTATCTACTCGAACGCTCTGCGAGTAGACAAGACCTTATCTACTCGAACGCTCTGCGAGTAGACAAGACCTTATCTACTCGAACGCTCTGCGAGTAGACAAGACCTTATCTACTCGAACGCTCTGCGAGTAGACAAGACCTTATCTACTCGAACACTCTGCGAGTAGACAAGACCTTATCTACTCGAACGCTCTGCGAGTAGACAAGACCTTATCTACTCGAACGCTCTGCGAGTAGACAAGACCTTATCTACTCGAACGCTCTGCGAGTAGACAAGACCTTATCTACTCGAACGCTCTGCGAGTAGACAAGACCTTATCTACTCGAACGCTCTGCGAGTAGACAAGACCTTATCTACTCAAACGCTCTGCGAGTAGACAAGACCTTATCTACTCGAACGCTCTGCGAGTATACAATACCTTATCTACTCGAACGCTCTGCGAGTAGACAAGACCTTATCTACTCGAACGCTCTGCGAGTAGACAAGACCTTATCTACTCGAACGCTCTGCGAGTATACAATACCTTATCTACTCGAACGCTCTGCGAGTAGAAAAGACCTTATCTACTCGAACGCTCTGCGAGTAGACAAGACCGTATCTACTCGAACGCTCTGCGAGTAGACAAGACCTTATCTACTCGAACGCTCTGCGAGTAGACAAGAACTTATCTACTCGAACGCTCTGCGACTAGACAAGACCTTATCTACTCGAACGCTCTGCGAGTAGACAAGACCTTATCTACTCGAACGCTCTGCGAGTAGACAAGAACTTATCTACTCGAACGCTCTGCGAGTAGACAAG
Organism: Prosapia bicincta; assembly: GCA_036971475.1. Lineage (NCBI taxonomy): Eukaryota > Metazoa > Arthropoda > Insecta > Hemiptera > Cercopidae > Prosapia > Prosapia bicincta. The sequence goes on from JBAIZL010000013.1 coordinate 639,002, forward strand.
ACCTTATCTACTCGAACGCTCTGCGAGTAGACAAAACCTTATCTACTCGAACGCTCTGCGAGTAGACAAGAACTTATCTACTCGAACGCTCTGCGAGTAGATAAGACCTTATCTACTCGAACGCTCTGCGAGTAGACAAGACCTTATCTACTCGAACGCTCTGCGAGTAGACAAGACCTTATCTACTCGAACGCTCTGCGAGTATACAATACCTTATCTACTCGAACGGTCTGCGAGTAGACAAGACCTTATCTACTCGAACGCTCTGCGAGTAGACAAGAACTTATCTACTCGAACGCTCTGCGAGTAGACAAGACCTTATCTACTCGAACGCTCTGCGAGTAGACAAGACCTTATCTACTCGAACGCTCTGCGAGTAGACAAGAACTTATCTACTCGAACGCTCTGCGAGTATACAATACCTTATGTACTCGAACGCTCTGCGAGTAGACAAGACCTTATCTACTCGAACGCTCTGCGAGTAGACAAGAACTTATCTACTCGAACGCTCTGCGAGTAGACAAGACCTTATCTACTCGAACGCTCTGCGAGTAGACAAGACCTTATCTACTCGAACGCTCTGCGAGTAGACAAGGCCTTATCTACTCGAACGCTCTGCGAGTAGACAAGACCTTATCTACTCGAACGCTCTGCGAGTAGACAAGACCTTATCTACTCGAACGCTCTGCGAGTAGACAAGACCTTATCTACTCGAACGCTCTGCGAGTAGACAAGACCTTATCTACTCGAACGCTCTGCGAGTAGACAAGACCTTATCTACTCGAACGCTCTGCGAGTAGACAAGACCTTACCTACTCGAACGCTCTGCGAGTAGACAAGACCTTATCTACTCGAACGCTCTGCGAGTAGACAAGACCTTATCTACTCGAACGCTCTGCGAGTAGACAAGACCTTATCTACTCGAACGCTCTGCGAATAGACAAGACCTTATCTACTCGAACGCTCTGCGAGTAGACAAGAATTTCACAAAAACTTGTCAACAAATAGATACAATCTAGACATAGCTTTAGCAGCTGTAGGACCGTGGACCTAAAATCTAACTCTAGCAATGGTTAGAAAGTTATTTTAAACATATTTCCAACAAAAAGAAGCTATACTACTTTTGGGGTGAAGTCAACCCTTCTTATACTAAAAATATTGTTCTAGGATTAGAAGACATAAAGTTTAGTTCAGTTGTTAACGGATGTGGAAGGGATCCGGATGTTAGGATCAGGGGAGGCACACTAATTCCGTCTCGCTTAGTCCGTTACCTGTCAGTGTTATGCAATGACATGAAGTTTAGTTCAGTTAACGGATGTGGAAGGGATCCGGATGTTAGGATCAGGGTAGACACACTAATTCCGTCTCGCTTAGTCCGTTACCTGTCAGTGTTATGCAATGACATGAAGTTTAGTTCAGTTGTTAACGGATGTGGAAGGGATCCGGATGTTAGGATCAGGGTAGACACACTAATTCCGTCTCGCTTAGTCCGTTACCTGTCAGTGTTATGCAATGACATGAAGTTTAGTTCAGTTGTTAACGAATGTGGAAGGGATCGGGATGTTAGGATCAGGGTAGACACACTAATTCCGTCCTCGCTTAGTCCGTTACCTGTCAGTGTTATGCAATGACATGAAGTTTAGTTCAGTTGTTAACGGATGTGGAAGGGATCCGGATGTTAGGATCAGGGTAGACACACTAATTCCGTCCTCGCTTAGTCCGTTACCTGTCAGTGTTATGCAATGACATGAAGTTTAGTTCAGTTGTTAACGGATGTGGAAGGGATCCGGATGTTTGGATCAGGGTAGACACACTAATTCCGTCCTCGCTTAGTCCGTTACCTGTCAGTGTTATGCAATGACATGAAGTTTAGTTCAGTTGTTAACGGATGTGGAAGGGATCCGGATGTTAGGATAAGTGTAGACACACTAATTCCGTCCTCGCTTAGTCCGTTACCTGTCAGTGTTATGCAATGACATGAAGTTTAGTTCAGTTGTTAACGGATGTGGAAGGGATCCGGATGTTAAAATCAATGTAGACACACTAATTCCGTCTCGCTTAGTCCGTTACCTGTCAGTGTTATGCAATGACATGAAGTTTAGTTCAGTTGTTAACGGATGTGGAAGGGATCCGGATGTTAGGATCAGGGTAGACAAACTAATTCCGTCTCGCTTAGTCCGTTACCTGTCAGTGTTATGCAATGACATGAAGTTTAGTTCAGTTGTTAACGGATGTGGAAGGGATCCGGATGTTAGGATCAAGGTAGACACACTAATTCCGTCCTCGCTTAGTCCGTTACCTGTCAGTGTTATGCAATGACATGAAGTTTAGTTCAGCTGTTAACGGATGTGGAAGGGATCCGGATGTTTGGATCAGGGTAGACACACTAATTCCGTCTCGCTTAGTCCGTTACCTGTCAGTGTTATGCAATGGCATGAAGTTTAGTTCAGTTGTTAACGGATGTGGAAGGGATCCGATTGTTAGGATCAGGGTAGACACACTAATTCCGTCCTCGCTTAGTCCGTTACCTGTCAGTGTTATGCAATGACATGAAGTTTAGTTCAGTTGTTAACGAATGTGGAAGGGATCCGGATGTTAGGATCAGGGTAGACACACTAATTCCGTCTCCCTTAGTCCGTTACGTGTCAGTGTTATGCAATGACATGAAGTTTAGTTCAGTTGTTAACGGATGTGGAAGGGATCCGGATGTTAGGATCAGGGTAGACACACTAATTCCGTCTCGCTTAGTCCGTTACCTGTCAGTGTTATGCAATGACATGAAGTTTAGTTCAGTTGTTAACGGAT
>JBAIZL010000013.1:649306-1016761 GCA_036971475.1 Prosapia bicincta
CGCAGAAATTTGAAATTATTTTATACTTTTTAATTCGTTTAAAAAACGTGGTACTAAGAAAATTAGTTTCTAAAATTATTATTCCGTGCTTTTAGTCTCGTGTATATGGAACTTTGCAATTGACATCGTGCAATGAAATGGGCCACTAGCTCGTCAAGGAGTTTGTTATCCTGATGATTATTATGGAATATTGCATTGTCATCCACTGCCGAACCATGTTTAAAATTTCACCTATAACTATATAATACGTAACTAAATGAATATTCAAGAGCTTACTTGCTAATGCGTTTCGAAACAATTGTTCCTTTTACGAAGCTAAGCCTCTACTCATAGAGTAGCTTCGTAAAAGGAACGATTGTTTCGAAACGCATCAGCAAGTATGCTCTTAAGTATTCACTTAATTATGTATTACTTAATTATAGTTCAATCAGTGAATTCAAGATGATTACAAGCAACTTTAAAATTTCAATGCTAGCTGATCTGCCAAATTGAATTTGTTTAAACAAATATTGTTCCAGCAACCTTACAGATATGAAACCAAGTTAATATTGCAATTTCATCCATTGCTGACTTGTAAGTAGAATTTTAAGTCTGTATCTCATCAGTCATATTCAATTCCTTTAAACAAAGATTGTTTAAACATACTGACAGAAAAGACACGAAGTCAATATTCCATTGTTATCCAGTTCTGACCTGATGTAAGTGGAATTTCAACGTTTCAAGTCTGTAGCTTATCAGTTTAATTTAATTTGTGTAAAGAAATATTATTTAAACAATTTTACTGACAAGAAGCTGAGTGAATTGCATTGTTATCCATCCCGACCATTTTTAAAACTTCAAGTTTCTTGTTTATACTTTGATTTGGCCAATTTATTAAAACATCTTTTTCAAATTAATGTACATACAAGAAACGAGGTTAACATTGCATTGTCATCCACTTCTGACTTTGGTTTAAAATTTCAAGTCTCTAGGTCATCAGGAAGTTCCACCCGGACAGAAGGAAATCGAGCTACTAAAAACGTGGTAAAAACAATAGTTATCAAACACCCTTTGAATTAAAAAAAAAAAAACAGATTTGGTCAAGACAGAACAAACAAGATAGATAAGAAAAAAAATAAAACATAGAACAGTGTAAAAAATGTAAATAGTGTCATAATTATATCCTAAAAAGAACCGGAAATAAAAAAAATTTAAGATGTTTATGATAGCCTGAACAATCTGCATGCAACAAAGACTACATACAAAGGATCTGCATTTTGGAGACTCTACTGTATGGGGAACTAAGACTAAGCAAGGTATATTGTAGTACTACAACCTTTTAAATAGTCGTTTCTCCTTGGAACAAGTACCTTGAAAATGTAACCTAAGGCATATTATCTGAACTTACACTAACTACTGTATCACTTTCTCAGGCTATCCAGGTCTAGATATTCCTCTTTGGTTTATGGCGAGTCGGAGTGCTTTATTGCCCAACAGTTGGTCTTAAAGCTGTAATGCTTTTATAACCAAAACACTATCATATTGATATCTCATTTCTTTTGAATATTATAAATATAGTCTTATGAGAAAAGCTTTGTAAGAAAACAATTTTACCTAAGAGTATATAGTGAAATAGTGTGTTGATGTCCTATATCATTATAGTATTTTTATGTGAGTAGGTGCTGTGTTGTTTAATTGGGAATTACATAAAAACCACTTTAAAAACAACTTTCAAGAAATAATGTATTACCATTTAGATGTCGTGTATATTCTGCGAGACAGTTGAAAACCATATTTGTTGATTCCATCTTCACGTAAGCTATTAGTTTTCACTAAACACTTGTAAATATTTACAAACTTGCCTGTAGTAGCACTTACTTATATTTGTTGAGGACGGCCATTTCGGAAGATGTGTCCCATTGTCAATCCCATAGTCAAAAACTCAGACCGTAACTGATCTCAAGGTTTTCGTAGGTTAGGGTATTAGGGAGGGGTGGGATATTATGGTGGTGTGGGTGTATTTTGTGAGCATTAGAAGTTACAATGTCAAAAAGTGTGTGTGAGTTGTAATGTAATTGTGTATTGAGTATGTGTGTAGGGTGTAGTTTGAAGTGTCTGTATATTTTATATTGTTCGGTTGTGTAGCGTTGGTTATTTCTGTGTTGTTTATGAAGAATTTGTAGGTTAGATGTTATGTCTATGTAGTCATGTTTTGTCGAGTTGAGATAATCAGCAAAGTTTGATTGGTGTAAAACCAATAAAGTTAAAAACCCTTTTCATTCCACCCCTTTCTCAGACATTTCTGCCCCAGAATAATGTACTGTAAACTTCAAATCACTTATAGATCTAGCAATTTTGGCTTTAGCCTTAAACACTTCTCCTTTGTTTGCATTCATGATATAGAATTTAGTCATCACCCATCTCATTCACTCTTAATTCCAGTCATTTATTCAAATTGTCTCATTGTTCTTTCTGAGACTGCCTCACCTCACAACTTAAATTAAAATCCTACATTTGCTGCTTGGCCCTAAATGTAGGACAGTTTTGTCCTAATGTCACCCTACATAAGGCTGCTTTAAGTGTTGTCTTAAAAAAATTGTCCTCAACTACAAACATGAAAAGTTGCTTTAAAGATGCAATAATAGTCATTTAACTACAAATTACACTTTTGCTATTACTTGCGACCAGACATTTAACTATTTATAAATTGGCCTAATTTATATATAAAAATACAAAGTAACTTTCAAACACTGACATACTTTCTAATTTCTCAGCAAATAAATTCCTCACAAATTCAGTGGATTTTTCAATGCAAGAGTTTTACTAAAATTGAAATTTTATATCATGACATAAATTAAATTATAATTAAAGTTTTTTTTAACGTACTCAGAAAAACAATCATCCACGATCACTACTCCATTATGATCATTGAAACATAAATCAGGTATCATTACTATTTATTTTAATCAATCATTTATTATCGAAACATTTTGTCGAAATATGCAAAATTTCATGAACAACAAAATCTACAAGTAAAACCAATTATTCTTTAGCTTAGTTAACAAAATCACAGAAATGACTATTAAGAAATATATTTTTTTAAATTTTCCAGAACAATGATTATAAAATATTGCCTATGGTTTACATGTATAAAAAATTAGTATTATAATGTACAGAAATTAATTACATAAAAAAAAATAATTACTGACACTATAATTATATTTGCTTTAGAGCATTTTCAATTGAAAATTAACAAAATAAATGTCTCTGATTTTATTAATTAAGTTTTTCCAAAAACTAATTTTTGGTAAAAGGTCTAAAAGTATATTGTTACCAATTTTTAATTTAATTAAAGAAATTGATGATTAGTTATGTTAACCTAATATTAATTAATTAAAATGTTACTCATGATGGAAATGGAAAATCCATAACAATAACAGGTCTATTGTTGGAAAAAAAAACGTTTGCCTACTAGATATTATGTCTGTATACTAGAAAAACAATATAATTTGTTTTTATTCTGTTTAGAGTACTTATAAGTAACGTACAAGAATTTTTATTTCATGTGTTCGTGTTATCATTTTAAAACAAACAAAATGGATTGTTTACAAACAACACCTGTGGCTTCCGTAATGGCGGCTTCGATACAAAACTTTGAAATGTAACATTTTGTGAAACTTACCTATATTAACTAGCTTGACTCCATCCTCAGCGACTGCTGTAAGAGCGGCAGTGACATTTTCCAAATACTGATGAGGATTTGCAGGACGTTTAATCCAGTTTGGACGAAGTTTTCGTTTTTGCAACACTTCCACAAGAGCACATAAACGCGTCCCGTCACAAAAATCACTTGCTAGATCACGCACTTCCATTCCAACACTTCTCAAATGTTCATTTACCCAATTTCGAAAAGTATTTGCTTGTATTTCCACCCATAAATCTTCATGTCCTTTAATCGCCATACCTTTGGCTGCATGTCCTTCAGGACTACGGGCTACTAGGCCAATTTGTGAAATTCTCAGTTGTTCACCAGCCATCTCGCGCTACTTCACCGTACTACAGCTGATGTGAATTCTGGTGTTTGACTGAGTTTTTGCTCAGCTGTATCGTATGTTTTGTTGTCAAACAAACAAACTTCGCCCAAGCGCCCGTAGGAGCAGCACATACTAAGAACGAATAGAGTATGAGAATTTCAAATATGCTGGATTAATTTTAAAATAAATTCTTTTGTACAAAATGAGTTACCAAAATTGCTTTATTCGAGTATTATATATTTCCTCAATAAATATTATAACAATTGTGAATTAAAGATTTCAAAATATTTATTCAGAGAGATAGATATTACCTGAAAGTATATTTTGAAATACTTTTCTTTTTAAAAAGGAATGTCATATTCAGGTCAATGAAATAATTTTTTATTATTAAAAAAAATTTGACTGTTGGAGTAAAGTATTTTAAAAACAAGTAAATAAAGTATCTTTTAATTGCAGTTAATTCTTAAATCTTTTAAAACTAACAAGTACTGGTGATTTACAAAAAAAATTAATATCTTGAAATTTGTAGTCAATTACATACGATGAAACTTAATCACTTTTACATTAGTTTATGACTATCCGAACTTTAATTTATTTTGTAGATTTGTAAAAACAAATTTGTGTCTCAGTAAGTTTTTATAAAATAAATTAAAGTTCAAATAGTCATAAACTAATGTATAAGTGATTGACTAAAATCAATATTGCACGATTTGAGTTTTAATTATTAAAAAAAAATACTACATAAAAATATTTTAACTATAAACAGTCCGGTATTCTTCATAATCTTGAAAAAACCTTTATTAGTTTTCCAATTTTGTACATTCTATTGATTCTTGACTAAACATTAGACAGCCTGCGCTACCTATGAACAACTGCTTAAACTCCTCGCCGTATTTGGCGTACAAACAATAAGAATAAAGTAGACATCTTGGTGCAACGGCATGGTAGTTAATTTTTTTAATCTGATTTTATAAATAATTTTTTGTATATATCATTTATATTGTTTACAAAAACAATGGGAAGTTCAACTTATTGTCGTCTCTGTGCATTAAAATGTGACAGTTTTATAAAAATATACGAAGGTGAAGGACAAAAATTGAACTTGGCTACAAAGATTATTCAGTGTCTTCAGATATGGGTGAGCCATTATTACTATATCCTGGCGTTACCTAGACCACTTCCAGTGTCATACCACAGATGGCATTCCATTTAAAAGCTAGCTTGTCAGTTTGACAGAATTGTTTATAAATTTCTGTACTTTTCAATTGAATACACATTTTTAAAATATATAAACTGCATAATAGTTAACCTCTTCGTTGACATTCAGAAGTCTTTTATATTTGTTTATAAGTACATAACTACACATTTAAACAAGCAGATGACTTCACTTTTGTTTTTATTTTATTTGTATTTTTAATCAAGATACCGTGAAGGAGTTTAATCGCCGGTGGTGTTACAAAATTTTAAAATAAGGTAATAGATGTTTTTACTTCTTATTTTCTTTCATTTTTATATGAAAGACTTTTTATATAACTTGTTTTTATTGGAGTTTAATTATTTATAAATTTGTTTACTAAAGGTTTAACTATTTATTAATATTAAACAAATAAAAACAACACATAAATTTAAAAACAATTATCACTCACATAAATAAGTAAAACCTCAAATTAGATCATTCAAAAATTTTATAAGAATTGGATAACATACAATTAAAAAAACATAGAAAACACCAAAATACTCACAAACAATACACACGCACACAAAATTATTTACTGGCACAGATACGTCAATGATATTATAACACTATACAGAGGCAACTCCCGTCAATGCGAACAACTCCTCACCTACACTAATAAAATACACCCAAAACTCCACTTCACTTCAGAAATTGAAACCAACCGATCCCTAAACTTCCTCGACCTAACCATAACAAAAAGCCACACACAAAAACACAGCTTCAACATTTACAGGAAACCCATAACGACAGACACACTTATCCACAACACCTCAAACCACCCTATCCAACACAAACGCGCAGCCTTCAGATCCATGCTCCATAGACTTAAAGAAGTCCCAATGACCACAGAAAACATAAACAAAGAACTAGACACAATTAAATATTTAGCATACACAAATGGATACAACACCACAATAATAGACAAACTATGGCACAAAATACAAAAAAAAACACTAAAATTAACACTACAGACAGGGAAAACAAATACATCACATTACCATTCATAAACAAAACAACAAACATAATAGCCCGCAAATTTAAAAAAAACAGGATACAAAATAGCATAAAAAACTAATAACAAGCTACAATACAAAATACAACACAACACCAACAACAAGGATAAACTACAAGCACCAGGCGTATACAAACTGAACTGCGACGAATGTAACAAGTTCTAGATTGGACAAACAGGTCGCAGCTTTAAACAAAGAGTCGAAGAACACAAACAGAACACCAACTCAACATTTTACAACCACATAAAAGATACAGGACACAAATACACAGATATTTACCAAAATCTAGAAATCCTACACATCAACCAAAAAGGACCACATCTCAACACAATAGAACAATATGAAATTTACAGACACACAAAAACACAAAGTACAAACATATTAAACGAACAAACACAATAGAAATCACACATACTCTTTGATACTATCGAAAACCTACCTTTAAAACCGTCACCGCTTGACCCAACATCTCCAAGCAGAAGACACTGATGAAGATCGGCACATAGCGATCGAAAACGTTCTGTCTCAGTAAGTTTTAACAAATTTACTAAATTCAAAGTTCGGATAGTCATAAACTATTGTTTAAGTGATTAATAAAAAAAGATAAACTGTAATTAATAACATTTGTTGATTTCATCTTCGCGTGAGCTACTAGTAATCACTTACACTTTTAAAATGTTTTTTTTTTTTTTAATGTTTTTAAAACATTTTAAAAGTGTAAGTGTAATTAATAGCTAGGTATATGCACAAAATAAACTGTGAAAAATTCCACATCAGGATAACAGGCTGTATATTCTTTTTTTAAATCTAAGAATGCCTACTCAACTGTAATTATTATTAAATATATAGTTGGCATTTCATCATTACTAACACCGTAATAGAAAGAGGCATAACTTAGAAGTTTTCCACATAAAAACACACCACATGTAGAGATTTTATGACAATATAAAAGGACCCAGTCGCCAAACTAGATATTAATGAAGAAGATTAACATTAGGTCTAGTGGGATGACAATAAATCATAGAAAGTTTTCTATAAGTTTACTTAGATTATAAATTCAGCAAGAATTTAGATTATAAATTTAATTTATCAAGTTCAAATGTGAGATTTTTCAATTGTATTGAAGGACATAGTTCAGGAATTATTTGAAGACATTGGCAGAAAGAAGCTTTTCTTTTTTCTTTTTTGATTGACAAAGATCATTTTTGATCGAAATATTTCAATAGTGTGTTAAGTTTTTATGTGTCTATTTATTTCCAAGAGATTGCAGTTGTGGACTATTGCCATTAGGCAAGCCTGTCAGACTCCTATCTAGTCCAAAAATTCCTAAATAAGCTTTAAGCTCTACTAGAACTAACCTAATATATATATATTCCTTTCAAACACTTTTGTAACATATCCAACTATGTACTTTATTATTATTTCACTTGTTTTCTATCACTTAATTATTTAAATGTGGATTATATTGTATATAATGATTGATGAAATCGTATAATTTTATTTAACAGGCAATCTCAACTTCCAAAGAAACTGTGTGTTTTTATAAATATCGAGCCTTGTTAGTGGAGTAAGCAGCAGGGCCAACACTAAATTCTTTCACTTTTGAGAGCTCAGCATACAAACTTTTAGAATGTTATCACAAATGACTAAGCGAAATTTGAAACTTTGTTGAAAAAAAAGGTGTAAGATATTACCTTATTTTTAGAAAATGTATTTATTTAAAAGCTTTTTTAAAAAAATCTGTGATGGTTTATTATTTTGTAAGAAATTGGATTTTACTGTCTGAATCACCATTCTATATCTTGACGTAATTGTTCAATGCCCTAATGTGTACTTTTCATACAGTTTTTCAATGTAAGGTACTTTAAAGCAATATAGTTCAGTGAGTATAGCCAGTTTTTTAACTCCAACTAAAATACTTGTAAATATTTTACAATTTGCCTATAGTAGCACTTACTTATATTTGTTGAGGACGGCCGTTTCGGGAGATGTCACACACACACTTTTCGACATCATAACTCATAATGCTAACCAAATACACCCCCACCCCACCCTAACCTAAGAAAACTTTGAGATCAGTTACAGTCTGAGTTGACAATGGGAAACATCTCCCGAAATGGCTCGCCTCAACAAATATAAGCAAGTGCTACTATAGGCAAGTTGTAAAATATTTACAAGTGTTTTAGTGAAACTATTAGGTCACATGAAGATGGAATCAACATATATTTAACTCTAATCATATTTTTTATTTAATCACTTTTACATTAGTTTATGACTATCTGAACTTTAATTTATATTGTAAATTTGTAAAAACTTACTGAGACAGAACGTGTTTGCTCCGTGGCCATTTTTATCAGTGGTCTCAGAGAGAAGTTTCACCAAACTTAATGGACTACAAGATTCAAAAGCATATTTTTTTCTTAAATTTTAGGATTAGGACTTATCATTTAATTGTTAAATGTTTTTGTTTTTAGTTATATCCTGAAGATGTTCTTCCAAAAACAGTGTGCCTCAGTTGCTACAGTAAACTTAATGAATACTTTGAGTTCTTCGAAGAATGTTCTAAATCCCAAGTGTCACTTATGGCAATATTTAATGAGGATGACAAAAAAAATAAAATTCAAGAAAATAATGATTCTACTTTAAATGACAACTCTATAGAATTTCCAGATGATGTAAGTAAATTTACATTCTATGCTTACATTTCAAATTTTAAGCGTGATATGATTAAAAAATTTTGTTTTTTGAATTGTATAATTAAATGCTGTGTGTTTTTTTCTATTACTTATCTGCATAGCTAGTACAAAATATTACTCAATGACTTTGTGATTAAAAACTTGAAGTTTATTTCTTATTATTCACTAAACACTTGTAAATATTTACAAACTTGCCTATAGTAGCGCTTACTTATATTTGTTGAGGACAGCAATTTCGGGAGGTGTGTCCCATTGTCAACTCAGACTGTAACTGATCTCAAGGTTTTCGTAGGTTAGGGTGGGGGTGGGATATTTTGGTGGTGTGGGTGTATTTTGTGTGTATTAGGAGTTATGATGTCAAAAAGTGTGTGTGAGTTGTAATGTAATTGTGTATTGAGTATGTGTATAGGGTGTAGTTTGAAGTGTCTGTATATGTCATATTGTTCGGTTATGTAGCGTTGGTTATTTCTGTGTTGTTTATGAAGAATTTGTAGGTTAGATGTTATGTCTATGTAGTCATGTTTTGTGGAGTTGAGATGATCAGGGAAGTTTGAACATATAAAAGCACTAACAAACAATAACTACCAATCAAACTTCGCCTGTAATAATTACAGTTTGGTAATAACAAATTTTGAGTTTAATAATGTAAACAATGAACCTCTTTCAGTTGAAATTGCCAAACAAAGTATTTTTAATAGACAATTATGTAGACTCACAGCTTCTTAAGAAAACACAATATTAAGTTATGTTATACAACATTACTATATAGTTACAAAAAATGAAACATCAACTTTGCTAATGATAAATAATTAAGTCATACCAAGGCCTATATTAATAAACATAAAATTTATAAATTTTTTTGCTGTTAACACATTCAGCACGGCAGAGATATTGGTGATCTCATCAAACTACTGTATGTTTTTTCGTTAACTTCCACCTCTGACGGCATTGGAATGCTATGCGGGTTGCATAGTTTGTCGTAGCATCTAATTATCGTGCCCGTTGTTTTCATCTCAATAATTTTATTTCTAACGTATACAGGTTTATTGAGCACGTCAAAACAGTGTATTAGATTTTAGTTTCGAGTATGTGGCATAAGAAGACCTATCATAGCTAGAAAAAGAAGAAATGTATCTCATATTACAGCTAAAAAGTAATGCAAACAATTATTATAACATTTGTTGATTCCATCTTCGCGTGAGCTACTAGTAATCACTAAACACTTTTAAAAATGTTTTAAACTTGCCTATAGTAGCACTTTGCTTGTTGAGGACGGCCGTTTCAGGAGATGTGTCCCTTTGTCAACTCAGATCGTAACTGATCTCAAGGTTTACGTAGGTTAGGGTGGGGGTGGGATATTTTGGTGGTGTTTGTGTATTTTGTGTGTATTAGGAGTTACGATGTCAAAAAGTGTGTGTGAGTTGTAATGTAATTGTGTATTGAGTATGTGTGTAGGGTGTAGTTTGAAGTGCCTATATATTTCGTATTGTTCGGTTGTGTAGCGTTGGTTATTTCTGTGTTGTTTATGAAGAATTTGTAGGTTAGATGTTATGTAGTCATGTTTTGTGGAGTTGAGATGATCGGCGAAGTTTGATTTGTAGTTATTGTTTGTTAGTGCTTTTATATGTTCTTGGTAACGTGTGTAGAATGACCTCCCTGTCTGGCCTATGTAAAAACTGGGGCATGAACTGCAAGTTAGTTTGTAAACTCCAGTGGTGTTGTAAATGTCGTTGATTTTGCCGTTGGGTTTAAATTGTTTGTTGAGAGTGTTGTGTGTGGAGTAAGCTATTTTGTAGTTGTATTTTCGTAATGTGTTGGTTAGATTATGGGTTTTGGATGATCTGTATGGTATTGATAAGTATTTTATGGGATTGCCATCTTGTGTGTTTGTATTTGGGTTATTATGTTTATTTTTTAGGCGTTGTTTGGTTGTATCCGTTTGTTTGTGCTATATATTTTATGGTGTTTAACTCCTGGTAGTGTTCATCTTTGTCTAGTGGTGTTTTAAGGAGGCGATATATCATGGTGTTGTAAGCAGCTAGTTTATGTTGGTGTGGGTGGTTTGAGGAACTGTGTATGGTCGTATTTGTGCTGGTGGGTTTTCGGTATATGTTGAATTTATGTGTTTGTTTGTCTGTTCGTTTAATTGTGAGGTCTAAGAAGTTGAGGGAGTTTTGTTGTTCTGTTTCGATGGTGTATGTTAGTTTAGGGTGTATGGAATTTAGGTGTTTTAGAAATATGTGTGCTCTGCGTGTGTTGCCTTTATATAATGTTATGATGTCGTCGACGTATCTGTACCAGTAAATTATGTTATCTGAGTATTTGTTGTTGTGTAAAATATGGTTTTTTTCAATATGGTGTATGAATATTTCTGCTAAGATGCTAGCTATGGGGGAGCCCATAGGATGTCGATGGTTTCTGGAATGGGGATGTTTGTATATAGATTTGATATATCAAAAGAGACTAAGGTGAAATTGTGTGGGATATTTACGTTTTTAATTTTGTCTATTAGATTTTTTTTTCAACTTGGGAGCGGGTTTAAACTGCCTGAAGCACCACTACCTTAAGGTATATTGTACTTACCTCCCAGATCTAGTCAAAGAGCCCCTTCCCTCTTACCAGGTTTAGGAGTTTCCTGACTAGTGTTTTACCTTCAGCATCCACCAGAGCTGTACTACCTCCAAAGAGGTTGAAGCGTCTCTCGGCAAGTGCTTCACATCTATAAATGATCTGTGTGGCGGTCTCCAGTTCTTGCCCGCATAATCTGCACACTGGTTCATCTTTAAAGATATCCGTATTATGCAGATGTTTCCTTACTCCACAGTGTCCCGTGAGTAGACCTTTGGCTATCCTCAATTCCTGCCTAGACAGATAGATGAGACTCTCCTGCAGCCCCAAGGAAGGTTTCCTAAGGGTTAGCTTACTGTGTCTCATTCCTTCAGCCCTGACCCAGTGCTCACAGTGTCTTTCAGCCATCCACCTTCGCACTGCAATCTTGACCATGGATTTAGAAACACCTACCGCCGGCTCCGGTCCAATTAGAGGAGTTGAAGACCCCTCTCTGTCCAGCGCATCTGCAGCTTCATTTCCAAATATTCCCCTATGCTCTGGCGCCCAACCTATCTTTATTTGATTGTGCCTTGCCAGGGCTTCTAGGTTATTTAGGCACTCCCTAAGTATGGCCGAGGTGACCACATGTCCGTTTAGTGCCTTAATTGCTGCCTGACTGTCAGAGAAAATAGCAATCCGGGTCCTGTGTATTCCCCTTCTCGCTATCTCTCCCAGACAGGCATTTATAGCATATATTTCGGCCTGAAAGACAGAGGTATGCCTCCCCAAGGAAAAAAAAACTAGCTTTACCCTTGGGTTTTTACAATATACCCCCGCTCCAGTGCCAAAGTCCATCTTGGAGCCATCTGTGTACCAGATCTGAGCTCCCAATGTTACTGACCCTGACCATTCCATCATAGTTTGGTGGGCCTGGTCAGGTGCAAACGTCCGAGAAAGGTGGTCACTGCCCATCTCTAAGACAGGTTCTTTGACCACGAACTCGATACTCATATATCCCGAAACATCTGGGAGATTAGCCCAGTTGTTCAAGTATGCAATCTCCATGCTGGGGTTTGGTGCTCGTGGTTGATTGCTTCCCACCTGTTGCACCTCACCCCTCACAAAATCCAAGCCCTGGACGTTAACATGCTCGGCTAGGTTTTGGCCTCCCCTGCGTTTTGTGCTCAGGATTATTGGCCCTCCCACTGCTCTCGCCTGATCTCTTCGGAGCTGCCTTCTGGCCGCTCCACTCAACTCTACAACCATTTCACTGGTTTCTGCAGTCGGCAGCTTGGTAGCCGCCCCCACACTCCCAGTGGTGGTTGCCGTTGACACATCTGCTACAGACTCACTGTTTGCCGTCTCATTGGCTCCCGCTGTCTGTGCAGACTCAACATCAATTTGTGTATTTACTTGGTCCATTAGCTTCCCAAGTATGGGGGAAAGAACGGTCAACCAGAGCAGAACCCCCACTGCCCTGGCAAGACAACATACAATGAGGTTTTGTCTGGTTCCTCAAGGGAATCGTGTGCTACTGCATTTTATACCCTGCAGCCATTCATCCATCGGCACGATGCCTTCCACCTTGGATTGGGTATTCAGTCACTGACCTTGAAGCACACCCCAAGTTCAGGACATTATTAACTGTTGCTCATGGAGCGAACAGCCTGCTTTACTCTCTTTTGTTACAACTGTGTCGTTAGGGTAGTTTCCCGCCCATACTTCACAGCCGCATTGCCCTTTGTTCACCTGGGAGGTGAGAGTAGCATTGTGAGGACTTAATTCCCAACTACCCCAGTCCCCAGTCAGAGCAGTTATTTCTACCACACCCAACCGGTTGACTGACGAGGAGGGATTATTCCTCACCTTTGAACCATTGCCTTGCTCCGGGCCTGCTTATTCAGAAACCTTCCGGAATCCTTATTCACAAGTAACCTACATATCTGTAGGCCGTTCCACTATCCGCCACCTGTGGACCCGCCCGGTTGCTCAGGCCAGCTATCCGGGTCTATTAGATTTAGGCTATTTTTTATACTACAATCATTATTAAATTTTATATGGTTTCGGATAGTTTTGTTGAGGAATTTGGCTAGAAGAGGAGAAGGGGCGCTTGTATGGTTGATTAGTGGACGTATTGGGATGTCTGTTTTGTGAAGTTTAGGCAGGGCGTTTAGTTTAGGGGCTATTGGCTTTATTTGTTTTAGGTGCTTTTTGGTGTGGTGTGGGATTATAAGTTTTGTTTTGTTAATTGCTTCTTTGATTTGAGCATTGTATTTTGTTGTTGGGTCTTCTTTTAGTGTAATGATGTTGTTATTTTGGACGAAGCTGTGTACTTTTGTGTTGAGGTCACTATTGTTAATAATTACCGTTATGTTGCCTTTGTCAGCTTTGGTAATGGTTAAATTTTGTTTTTTTAATTTGTATTTGATGGATTTGGCTACTTTTAATTCTTGGGTGTTTGTTTTGGGGGGTTTAATTTGGGTTATTTTTTGTTTTATTTGGTGTCTGATTGCATCTTGTTGTTCTAACGGTGTGTTGTGTTGGATTGTATTTTCAAGATCTAATATTAGGGTTTTGGTGAAATTTTGTTGCTGTATTTAGGTGTGATGTTATGTTTTAAGCCTTTGTCTAATAGGTTTAATTCATTAATTGAAAATGTTGTGTTGGTGAGATTTATAGTTCTGGGGTGAAAAACGTGTGTTGTGTTAATAACCTGTTTTGGGTGTTGTGCATTTTTGAGGTTATGTATTTTTTTTGTTATGTGTTAATTTTATTTTATTTTTTGTTTCTGTGATTAGTATATTGGTGAAGTTTACTACTTCTTGCAGTTCGATGTAGTGTAGTTCCATGGTAAGCAGTTGGTATAAGTTATAAGTGATTTAGTTCAGATCGTTTTTTTGTTTGTATAAATGTTTTATAGTGTTTTTGATGTAGAGTGTTTGAGCTTGGTGTGTGGTTTTTATAGCAGCTGGGTTGTTATTTTTGTTATTAATTTGTATTTTGGCGTAATTGGGTGTGTTTTTATGTTTTAGATACTGTATGTTGAAAGAGATGTGAAGGGAAAGTTTTGTTACCTTGAGATGTACGTTACGGTATCGATGGATGGTTGATGCTCGGCTTGCAATATTAACATTTGTTGATTCCATCTTCGCGTGAGCTACTAGTAATCACTTACACTTTTAAAAAGTTTTTTTTTCTACGTAGGTTAGGATGGGGGTGGGATATTTTGGTGGTGTGGGTGTATTTTGTGTGTATTAGGAGTTATGATGTCAAAAAGTGCGTGTGAGTTGTAATGTAATTGTGTATTGAGTATGTGTGTAGGGTGTAGTTTGAAGTGCCTATATATTTCGTATTGTTTGGTTGTGTAGCGTTGGTTATTTCTGTGTTGTTTATGAAGAATTTGTAAGCTAGATGTTATGTCTATGTAGTCATGTTTTGTGGAGTTGAGATGATCGGTGAAGTTTGATTGGTAGTTATTGTTTTTTAGTGCTTTTATATGTTCTTGGTAATGTGTGTAGAATGACCTCCCTGTCTGGCCTATGTAAAAACTGGGGCATGAACTGCAAGTTAGTTTGTAAACCCCAGTGGTGTTGTAGATGTCGATGATTTTGCCGTTGGGATCCCAACCCAGAGATCAGTTACGGTCAGAGTTGACAAAGGGACACATCTCCCGAAAGCAAGCAACAAGCAAAGTAAGTGCTACTATAGGCAAGTTTAAAACATTTTTAAAAGTGTGATTACTAGTAGCTCACGCGAAGATGGAATCAACAAATGTTAAAATATTGTTTTATTTATCGGGCCACAATTAAAAAAAAGAAATACAATGATAAAATACTGTATGACAAATAATAAAACACAATAAAAGAGACAAAAAAAAGATAATTTACATAAAAATCTAAAGTACCTACTACTAAAATATACTACTGTACTTACTAAAATTAACACTCAATTTTTAACTCAGACATGTTTGTTTCTGTTTATATCATGTGTTTCACAAAGGGATAGAGATCGATAATGTAAACGCAGACATAGATAATGCATATGTCACGTCTGAGACTATTTATAGCCGAGACTATTTTAGCTGTTTACTACAATCTTATGATGACACAATTAGGTTTCCGGGCATCCAAGCATTTTGTCAATGACTCATATTTACAATAGTCTGTTCCTACCTCGAGTTGGTTCATTCACTCTAATAGGACAGTTATCGTTTATTCTTGCATTAATTCAGAAAGGTTAGTTTATTTTTCTGATCGTTGTTCTTACTCGATATTTTGCAGCATTTAGTGCTTCAAACTAAAAAAAAACATTAAAATATAAAAGTTAAACCAAATTAAATCTGTTCATAAAACTCCCTGAACCATTGTTTCAGTTGAAGCATCAAAAGTTAACTTGGGATGGTCGGATTTAAAAACGACTCAGGCACAATGTTTTCCAAACTCTTCTGAAGCACTGACGTAAAAATCAAACCTTTATACAAACACGTATCAACACTAGAGAAGTTTCAATTAGACTGGAAGTGAGCGTGCCGGTGCGCTCCTGTCTCTCTGAAGGCAAGTGGGGAGCACACCGGCACGCTCTCAGTGCCTCGCAAGGGAACCCAGAGCGTGCCGTTACGCTAGTTGTGCTGAACGTGTTATAGCATGAGGGATAAAATTGTGTACAGTTATATAATCTCTTTATATCTACTTTCTTAACTATCACAGATTCTGTTATTATTATATTTAATTTTACTTAGAATGTATACCTTTAACACTATATTTGCAAAATTAAAAATTATGTAATTTTTGTACTTCATTTCGGTTAAGAATATTTCTATTCATTTGAGTACATTTTTCTCCCTTTTCCAACATTACAATATTTTCCTCTGTAGATGTGTTTCGAAATAACTCCATTTTCAAAACTTAGAAAGTTTTTCGTACTTAAAGGAGTACAATTCAAGTTTTGAGAATGCATTCTTAAATGCATCAAGAGAGGAAGATATTGTAATGTTAGGAAAGGAAGAAAAATGTTTTCAAATGTGTAAATATCGATATCTTGTTGCTGTTCATGACGAGTTGGTTGTTAATTACTTAATACACTTTGATATTACTTGTGACAGAGGCTGAAAAAGTTGTACGACGAAAACGTTTCCTCTAATTTTAAGTTAACAATTTAACAACCTTTAGTTAACAAAAAGTCTGGTCGCAAGTAATATCAAAGTATAATAACAAATATGTAAGTTACACAATTTTTTAATTTCCTTCATGGTTGTAAGAAAATTTACCCTAACAAAATTACTTTTTAGAAATATTACCAAATGTGATGTAGTAAATAAAATATAGTCCGTTTTTGTTAAGGAATTTTATGTTTATATAGGTTTGAATGTGTGTATGTTGGTACATAGAGCCTAGGTAATGTTCCTATATGAAACATTTTCAAATTTTAACCACTATTTACGTTTTCCGACACTAGAAATGATTTATTTCTTGTTGTAGTTTGAGTAAGATTTTTTTAGAAAACAAAAATAATCACAGTATTATCGAACTAAGTTTGGTTGGAATAGATCTCTGTTGAATGAAAATTTATTTCTAATTAAACTTTTTTCACTATACTTTTGTACAAATTCTATTCATTTTTAAATAGATTTTTTACGCCATAATTGTTTATTTTGTAAAATTTTAGGTAGTTTCTAAATATTTATACTAAAGTTAAATTTAGAATTAGGTTTTCAGTGTGCTTAACACAGAATATTTGTTGCAGGATATGGACTTAGGTTATGTAGACGATGAAAAAGAAGATCCCTCTCAAGAAACAGAAACAATACCGGAGCGTTGTAAGTACGGTTTTGTAATATTTCAGCTAAAGTTTGTATACACTCACTAATAATGCTAACTCTAATAACCTAGACTAATTATTGTGTTGTGATAACATAAAAATAGTGCTTAGATTTACACAGTGCTGTAAAAGTAGTTTTCCAATATTTGTGTTTGCCCTTCTCTTACGATAATTGTAATAGCAAAGATGAAGAATAGCAGTCTCCAGAATATTGATATTGCAGCAGTCTAGAGACTGTTTGAATTATTATTAGGGTTTGGGATGGATCTAGATAAGTTATAATTGAATAGGATTAATTAGTTTTTTTAGCTAAACACTTGTAAATATTTACAAACTTGCCTATAGTAGCACTTATATTTGTTGAGGACAGCCGTTTCGGGAGATGTGTCCCATTGTCAACTCGGACTGATCTCAAGGTTTTCGTATGTTAGGGTATTAGGGTGGGGGTGGGATATTATGGTGGTGTGGGTGTGTTTTGTGAGTATTAGGAGTTATGATGTCAAAAAGTTTGTGTGAGTTATAATGTAATTGTGTATTGAGTATGTGTTTAGGGTGTAGTTTGAAGTGTCTGTATATTTCTTATTGTTCGGTTGTGTAGCGTTGGTTGTTTCTGTTTTGTTTATGAAGAATTTGTCTATGTAGTCATGTTTTGTGGAGTTGAGATGATCGGCGGAGTTTGATTGGTAGTTATTGTTTGTTAGTGCTTTTATATGTTCAAACTTCATCATAACTCCTAATGCTCACAAAATACACCCTCACCACCATAATATCCCACCCCCACCTTAATACCCTAACCTACGAAAACCTTGAGATCAGTTACGGTCTGAGTTGACAATGGGACACATCTCCCAAAACGGCCGTCCTCAACAAATATAAGTAAGTGCTACTATAGGCAAGTTTGTAAATATTTACAAGTGTTTAGTGAAAACTAGTAGCTCACTTGAAGATGGAGTTAACAAATATGATATGGTTCATTTAGCTTAACTTATGAAAGCTCAAAAGGTCTCTCTGTCCTCTCTCTTATTGTACTCATACTTCAGGCAGAAGAGATAAATATACTACTATAATTGTATACGATCAAATTTGAATTTTAAAAGTAAAAATTAATTTTATAGCAAACATGTCAAAAAGGAAATTAAGGACCCCGGTGAAAAGGGAACCAATCATAGATGAGCTATCCTCTCCTAAAGAATCATCCACAACAAGTAAGAATGCACCAAGGACTAGGCAAAGGACATCAGGAAGAAGAGGAAGAAAAGTCAAGATCATTCCAATTGTTGAGAAGAACAATGATGAAGATGATGAGGATGAAGATGACATTGATGATGGGGAACTAGAAAAACAATCCAAGTCTTCCACTAGAGGTTAGTAAATTGCTTTATGTTTGCCCTGAACAACCAGACAAATAGGAAGATTCAAAATACTAGATAGTATTTGCTGTAGTAAAACAGCATTTTAAACAAAATGTTTAATCAGTTCAAAATTGTAACAGTTATGAAAACAAACAGTGTTAGTATACAGATATATAAATCAAATATTAACTAGATGTTTTATAAATATAAGAATAAAAACTAATATTTTTTTTACTATTGTATATTTACAGGTACAATGGAAGGTTATGTTTGGAAATGCACGGATTGTGATACCCAGTTATTTTCATTATCTGCTCTCAAATTACACCATCAAGACATTCACCATCAGCCACCAAATTATAAGTGTTCACAGTGTACGAAGGTGTACACTAGATACAGAAGCTTTGCCAGGCATGTCAAATTGCATGACAATCCAAAAAAATTTAGGTAAGCAAATTGCAAACTAATTTCTTAGTATATTATTCTTAAATTCTGCCTTCTTTGTAACACAGACTTTATATATTAATTAAAACAACCTCTCACCACAAATTCAACAAATTTTATTTTAACCTTATGTACATTTCGACTACAAAGTAATCATCTTCAGAGGTATTTTTACAAATAACTCAGTTATCTGAAGATGATTACTTTGTAGTCAAAATGTACATAAGGTTAAAATAAAATTTGTTGAATTTGTGGTGAGAGGTTGTTTTAATTAATATAAACATTTACGCCACAGTTTCTTTAAGTTGTTGACAGACTTTATATGTCAAGTATATCCATTTTCTGCCAAGTAAAAAAACGAAACTGCTGCATTCCCATTTTAGTTGCTTCCAATTGTTTTTTTTCATTTCATTGTCCTATTTAAGTTTCAACACATTGAATGCTTTCTCTACTCCTTCTCCTGACATTCTTTGATATATGTATGTACATATGTTTGTGTGTTTTGTGTATAAATATTTGTTAGTGTTATATTTATTCTTAAATACCTTTTTTGTTATTCTTTCAATGTTTTTATTTGTTAAATGTTGGAAACATATTGTTGTTAGTTTATTATTATTATTTTTGTTATATTGTTATTTAATATTATGGTATTATTTATTGTTATATATTATTATTTGCTTATTATATATTATTATTTTTAATTATTATATTATTGTTTATTGTTATTTATCATTATGTTTTTTATTTATTGTTGTACTGTTATGCTGTTATTTCTTGTTATTTATCGGTCTATTGTTACTTATTGTTATTGTATTTTTTATTATATTATTTGTTGTTATATATATAGTTATTGATTTTAAATATAAGACAATTTTTAGACAATATTTGGTTTTTCACCAGGGGGGGGGGGAGGTTTAAGTGAAAAATGTACAAGGTGACAAAAAAATGGATGTATTTTAAATTAACATTAATCATTTATTATGTTGTTAATTAGAACTTATGTTATTTATAAATATTTGTCTACATTTGCTATTTATGCCCCAATCTGGTGACCTTGGTAAACAGCAAGGGGATAGAAAAACACCAATCCATGTATAAACTTACTTGAGTATGAAGACAGTATTGTTGTTGTTTATCCGAATGGGGCAGGTCCCAGTTGATTCAGATAATTGCAGTTCTACTGTGCTTTCTTGTAGATCTTACTGTACCTACTCTGTGTGTTTCTTGTGGAATGCATTGTGCTCCACAAACATTTTGATAATTTTACAAGAATCCTTTCCTAGTATGTATTTACATCATGAATGAAACACACTGACAAAATTTCAACTCTTTGCCTTTTATAATTTAAATTCTATGATGCTTTTTAGGTTACTAGTGAAGTGTTACAAACTCTTGACACACTCAAGAGTATCACAAGGAATTGTGAATACTTTCCTTAAACAAATTAAATTGTTTACATTTAAAATGAAAGTTCTTCAACATTTTTTCTTAGAATTCATTTCCATTTTAAAGAAAAGGTGCAAAAAACCTTTCAGGTCTCTAGCTTCTTCAGTTCAGGCATTACCTTGATTTTTAATTTACAGTACAGTCTCACTAATCCGGACTTGATGGGACCGGACCCGGTCCGGATCAACGAAAGTCCGGATTAGACGGAAAAAGCCAAACAAATGCATACAATATGTGTTTTAGGTGGAAAAACATATTGAAATTGTAGTTTTAGTGAAATTGAGGCCTAAATATAGCTTACAGTACAGTATTTCATAGCTTATGTAGCAAAAAATCCTATAATTATAACAGAAAAGTCATGACATAAATAAATATCTAAGCACCTTTCTCGTTGAATAAAAGTATTCACATAAAGTTATTTACACTATACTGTATAAACGCACAAAAAACTCAAACAAAAATGAAACTGAAACAAAAACAAACTTTAAAAAACTTAGTGAAAAAAGTCCGTAATGTTCTTTTGTTTTAACGATGAATGACGTCGTTTCACAGTACGATCTCGTAGGCGTTTCAAGGTCAGTAGCTCCGCAGTTGACGTATCACTTTGTTTCTCAAAGTAAGTCATCAACCCCTCCAGCATTGCAGCCGCCTCATCATGAGTTAGGCTGACAGGTTCGTCTGTGTAGTCTTCCTCTTCCGAGCTGTCATTTTCTGCGTTTGCAGTGCACACCGCGACGATTTCGTCCTCGTTGAGCACTTGATGACCAATGTCATTATCACTGATAATCCACTCGGAAATATCAGTGTCTTTCAACTCGGCACAACCCTCCAATTGTTGAAAAATCTGAACAAATTCATTGTCGTCATTAGTAGGTTGACTGTCAGATTTTCCACTTTCCTGTGGCATTTCAGGCCACAATTTTTTCCAGCTTTTTTGTAGTGTAGACGGTTGAATTTCCTCCCACGATTCTGCAGCCATATAAATGACATCCTTTATAGTCATTTTTTTAAGATTTTCAATAAATTTTGTAGCTGGATCTGCTTCTTGTTGTTCCAAAAGCGATAAAATTAACTTTTTCCTATATCGCCGTTTTATCGCTTCGATCACGCCCTGATCCATCGGCTGAATGAGAGCCGTTACGTTAGGAGGAAGAAATTTAACAAAAATGTCACCATGACGCAATTCTTCTTCATTTGGGTGGCATGGGGCATTATCAATTAGTAAAACCGCTTTTCGAGGGAGTTTTTTCTCTTTTAAAAACTTTTCTGTTGTTGGAACAAAGTTTTCAAAAAACCAGTCCTTAAAAATTTGACTGTTCATCCACGCTGATTTTTGGAACTTGTATTGGGCCGGTAGAACACTTAAATTTACATTTTTAAAAACCCTAGGCTTTGCGGATTTCCCTATCACCAAAAGTGGAAATTTTAGATCGCCAGAAGCATTACTGCAGGGCAGCAAAGTCATACGTTCTTTCTTAACTTTATGGCCTTTTGCTACTGAATCTAATTTGGAAGCTAAAGTTTTTTTTGGGAACATTTTATAATTTAATCCAGTTTCGTCAGCGTTGAACACCTGACAAGGTTGTAAGTTTTCATCTCTGAGAAACTTGCCAAATTTGTCTTTGAATTTTTCACTTGCATCACTGTCACCTGACAAAATTTCACCACTTATTCCGAGTTGACGGATGCCGTGTCGTTCCTTCCACCGTGACAGCCATCCCACACTGGCAGTAAAATTAGGGTCTCCTTTTAACTTTTCATTCAGTTTCAGCGCGATCGTTTGCAAATTTACACCCGATAAAGGAACACCCTGTTCCCGTTGTTGGCAAAACCAAACATACAAAGCATCATCTAGGGTTTCATTTTTTGGTTTTTTTAAAGTGCTTCTGCCGCCTAAACTGTCTTTACTAACCATTTTTGCACAAAAATCTTCAATTTCCTGTCGCTTTTTTTTCCAATCGGAAACAGTTTGTTTTCCCACACCTAACTCTTTTGCAATTTTAATAAGCGATTCACCTCCATCAATACGAAACAAAGCTTGGAGTTTTTGTTCCATTGTCACTGTCACTGACTTACGTTTAGTCGCCATTTTCACTGAACACTGAACGAGACGTAAATAAAAAACACAGATCAATATCGCACTAGAATTAAATGACAACTGAGCAGATATCTTGCGAGAAGCAGGAAAAGTGGCATCTGTCCGACAAAACAACTGACCTGACGCCAGACGGATAGACTGTTTATCCGTTTAGTCAGCGGTCCTTTATCTTTTGTTTATCGCAAGATGTCTCTGATGTCACGTACGTTGTAGTGTTGGGTGATCTAATTTGTATATATTTTTTCAAAGAAGTTTTTTCTACTTTAGTAGGCAAAAGAAACAAACAAGTGGTACACCTATTTCATATTTTAATGAATAAATTATATTATTTGAGTATTAAAGTAGGAAAACCCCTTTGAAAAATAACAAATATAGACGTATAAAAATAAATATTTTTGTGGACAGCAGACTGATTGTGCACTGTAAAATACTATAACTAAACAAAACTTTTGGGCCGTCCGGATTAGCCGGAGGTCCGGATCATCGGAGACCGGATTAGCGAGACTGTACTGTATCAGACAACCTATGATTTGTTGCCTTAATATAAACATTTTACAAAGCCTTTCCTCAGTGGGTATATGTATTACAAAACAAAGGTATACACAAAGTTTCCAGGTTTCTATGGTGTTGAATTAAGTCTGGGAATTGTCTTTTATTAAAAAATTACAATCATTTGTTAAAATGGATGTTTTCTTTTTTAGCTGCGACATTTGTGGTAAATGTTTTTCACAGAAAACAGTATTACAATCACATAGCACAGTTCACAGTGAAGAGCGGCCTCACGTGTGTCCACAGTGCGGCAAAGCCTTCAAACAGTTCAGTTCCCTGTATCTCCACAGTAAATGCCACCTTCCTGAACAAGTGAAGCCGAAGTTTCCATGCTCTGTATGTCCCAAAGAGTAAGTGCTACAGCAGTATGTTTATTTAAATTTAGCTTAAGTTACTAACATTCCTTGGAAGTAAGTTCTTGCGTGTCCATTGTCTGGCCTCTTTACTAGCGATGGCATTCTGTGTGCTTCCTTAGTTTCTGTTGCAGGCTCCAATGTCGCTTTCTAAATCTACTTCTTCTCAGTACTAGTAAGCCTGTGAAGCAACTCATCATGGACAGCAACAAGATTTCTAAATATTAATCTATGAAAATAATTAGACATAGTGATTTTGTACCTTCTAAATTTGTTTCCCTTACTCCATGTTCGGGTTAAGTGGATTCTCAGCCAATCATGGTTAGAATCAATGTAACTGGTTTACCACATAATCATGGTTAGAATCAATGTAACTGTGGTTTACCAGATAATCATGGTTTGAATCAATGTAACTGTGGTTTACCACATAATCATGGTTTGAATCATTGTAACTGTGGTTTACCACATAATCATGATTTAAATCAATGTAACTGTGGTTTACCACATGATCATGGTTAGAATCAATGTAACTGTGGTTTACCAGATAATCATGGTTTGAGTCAATCTAACTGTGGTTTACCACATAATCATGGTTTGAATCAATGTAACTGTGGTTTACCACATAATCATGGTTTGAATCAATGTAACTGTGGTTTACCACATAATCATGGTTTGAATCAATGTAACTGTGGTTTACCACATAATCATGGTTTGAATCAATGTAACTGTGGTTTACCACATAATCATGGTTTGAATCAATGTAACTGTGGTTTACCACATAATCATGGTTTGAATCAATGTAACTGTGGTTTACCACATAATCATGGTTTGAATCAATGTAACTGTGGTTTACCACATAATCATGGTTTGAATCAATGTAACTGTGGTTTACCACATAATCATGGTTAGAATCAATGTAACTGTGGTTTACCACATAATCGTGGTTAGAATCAATGTAACTGTGGTTTACCACATAATCATGGTTTGAATCAATGTAGTTTTACTTTATTTCATATAACTGGAATGAATCATTTCCTATTGTAAAATTTATACTTATTAATAAAATAGTTATTTTTTTAAAATTAGACACCAATACTACTTTCCTTGCAATTTTTTTTCTTATTACTTGGTTAAATGGATTTAATTTCAGATCTGTAGGGTCACTGTTTTTACATGTGAACTAACAATGTTCTCATTGATTTGGTTTCAGGTTTTCAACAAAACACACACTTGAAACACATTTTAAGATACATACTGGAGAGAGAAACTATGTCTGTGATATTTGTGGAAAAAGCTTTGTCGCCAAAGGCAGTCTAGATTATCATATTCTAACTCATAATGATGCAAAGCCCCACAGTTGTCCTATTTGTAAAAAGGGGTAAGTTCTAAGAGTGTAAAATATTTAAATGCATATATAGATATTTATAGCTCATAAGTTGTCTTTTTATCAGACGCTCTTGACATAATAGATAGAACCGTCGTCAGATTATAAGTATTTTTGTGTATATCTGATATGAACAACAATAGGGGGGACCTAGAATCTAAAGCAAATTGAAACTATGTGTAACTTTTATATTGTTTTTAGTAATTATAATTCCAAATATCTAAGTAACTAAGGTACAAAATAATGAGTATACAAAAATTGCATCAGTGTGAAAAATATTATATTTAGTGCAATAAGAATATTTTTGTAGCAAAATACAACTCAAATGACATGAGGAACTAATTGCGAACAATTTAATCCTCAGTGGGTACATTGGTTAGTTTCTTGTTCTAAATGTAAGATCTGATTTGTTGTAGGTTCAAAACCTCACGTTTGTTGATAAAACATTCAACTCTGCATACAGGGATCAAACCTCATCAGTGTGATGTGTGTGGTAAGCAGTTCCGGGAGAGAGGAGCTCTCAAAGAACACAACCGGATTCATACTGGGGCCATGCCTTATTCCTGTGAATTTTGTGGAAAGCTGTTTAGGTTTAAAGGCATTCTTACGGTGAGAAAGTTGCATACATTAGTAATATAAAACTTTCTGAGTTAAGGTCTAGCCAAAACACCCAAGCATTGTTGCTTGAATATTTATGCTCTACACACAATAAGAAAATATTTATTTTTCAATTTAAAAAAAGTCATTTATAATTTTTTGTTTTGTTTTTAGATTCTATTCTGTATACAAAAATTGTAGCATGAACAAAGACTAGGTAAACAACATTTTTTTTAGTTTTTACATGTTTCTTATAAATACTCTCTAAAAAATAAGTATAAATGTTCCAAACCAAAAATACTGCACAAGTAACACCACTTTGCAAACTATACACTCAACTTTTTTAAACACAATATTTCTTTATTAAATAGAGCACTATATTTCATCCTCATGTTTGAAAAAAATTTTCTGTATGTACAGGAAAGAATCGGTTTGGTTAAGAACAAAACAAAAGTAAGTCTCCTAACTACGTATATTTGTCTTTACATCTTATATGTTTTTGCAAGACCGAGAAAATTGAAGGGCATAAGACATCAGCAACCCGTTGAAAAATATGTTTTTGATCTCTTTTTCTCAAAGAAACATATTCAAGTTGTACAGTAGAGTCTCGAAAATCCAAGTCTTGATATTTTGAGCTTCCGTTACAATTTGAGCCTATTTCTATTTGAGCCTATTTTATCTATTTGAAAGAAAATGAGTCAGGCTTCCAAGAACTGTTTATATCAATATGGTGTTTTTCTTCCTCCCCATTCTGTTATGGTGTTGTTCATGCTTGCTGTTATGTTGTTTGAATGTCCATATCAGTTATGTTCAGATGACAGAAGGTCAATGGGCCATAAATATCTTTCTTTACTTATGCTGTAAGTTTTGTCAGTTAACAAATACCCTTAGAAAACACAAATATATAGTCTTGTGTGTGACATATCAGAAAATAAACTCTCTTGAAGCAAACAAATCAACCAAACAATTACGACACTCAAGATTAGCTGGACTTGTCTTTTTTTTCGCTATTAATAAATCCGGATCAAGCTGTCACTACATTGATCTGGATATGAGAGGTTTTACTGTATTAGGGTTCATTAAAAGTTTTATTTTTCTAATGCTCAGGAACTTTTTCCGTGTAATCCGAGTTTTTGGTATTCCGAGGGGATCTCGGCCCCATTCACCTCGAATTATCAAGACTCTACTGTTATGAAATAAAAGCCTATAAAATCATCTTTAACACGTGTATTGCTGATTACCTATCTATGAACTTGCCTAAGGAGCTTATATATAAAAAAATTTTTCACACACATGTAAATCACAACGGGTCAGAACTGACAAAAAAACAAATTACGAATAATACCGTAGAAACTGGTGCAAAGAAGTGGTTACAAACACCGATAGCTGAAATCACATTCAAAACAGAGATGAAAAATGATTGCTTATCCTGAACGAGGCTATTTGGCTGCTTATAATAGTCTGCCAAACATCTGCTAGCACTCAAGTAATTAGCACTCACCGTGTTTAAATGGCATCAGATAACTCTAAAGCCATTTAAGAAGCTTAGCAATCGTTTGTTTTTAACTGGGATTATGTGAAAAAAACTAGATTTTTTGATATTTTGAACATTTATAATTAAAAAATTAGGAAATTTAAGTATTTTTAAAATTCATTTATTAGTTAATTATCCTGAAAGTTTTGTAGAAGTCTGAAGTAGTAACTATTAAGGTCAGTTTTGTTTTTGGTTGATTTGACATGGATGTTCTTTCAAGTAACAGTAAAAAAAATGTTGGATGCAAACATTTGTGAGACTATAAAAACCTTTTGCTTCTCTCTCCTAAAGAATGTTTTAAATAAATTATTAGCTTATTCCTGGAGATGTTTTTGTGTGTGGAGAATCAGTATTCCACCTAATACATTCAATTCTATTTGTCAAACACGTCTAGATTTACAGTTTGGAAGTAAGATTTACAATATTTAATGTATGTTTTTAGAAATAATACATGTAGCGCTTTAATATTTATAATGTATAAAAGTAAAAACATTGATATAGGATATATTTGTGGACCAACAAAAGTAGTAGCTAGAAAATTTGTTTTCCATAGGTGTATCTCATTTCATCCTGCATTGATAGGCAAAAGTTGAAAATTTAAGATATTACAGGTTCATAGGAGACAGCATACAGGGGAAAGGCCTTATGGTTGCACAGACTGTAGAAGAGAATTCACTAATTGGGCCAATTACAATAAACATATGAAGAGACGACATCGAAACTCCGAACACAATACTGCTTTAGCTTCAAGAGTTCATCAGCGGCAACTAAGTCAGACATCGAATGATCTCCAAGAACAGCAGCAGCAACAAGTAATAATACAGGTATCTCAGCAACAAGCATTAAACTTACCACCACCTAATCATGTTCCACCACATATGCATCAACCGCCACCGCCTGTGCCACAGATGCAACATACGTCACCGAGTTATCAGGACAATAGTAGTGATAGTAGTTACAAACTGCCCGATGATGGCAATAGTGATGTCTATAGAGTACCTTCATATGTACCAGTAAACGCATTGCCTATGGCTACAATGGGCTATTATATACCTTCCATACACTCACAGATGTTACAAAGGAATCAGTAGTTACTTTATCTTTCAAATACACTGATGGAATTGTAAAGTTGTTATCTATATAACTTTAATGTCTGTGAAAATTAAGCTCTATTAACTCTGGAGAACAGAGCCCTAACACTGAAAGCATATTAACTTCTGGTTATGTATGATATAACACAGTCTCAAGTATAGCTCAGTGTACCATTGTGACCCAGTCACAACTTTAAGCAATTTGAACGTAAAATAGAAAACTGTAACACACTTGTTTCACTTAAGAATAGCTGTGTGTTTAATCCCCTCAATATGAGGCAGATGTATACTATGCAATTCTGGTTTAAATTGTTTTTTGCTTTTCCCAAAATTTTCAAAAATATTCTCTTTGGTAAAAGAACTCTTGTAATCAAATTTACAAATATTTTTCACGAATTAGGTGTACCCAAGTAGAAATTATTCTAGCTATTTATTTGATGTATACTTGGGTAGTCTTACAAACCAAGAAACATCTAACAGCCTGATATTATAGCTGGGTGCTATCATTGAAGGTGCTTAATCCTTCCATCTACATTAAGAGCTAGTCTCTTATAATCTATAACAAATGGTTACATGGTGGTCAATATAATCAAATTTTTATTTTTTTAAAAAACTTCCGTTATAAAGATATTTTAATATTAACAAAAATTTGTTAAAAACAGGTTTTAAATGTAAGAAATAATAGCTTTATGAAGTTTGTCTTCAAACTTAATAGATTTGTTTTTGTATTAGTATTTATTTTATTTTACGTTAGTTCTATATTGTTTTTATCTTTATTTTCTAAAAATAATTAAATCGATTTTATGAATAGTTTGAAGCTCAAAGTGTTTTGAACAAATTTGTAAAGCATATGATCATGCTAGAGGTAGCTAGATGTATTCTGGGTTATTCCACAGTAAATCCCATAAGAAAGTGTGTTGCAGGATTTGCTTCATTTTACAAAAACTTGTTTATAATTTGTTATAAATTAGTGTAAAAGCAGCGCGAGGGAGAACACTAAATTCAAAGTAGGAAATCTTGTAGATTGCTATAGACTGTGTAAAGCTTACATAGTCAGGCAATACAGTGATGGCTTATTTGTTATTTAAATAATAATTTATTATTGTTATTGGACATGATAATATAGTACAAAAATTTGTTTCTATAGAAATCTAATTTCATTTAAATGTCAAACCAATAACAACTATCTGATGACTTAGCAGACCGTTGATCGATAACTGATTTTCCCAATACCGTTTACGCACAAAATCCAGTGATCACGATCTGAACACAAAGAATTCTTGGAAGGCAATCACTAGTGCGCCTGGAATTCGGGCCCATGTCCAAAGTAATAACTTCAAACTATGCATAATTAGTTTACTTTTCTAGCTTATAAAGTTCAAGGTGCCGATCCAAAACTTCGAATTATCGGCATATCGTATTGAAGATGTTTGAGTTATCCACGTTCTACTGTGCGTGCCTCTGTGTGTGTTATAATATATTTTATACGGGTGCAATATTTTTATTTTGTACCTTAATTAGTTCATTATTTTGGTTAAATGATTATTATTTATAATCATACATAGTTGGTAAAGACAAATTAAAAGGTACAAATAAATGGTTTAAAGTTTGCATCAGGTTCTAGGTTCCCATTATCATTATTCTCTTTGGATATACAACAAAATACAATAATTATTAAAAATATTTACAGTAATATGACGCACAACAAACATAAGCTATTGATTGACTCACAGTGAAAATTATACTGATCGAGAAAAACCACTTGACATAAAACTGATACTTGTCTAGAATGTCTAATAAAAGGTCAAATTAAGGGCTATAAATATATATCCTCATCTGTTGCAAATGTTTCGAGAGTCGATAAATATCCCTTAGGGAAGCATAGATGTCTAGTCATTTATCTGACACATCATAAAATAAACTTTCTTGAAGCAAACAAACAACGACGACATTCATGACAATATATAATGATAGATCCTAACTTGGTTGTAATTTTATATGTAATTATTGCAATATAAATTCTGCTATTCATACCAGACAGCAATTGTAAGTAACATCACACTTATAATAATATTATCTCAACCACATAGCCCTTGACCTCTAACTCCAGGAGTAACTCTTCACTGACTGTTAAGGTCAGTTAGGTTTTCTTCATTTTCAACTTATACCATTTTAAAATATCTATGAGTCAACTGATTAGATATACAGTAGTACCTCGACTTTCGCTACTCCTAAGTTACGCGGTTTTAAATCATGCTGTCCGAGTTATGCAGAAACTGGCTTGTTCTGGAAGAAAATGCCTAAAAGAACTTTTAAAGCACATAAAGAGAAAATATTTCCAGGTTTTAAGGCCACCAAAGACCGATTGACAGTGGTGGTTGGCTGGTGACTGTAAGTTACAACCTCTCATAGTTTATCGCTCAGAAAATCCAAATGGATTAAAATATATTTCTAAAGCTATCTTGCTCGTGATTGTTTAAGTCAAATCGGAAGGCTTGGGTGACAGCTCTTTTTGAGGACTGATTTGGTCATCCTTTCATACCTAAAGTTGAACGTTATTGTCGGTCATCAACGGGCATCCTGGTTATTGTCGAACCTGGTCATCCTGCTACTACTTTAACTAATTTCGACACACGCGTGAAAATAATATTTTTGCCACGAAACACAACTAGTTTGCTTCATCCGATGGATCAGGAAGTCACCATTTGAGCATCTGTATGAAGCTATGAGACAGGACAATGAGCTTCTATTGAAGATATTTGGAAACAATTCAATGTTTTAGATGCTTTGAGAATCATTGGACAGTCTTGGAATGAAATTTCACAAAAAACTTTGAATGGCGTTTGGAAAAAGGCGTGTCGTCTTTTTTTGCCGCTGAAACACAAGGGTAATCAGTGCCAGATTCTGATGAAATTGCTGAGGTGATTGAAGAAGTTTTGCCAGACAACTAAATTTCGAAGTGGATAGTGATGACGTTCAAGAACTGTGTTAGATGGAAGACACAACCAGGAGCCGACAATTAAATGATGAGCTCATAGAAGTGCGTTTGCAATAGCAAGACCTTAAAATCGCAGATGCTTTAGACCCAGTTGGCGTAGAAGATGAAATGACGGTTAGAAACTTGACAAAATGCTTTAGTTTAATTGAGTAAGTCTTAAAAATTTTGGAAAACATAGACTCCAACAGTAAGTGTATTTTTGCCACACAAAAAAAAAATTAGTGCGCTACGAGAAAATTCTGAGTGAGAAGGAAAAATCATCAATTCGTCAAACGAATTGATTTTAGAAGTCTTCTATGTCAAAATAATTTTTTTCTACTTACTTCTTTGCAATATCTATGTATATAATAGACAATAATTATTTGTTGTATTATGTATTTAAAATTTTAATACATACACATTTTTCTTCTAAATTATTAATATATTTAGTCTTTGGTCCCAACATGAATCCTCTGATTGTATGTAAAATTATTCCACTAACGTGGCTTTCGTTCGGACCCACCTATCGCGTAACTACGGGGTATTACTGAAGTACATTGTCTCGGTCTTTACTGTTCTCAGTTACATTTATAAAGTTCGCTTTAAATTTCAAGATGAAAGTTAACAATACAAATTTAAAATGTTAAAAACTTACTTTTAAACACAGACTTTCAGTAATATGGTCAAAATTGGTTCCACTTGATTTCCCATCACATCCTACTGACCAACCCAGACACTGATCATGATTGCTGTGCAAAACTGTTATGTCTTAAGTGATTATAAGTGCTTGCATATAATGAAGTAAAGTATTTTTTTTTAATTTACTCCAACAGAGAAATTGTGCAAGGTTGTACATTAGACATTTTTATTTTGAAAGTGTAGATTGACATTTGAGCAAAATCAGTGGGCTTTAACACGTTCAGCACGGCTAGCGTACCGGGTCGCTCTGGGTTCCCTTGCGAGGCACTGAGAGCATACCAATGCACTCCCTAATTCCCTTCTGAGAGACGGCGAGCGCACCGGCACGTTCACTCCCAGTCTAATTAAAACTTCTCTAGTGTCGATAAGTGTTTGTATAAAGGTTTGATTTTTACGTCAGTGCTTCAGAAGAGTTTGGAGAGCATTGTGCCTGAGGCGTTTTTAAACCCGACCATCCCAAGTTAACTTTATGATTCTTCAACTGAAACAATGTTTCAGGGAATTTTATGAACAGATTTAATTTGGTTTATGTTTTATATTTTAATGTTTTTTTTAGTTTTAACCACTTAACACGGCAAAATATCCGGTAAAATCAAGGATCATAAAAATAATCTAAGCTTTCTGAACTAACGCAAGAATAAACGATAACTCTCCTATTAGAGTGAATGAACCTACTCGAGGTGGGAACAGACTGCTGTTAATATGAGTCATTGACAAAATGCTTGGATGCCCGGAAACCTAATTGTGTCATCATAAGATTGTAGTAAACAAATGTCAGCTAATCTCAGCTATAAATAGTCTCGGACGTGACATATTCATTATATATGTCTATCATCAATCTCTATCGCTTTGTGAAACACATGACACAAACAGAAACAAACATTCCAAGTTGAACGTTGAGTGGTTAATTTTAGTATGTAGTATATTTTAGTAGTAGGTACTTTAGGTTTTTATGTCAATTACCTTTCTTCTCTGTCTTTTTTATTGAGTTTTATTATTTGTCATGCAGTATTTTATCATTTGTATTTCTTTTTTTAATTGTGACCCGATAAATAAAACTATATTTTAATGTCTAATACACTGTTTTGATGTCCCCAATAAACCTGTATATGGTAGAAATAAAATTATTGAAATGAAAACAACGGACACGATAATTAGATGCAACAACAAGCTATGTAACCCGCATAGCATTTCAATAATTCCACTGCCATCATATGTGAAAGTTAACGAAAAAACAGAGAGTAGATTGATGAGATATCTAATATCGCTGCTGTGCTGAATGTGTTAAAATTGTTTCATGCTAAAGAAGGCAACATTATTCACAAAACCCATTGAAGAATAATATAAAAATATAAATATTAAGAGTATGTAAAAAGTTAATTAAAAGTAAGTGTAAAAGTGCATTAAACATGTATGTAAAATAAAAGTATTTTTGTAATTATTGTAATCTATCTTGATAAAATAGATTGGAAATGATATTTTTATAGTAAGAACCAATAATGAAGCACACAATTTAGAAGTAATGATAAAACTTGATTATTACATGGATGGTAAGTTTGAAATATTATTATATTCCCTCTATTAGTTCACGCTCTCCCTATATATGTTTTGTTCAAATTTTCAATTGTTAATCAAATACTTTTTATTCATCAATTCAGTCAAATTCATTTTTTAAAATTTGTAGGGGAGATACTTGATGTTAATACAGTTTTTTTCAAATATTAATTCATTAATTAAGGAGGAAAAACATTTCACAAAAGGGGCAAAGGTATGCAATATAGTTGTTTCGTCCCATTTGGGTTCAAATAAGTGATAACATATGATTTCATAAAACAGCTGATTTTATATTATAGGTATGTGGTAGAACAGCTGTTTTAAGAAATAGGCTATGTTACTTCATTTATATTAATTGTAATTTTTTAATAAAAAGTTACTAAAATAAAAATTCTTTTTGTTGATCTAAGTAGGAATTGCCTTTGGAGAAAATTTGTTTATATTATTTTATGTTTGAACAGTATAAATCAGTTCTAATGATTAGGTTATCAAATAAATGCTTTACCAATGCTTAAGTATTATCTAAACTGGCTCTAAAGACCTTCAGATATAGAACTTGCTAACATTTTGTGTGAATCTGTGTAAAGTATGATGAAGCAAGGAATATTAAACAAATTTAATTTTTTTTGGCATTAAAAGAAACCATATAGTTTAAAGAGAAAGGTTTGTTAATAACTGTAAATAGAAATATATTCTTTTCAATAAATGGTTTTTTTAAAATTATGATAAAAATCTTTAGGTACAAAGTCATTGCACTGTTGAACAAGTATTGCTGTAGTTTAAGTCAATCACGTGTTTAAGAAAGTACTCAAGAAAGTAACACATTTTTAAATTAAAAATTTTAAAGTGAAAGAAATACTTTTACTATATACATTTTAAAGCTACACTTTAGGCAATTTTTCAATGTAATCTATTCAAATTGAAGCACTGATCCTAGTGCAACTCAAGTTTTCCGATTTCAACTTTGAAGAAATCTGCTGTCAGATATCTTACCTACTGGTTACTGACAGTTTGGGAGAATGTGTGTGTCCTCATTCCAAAGATCACCTTTTAGTCTCACAATCCACATGTTTCATCACCAGTTATGAAACGATTGAGAAGCTAATTACCATATTTATTGTAGTTTTCAAGGAAAGTCGATGACGCAGTAAGTCTTTGTTTTGTGGTCTTTTATAAGAATTTTTAGAATGCACCTTGCACAAAGTTTGGAGAAAATGTTTTGAAAGTTTAGGAATTGTGAAATGGTGATTTTTACTTTGATTTTCATTACAGATCTTCAATAACCAGTGTAACCTGATCACAGGTCCTTGTCGTGAACATTGGTGCAGCCATTTTAAAAATGGCTCTCATTTCACTCATTATTCCATTTTCATAAACTTCACAAAGTTGGTGATGGACTTCAATTGACTTGAAGCTTTTGACAATGAAAATATAATTAATGTGATTACTTCACAAGTGCCATGATTTTCAATTAATTGCAGGACATATTTTAATGACACTCGGTGCGAAAAGTAGGAAAGATAGTCTTCCCGTGACTACAGCTCACTGCCTTCATAGTAAAAAAAAACGTTTGTTACTTTTTGGATAGCTCTCTTATAATTTATTTATTGTAAGATTAGTAATAATAAAATATTAGTACAAATTTGTGACAATGAACTTTTGCATTATTCTACCTCTACAATAAGGGGTCTTCTTTACCCTTAAACAAAACTTGTTCTCCCCAAATGTCAGTTTTTAAGTGGGCAAAGTTTTTTAGGATATTTACTGACAATAGTTGTCTACATTGTTTTTTCATCTGCATATTATAAAAAAAATGTGTTCCTTTGGTTATGGCTCAAGGAGTCATAAAATTGTTATTGCTTGCGTAAATACATTTATAAGTGAACATTGTGTAACTAAGGGAATACTTTTGAACTTACTTGCTGACGCATTTCGAAGCAATCATTTCATTGGTCAGCTTCGTAAATTAAACAGTTGTTTCAAACACATCTTGAGCAATTGAGTTCAGAAGTATTCACTTTGTTATGCAACAATTACTTATAGTTTAATCGGTGAATTCATCACTGATGATTACAACAAGCCACTTTATCAGTGACCAGCGGTATATTTTTTGATAGCAACAAACCAATTTTTGAATTTTCATATTTCCTGATGTAAGTTTGTGGAGAGGTATATAAGCACTTTGAAGATAATCTATTAAAAGCAATACAGTAGTGAGGTTTTTATTCTTTGTTTTTACTTTCACAGACCAAATAATTTTAACTAAAAGTTGTGATACTGTTGTAAATTGTGGAACATAAACATTTATTCAGTACTTGTGAGACTCTGTAGAATTGAGATGATTTTTAACACTCACTAAGTATTCATACATTTTTTTAGTGCTTTTATAAAGTGTCAAGCTTATGCAAGTAAACTGTTACAATGAGAATTTAGTGAAACTGGGTAAAAATGTTACAGAATTAACTATTTGATTGTAATTTATTTCTAGATTGTTATAATTGTTTCAAAAGTTTTATAACAAACTGACCATCAACACAATGCATTCTTATTTATATATTGACAATCCAAAATATGTTGTTTAATTGAAAAACTATTAGTCCATTTGATGTCATGAAATTGTTCTTTTCACAAGATAGAACATTATCAATATTCTTTAACTTGGATCATCAATGCCAGAAATTCACACCATTTCTAATATATGTTATTTTTTTGTACAAATTACAGAATGTTGTAACAGATTTCTTCGTGTAAATTTTTGCCAAAATTAGCACAAAACTTGCTGCATTTCTTGTTTGTATAATATAGCAAATATCTTTTAATATCTACTTTAATGACCTAATCTGCCAACTGTTTTATACAAAGATGGTAACAAAAAGTTTGGACAGTGATTTACAACCATATGTGTCATTCATAAATGCAAATCTCACCATTTACTTCATTCACTTGGCAAAGAACCACTACCTACTGATGCTTTTCCTCTGCTGTGAGTTGCTGACAAAACTGTTGCTCAGGTGTGCTATGTTATTGTGAATCTGTGGTGTTTTGGAATTCTGGTAACAGAATGTCTAACTCACAACATTGAACAAGTCCGAAGCACACCTGCTGAAAAACATCAGTAAGTAGTGTTTTTTCCAATTGAATTAATAAGTAAATATTACAAAAACCTCAAGATGAACAACCCCAAAATAAAAAGTTTTTTCAACAAAACATAGTTTCATGGAATTTATCACATTGATGCTACATAAAGTTGGTGTTTGAAAGACCAAATTACTATAAAACAAAAATTTCCCTTCATTTAAATTCTTTCATTATTAAATAATAATTTTTAGAATAAATTATTAGCACACAAATTTTGTACCATAATGAAGTGGGACTTTCATCCGTTTATTTGTACGTCAGTTTGAAAATGACACTGTTTTAGGTATGAAATGTTGAATTTTTTTAACAATACCAAAACGTTGTTAATACTATTTATTCAAAATGCTCGACTGTCTCCTGTTTTGTAAATTTTTATCTTATAAAAGTGAAGTCTATGATTTAATATAGTTTCTGTTAGTATTATAATCCTCAGAAAACTTTTCTTTTCCTGTGAAGTGTTACACCTACATTTTATAACAGGATTGACTTTTAGGCTAGTTGTATAAATAATCAACTTATATAGACTTGTAATAAAAATTTCTAATTTTTGTACTTCTTTAAAAACATGATTTTATAATTGTACATAAATAAAAATAGATTGTTTTGTAATGTTTGTTTTTTTATTTTTCCTCTAATTTACAATTCTTTGGAACTAAATTATTAACATAGGCTTTTATATATATACATATTCACTGACCTAAAGTACCATATAAACGTTATTGGGCTACTTTAACAAAATATACGTATATTTGTAAATAGAATAGATATGAGTTGTTTAATGGCATAGAATAGTCACAGAATTAGTAGTAAAATTAAATCATGCAATAATAAAATGTGGTAATATATTAAATTTGAAGAAAGTAGTTTGTAAGTAATAAGAGAATTCCTGTTGCCCTTGACAGGACTTTAAGGGGGTGGGGCCTGAAACCATAAAGTCATGTTAATGAACTATACACAATTATGTAATGCACTTAGAAGGGAGGGTTTACAGTGTTGCATTATTTAGGGCCAGAATTATGTAACACCAAAAATGGAAATAATTTCCAGCAGTGTTATATATCCAGACAAAAACTGAAAATACTCGTCGGTCAATTCTTTTATAATCAAAAAACCAAAACATACAAACAATATTTTTTATTCTTTTGGTCTGATCAAAAAAAAGACAAAACTTGTGCAGGGCTGAGGGTTTCATAAAGAGTTTTTGTTTCACAAATTTGGTTTGAAAATTACAATTTTGAATAATTCATGTCCTTACCAAATTACTTTTTAAATGATAGTCAAAAGTTTATAAAGTTTTTTCAATAGAAGCTATAGTTGTGTTGAGTAATGGCTAGTATAATGTTATGCTGTGTTATAGGAAGGGGGTTAAAATTACAAAAAACGTGTTACATGATTGTGTTTGGCCCCTTAGCATTTGTTATGTTGAAAAAAATCCATATTGGCAATAGAATCGTTATAGTTTCCTAAACTTTTTCATTTTCTATCTGGAAGATACACAATGAGCATAGATATTAATATACTGTGTTTCAATCAAATGCATTAAATATCAAAATAACAAGTCATCTTATATTTTCTTCTATACATATCACATTTTTGCGTCATGTATATTGAATCTCTTTTCTTACTGTAACTTACTTGAATAGATAATATATTCTTTCAACTATACAATTTATAATTTGGTCGCCAATTGTAATAGGTTATACGCAGAAGAACCCTGTAAGCCTTTGAGCATTAGTTTTCCAAAAGTAGAATTTTTTTAATTGGTTAAATAACTTTTATATGATTATATTCATAATTTGGCTTTAGAAGAAAAGACTCACCCACACATCAGCTAATGAGAGTGGGGGAGCATGCAACCAAGAGATTCAACAATTACTGCTCGACTGTTGTGGTCTTCCTAGGCCTCTAACTGGGTCTAGTACAACAGGCTTCTGAAGAAACCGCAACTCTATGACATATAAACCTAGTTCATATTTGCCCAAATATAAATTTACAGTTGATACAGACCAAGCTCGGTCTACACTGTGAACTATAGAGGTTGGAGTCCATCAGGGCACAGTTATTGGCACACTTATCATTCAATATCTACAAAAACGACATACCTACAACACACTTTGAACTATAGAGGTTGGAGTCCATCAGGGCACAGTTATTGGCACCAATATCTACAAAAACGACATACGTACAACACACTGTGAACTATAGAGGCTGGAGTCCATAAGGCACAGTTATTGGCACCCATATCATTCAATATCTACAAAAACGACATACCTACAACACACTGTGAACTATAGAGGTGGAGTCCATCAGGGCACAGTTATTGGCACCGTTATCATTCAATATCTACAAAAACGACATACCTACAACACACTGTGAACTATAGAGGTGGAGTCCATCAGGGCACAGTTATTGGCACCCTTATCATTTAATATCTACAAAAACGATATACCTACAACACACTGTGAACTATAGAGGCTGGAGTCCATCAGGGCACAGTTATTGGCACCCATATCATTCAATATCTACAAAAACGACATACCTACAACACACTGTGAACTATAGAGGTGGAGTCCATCAGGGCATAGTTATTGGCACCCTTAACGACACCTACAACACACATGAGGCTATAATTGAAGATGGCACTACTTATCTGTTCAGTCATTACAAAGTTGTTATAAAAATTTGTAGGAAGAAAGAAAGATGGCCAAAAGAAGAAGAGTTATGACTTAGCCTCCCGGCTCTAAGCTTTAAGAACACAAAGATAGATGCATAATTATGAGATATGTATTCAAGCATTTAAATCCATACCCCTTCAAATCCAACCTCAAACTTGTGATCCCCTTCCCTGGATGACAACTATCAGGCCTGAGACAGGGGGCTTAGAGCCACGACCTGTGCTAACAGTCTTCAAGAGTCTTTCAACGTTAATGTAAAGCCTAGATGGGTGAGCGGCTCCCATCTGGTACAAGACAAACTCTAACTAGACACCACATTACTGTTCCAGAACACTTAGGGCCAATAGAACTGCTAGAACCCCGTCTGATTAGTTCTAAGAGTACTACAATCCTGGCTGACCTACTATCGAGTTAAGGGGAATGTACCCAAGTATCAGGCACTACTCTCTAAATATAGTACACACCACTAAAACTATAGGCGAGGACATCACTAGGGGAATCAGGTAAAGTATCTGGTAGTCATACTCGACAGAGCCCTGATTTGGGACTCTCATATTACCAACATCTTCGGTAGTAACAATTATATTAACACAACTGTATCCCATACTTAATAGAACGAATAAAATATTATTAATATTTGTTATTTCCGTCTTCACATGAGCTACTAGTTTTCACTAAACACTTGTAAATATTTACAAACTTGCCTATAGAAGCACTTGCTTATATTTGTTGAGGACGGCCGTTTTGGGAGATGTGTCCCATTGTCAATTCGGATAGTAACTGATTATTATTAAAAATTCCCTTCACAGTTTCAATGGACGGCGAACATTTCTTCCAATGTCCCCTACTACAATCAACACCGCAGAATATAGTCAGTCTATATTGGGAGGCTCGACATAGAATGGCAGAACAGCCACGGATAAAGTAAATTAAAGTAACCTTCACAGTTCTATTTCAGGAGACAGAGGCACATCCTGGGCCATGCAGCTTAACCGTAACGAAAGTCATAAGTAGTTATTTGGAGAGCTAATGGAAGTACTATTTTTATGTTTACTTGCCATTTTAGTTTCGAGTATGTGGCATAAGAAGACCTATCATAGCTAGAAAAAGAAGAAATGTATCTCATATTACAGCTAAAAAGTAATGCAAACAATTATTATAACATTTGTTGATTCCATCTTCGCGTGAGCTACTAGTAATCACTAAACACTTTTTAAATGTTTTAAACTTGCCTATAGTAGCACTTACTTTGCTTGTTGAGGACGGCCGTTTCGGGAGATGTGTCCCTTTGTCAACTCAGTCCGTAACTGATCTCAAGGTTTACGTAGGTTAGGGTGGGGGTGGAATATTTTGGTGGTGTGGGTGTATTTTGTGTGTATTAGAAGTTATGATGTCAAAAAGTGCGTGTGAGTTGTAATGTAATTGTGTATGTGTGTAGGGTGTAGTTTGAAACGGCCGTCCTCAACAAGCAAAGTAAGTGCTTGTATAGGCATGTTTAAAACATTTAAAAAGTGTTTGTGATTACTAGTAGCTCACGCAAAGATGGAATCAACAAATATTAAACACATTACGAAAATACAGCTACAAAATAGCTTACTCCACACACAACAATCTCAACAAACAATTTAAACCCAACAACAAAATCAACGACATTTACAACACCACTGGAGTTTACAAACTAACTTGCAGTTCATGCCCCAGTTTTTACATAAGCCAGACAGGGAGGTCATTCTACACACGTTACCAAGAACATATAAAAGCACTAAAAAACAATAACTACCAATCAAACTTCACCGATCATCTCAACTCCACAAAACATGACTACATAGACATAATATCTAACCTACAAATTCTTCATAAACAACACAGAAATAACCAACGCTACACAACCGAACAATACGAAGTATATAGACACTTCAAACTACACCCTACACACATACTCAATACACAATTACATTACAACTCACACCCACTTTTTGACATCATAACTCCTAAAAATACACCCACACCACCAAAATATCCCACCCCCATCCTAACCTACGTAAACCTTGAGATCAGTTACGGTCTGAGTTGACAAAGGGACACATCTCCTGAAACGGCCGTCCTCAACAAGCAAAGTAAGTGCTACTATAGGCAAGTTTAAAACATTTAAAAAGTGTTTAGTAATTATTATAAATAAATAATAAAGTATTTATGGAGTTTATAATTTTTTAAATCCCCTTGTAAGTTTTCTTGTTCAAAAGTATAGTTATTAGTTGAATCCATCTTCACATGAGCTACTAGTGTTCACTAAAACACTTGTAAATATTTTACAACTTGCCTATAATAGCACTTACTAATATTTGTTGAGGACACGAGTTTCGAGAGATGTGTCCCATTGTCTGAGTTGACAATTGGACACATCTCCCCAAAACGGTTATCCTCAACAAATATAAGTAAGTGGTACTATAGGTGAGTTATAAAATATTTACAAGGGCTTTAGTTAAAAAAATGAATGGAGTGGGTGATTTTTAGGTGTATTGCATGTAGAATTTTTGTTAGATGAAGAGTGTTGTTGAGTCGAGCTGTATAATTGTATTTCCAAAAACGCTATATATTATTAATCACTTAAACAATAGTTTATGACTATCCGAACTTTGAATTTAGTAAATTTGTTAAAACTTACTGAGACGGAACGTTTTCGAGCGCTATGTGCCGATCTTCATCAGTGTCTTCTACTTGGAGATGTTTGGTTAAGCGGTGACGGTTTTAAAGGTAGATTTTCGACAGTATCAAAGAGTATGTGTGATTTGTAT
This sequence comes from Prosapia bicincta, assembly GCA_036971475.1. Taxonomy (NCBI): domain Eukaryota; kingdom Metazoa; phylum Arthropoda; class Insecta; order Hemiptera; family Cercopidae; genus Prosapia; species Prosapia bicincta. The sequence goes on from JBAIZL010000013.1 coordinate 691,319, forward strand.
TGTGTTTGTTAGTTTAAAATGTGTGTACTTTGTGTTTTTGTGTCTGTAAATTTTATATTGTTCTAGTGTGTTGAGATGTGATCCTTTTTTGTTGATGTGTAGAATTTCTAGGCTATATATTGTTGTTGTTGTTGTTGTCGTGTGACAAGTGCAATAAAAACAATTTCAGAGAAAGGTAGAGAGAGCACAGTTACACGGTTCCAAAGGCGTGAAGCACTGCACTGGCCACCTCTGCAGCTTTATCCGTATAAAGAGTCTCCCTAGAACAGTTTAAGTCAATCTTAAATAGTGCTGCAATGATGGACGGGCAGTTGAAGAGATGATCGGGATCAAGCTGTATCCCTGGGCAGTGCCTACATTCAGTGTATGTTCTTGATCCATCAGGCAAGATTTTCATGTCTTTGAGGTGCATTGTCCTCAGTCTGGCAATTGTTTTTGTTATTTCCCTGTCGAAGTTAAGCTCAGGAAGTGATGATTTTCTTCGGTTGTTATGGCAGAGCTTCTGTTTTGCAACGACATTTGCGTCGAAAGATGTTGTAATCACGGGGGGCTGGTTCGATGGTCCTCGCTTCCTTGGCCAGAGAATCGGCCTCTTCGTTCCCTTTGATGTCGACGTGTCCCGGGATCCATTGAAGCGTACAAAGCTTCTTGTTTTCCTCAATTAAGGACAGAAGGGTATTGATCTTTTGGGCAAGGTTTGTATTTCCTTTTTGGAGAGCCTGAAGAGCAGATCTGCAGTCCGTGAAGATTACTATGCCATCAGAGGGGTTGAGTGTTCTCCAAGTGAGGTAAATACTCAGAGCTTCTTTGATTGCGATGAGTTCGCTTGTGAAGTTGGAGGCGATTTTGCCTGCTGCAATTTTGTGTCTGGAAGTTGAGCCATCAGGGTAGGTTATAAAGATTCCGGATCCACCTCTATCGCAGTCAGAATTCGAAGAGCCGTCGGTGTAAGCAGAGACCAAGTGTGGTTTTAAAATCTTGGCAATAGTTTCCATTCCTTTCCTCTTGATTGTTTCTTGAGGCTCTTTTTTGGAGCAGGGTTCGAGGAGATTCAAGTTTATATTCACAAAGGAGGGCGGTTTGACCGGGAACCTGGGTTCTTGAAAGATGTCAAGGCTCGTGTGCTGTAGGTTGATGTCCTGTCTGATGTTTTTGTCGTACTGGAGAGTAGAAGATCTCTTTAGCCTGGTTTTTTCCGAAAGGTGACTTTTGAGATATGTTGTTCGTGATTGCTCCTGATTTTGTTTGTAAATTTCACTGTAGCGAATTTTCTCCGATTTTCCAATGGGGTTAGGCCACATTCAGTTTCAGCTTTCAAATTATTTGTAGATGAGACGGCTCCAATGATGGCTTTGGAGGCTCTGTACTGGACGGAGTCGAGTACCATTGGGTGGTAGGAGTGAAATAAAATAGCTCCCGCGGACCAACAGGTAGAAGTCCAACCTCTCGAGGCAATGGCACTCACCATGACTAGTGCAATGAACAGGCTATATATTAACTTGTACATATGTATTACAATAAAAATATTGAAAAGAACCCCAATACCACAAAAATAACAAATAAGACAAGTTACTTAAGATTAAACCCTTATGTACATTTCGATGACCATGTCATCATCATCAGAGGGTCTTGTTACAAAACACAATCTAGCTCACAAGAAGTTACAAACTAGAATGATACCAATCGTTCTCCGCGGTCGCTATATATAGGCGTGAGGTAAGCTCCGCCCTCGATTTGTCGGTATATACCTCACGCCTATATATAGCGACCGCGGAGAACGATTGGTATCATTCTAGTTTGTAACTTCTTGTGAGCTAGATTGTGTTTTGTAACAAGACCCTCTGATGATGATGACATGGTCATCGAAATGTACATAAGGGTTTAATCTTAAGTAACTTGTCTTATTTGTTATTTTTGATTATTTTTGTGGTATTGGGGTTCTTTTCAATATTTTTATTGTAATATATTGTACCACTGTGCTCTTGATATTGTGTATTGTACATATGTATATTAACCACTATATATTTCAAATACAACTAATATTATTAGAACTATTCTCTTTTTTCTGTGAATATCTTTGTTGAGATTAGTGAACTGATTATTATATTCATATGTTCTACAGTTGTTTACTTGTAGTACTAAGCAGTATTTATTTTTATTTATACATATACTGCTTTGTTATTTATGGCAGTAACATAGCATTTTGGTTTAAGACAAGAATGAGAAATTGATATTATTAAAAGACAGAAATAAATAACTGACAGGAGAGAAATTAAGAAATGATTAACAATGCAAAACTTTGAGGTACATTTTGAAGCAGTGTTTGAAATACATTAGGCAGTGAACCATATGTTTTAAATTCAGACAACTCAACTGAGAAGATCAACCAATCGAATTGCTTAAATTTTGGTTTTTATCTCTGACTTCATCCTACATGTAGATCTTGGATGTATTTCGTACAAGTTTTTAACGCAATAACACAGAAGTTCAAAAGAAACATTCAAGTGATAAGTGCCAATGTTTTGTTTTGTACCGTGAAAGTAGTTTTGAACGTTATTAATTATTGTTTAGTCCTGCTATATTTTTTTACCTAGATTGTTAAACGTTAGATATTCGATTACAGGACGATAAGATTTCGATAGATCGAAAATTGTTTGTCAATTCGTACCACCATTACTTTTAGTGCTCTTTGTGTGATATATTTCACTAAAACGACGCGTTGAAAGGGAGCTCAGTTAACAAAAGTTCTGATTTGTAGTAATATGAGTAATGTACCCAACCAAAATGGATCAGGTCTAGAGCAGCAGGTAATTCAAATCATGTTTTAGTGAGTCGTTTTGAAAGTTAAAATAAGTGATGTAAGTGCCAATGGAGTGATGGCCTAAATGAAAATTAAACTTAGATTATGCAGTGTAAATGTCTTTTGACTTGTTATTGTTGTTGCACATCAAAGGTTTTATTTTGTGATGTTGTTTAAACTATATACTGTGAATTTCGGTAGTGTTGTTTGTTTAAAAACTAATTGAAACTGGTCAATTTAGGCTAGATAAGATTAGTTGTAAACCCTAGAAAAGTTAATTTGTCTCGCATATCTTATTGATTCCAGTACTCTTCTAGTACAAATGAGTTCTAGTAGTAGTAGTAGTCACCTCACTGTTTAATTGTATCTGCAAAATGAAAAAAAAAACATTTTTTGGCCTCTTGTGAAAACATTTGTTTAGCCCTTTAGGTTTGTGAAAAGGGCTAAAACTATTTATTGAAACTTAAGTCTTGAAATAACCTCAATCAAACAATTGAGGTTTGATTTATGGACCTTATGTTCCATAAATAGAATAATATTCTAATAGTAACTACATTTTAACACTTGTATGATTAATATATTTGGTATATAATTATAGTTCAGTAATCTTTTTGTCCTGCTATAAACATTTTACCTGGTAAAACAGACAGTCCTAAGTAACATGGAAAAATCATGTTTGACACTGGGGTAATTGTTTAGTTTGCTAAACCGGGCCTATATTTTCATGAAACATTCAGAAACATGTAAAAAGGCTATTTTCATTGAAATTATTTTTTTCTGTGCCTAAAAATATTATTTTTGTTAAAAATGCTGAAGCTCGGCACCATACGATATTTTGGGAAATGGTTTAACACCACCAAATAGGACGTTATCCACAAGAATTTTTTTAAAATTGACCTTGGAAAGCTATTTTTTTCAATTTAAAGTAGCGTAAAAAATTCAGCGCGGATGTAGAAGTTGTGAATAGGCGCGGAGTGATACAAATGCTTCGTGATGTTACAACTGAATTTCAGTGTATAAAATTAAAACCAAATCTAACCCGACGACACTTTTTTGGTATATTTTAATATAGGTATACAGTATTGTATAAATTTAAAACCAAATCTATCCTAACTGGAGAAGGTGTTTCTCAAATATCTACACACGTAAGGTTGCGTGATGTACCGCGGTCGTTGCGTACAACCTTATGCGCAGCACTGTGACGTAAGTATCACTCCGCGTCCATTCACAACTTCTACATCCGCGCTGAATTTATTACCTTACTTTAAATTGAAAAAAAGTAACTTTCCTACTTCAATAAAAAAAATTTTTTTGGATATCGTCCTATTTGATGGTTTCAAACAATTTCCCAAAATATCGTATGGTGCCGAGCTAATGCACAATAACCTTATTTTTTCTTAAATTAAAGTTGGGTAAAATTTTCAGCGCGGATGTAGAATTTGTGAATGGGTGCGGAGTGATACAAATGTTTTTTACGTCACAGTGCTGTGCATAAGGTTGTACGCATCGGCCCCGGTACGTCACTCAACCTTACGTGTGTAGATATTTGGAAACAACGTTTTGGCTTAATTTTTATACATATGTTTAAATATACTTATAAAGTCTCCAGTTAGGATAGATTTGGTTTTAAATTTATACATTACTGTAACCTATATTAAAATATACCTAAAAAGTGTCCAGTCAGGTTAGATTTGGTTTTAATGTTATACATTACCTAAATGGTTACATTTATACAATTAGAACCAAATCTATCCTGACTGGATACTTCATATTTTATACTTCTATTTTGTTAAATTCATTAAAATTATGCCAAAACGTAATGCTACACATTATCCAAGTGTAATGGTTAGTATTGTACATTTGTGTTGTCGTGTATCCCTCCGCAAGGCAGGCAGCCTATTCACAACTGCTACATCTGCGCTGAAAATTTTACCCAACTTTAATTTAAGAAAAAATAATGTTTCTAGGCACAGAAAAAAAATAATTTCAATGAAAATAGCTTTTTTACATGTTTCATGAAAATATAGGCCCGGTTTAGCAAACAAAACAATTACCGACACTGGTATCTTAGAAATTTACAATTTTGGAAACAAAATGCTAAAACGTTATCTAATTCTATAGTCGATGCAAAGCTGACAACATATCATGGTTTTCTTATCAATTTTACAATTATAAAATCCCACAATTGGTTTAAGGAGATTTTGACCAAACCGATTATTTGTTAACTCCGTTAACCAAATAAAACATGATAGGGTGAACATTTTTCCAGTTATTGTACATAAGAGAGGTCACCTATAATATTTTGGAAAATTGTCCAAAACTACAAAATAGGACGATATCCACAAGAATTTTTGTTATTTATTTACCATGCCTACATGTACGATTTTAGCAAAAAAAATTATACAGGTCGATGCAGAAAGTCATCAGGGATATGAAAAAAGTAACAAAACACCCGCTTAGGGCAATAAATACAATTGTATCAAATTAAAGTTGGGTAAAAAATTCAGTACGGAGTAGTTAGAAGTACTGCGTTCGCATATCAACAGTGCGCTGTACTACGTATACGTATATTTAAATATAGCTATAAAGTCTACAGTTAGGATAGATTTAGTTGTAATTTTATAAATTACTATATACCTATATTAAAATATACCTGTAAAGTGTCCAGTCATGATAGATTTGGTTGTAATTTCATACATTACATTACCTAATTAGAGGTCTACTTCCACAGAGTAATAATTTTTGCCAGGTGACGTCATGTGATCTCTATTCCAGCCTTACATATGTGCTTTTGGCTCAATGTATAAAATTATAACCAAATCTATCCTGACTGGGTACTTCATAGGTATATAAAATTAACCTTCCGTAGCCATAACAAACAATAATTACCAAAATAGCTTTAGGACATGTTTTTGATTCGTTTTAGAAGCATTGTAATGAGAGCGTAAAAATGTGCATTTTTACCAGCACTATTAGCACCACATATGGGGGATTTACAATTTTCCAAAATTATTGATTTTTGGGGCGGGAGCGAGAGTTGTAATAATTTTTTTCGTATTCCTAATGACTTTCTGCGTTTGCCGGTATAATTGTTTTTGCTAAAATCGTACACGTGGGCACGGTAAGTAAATACCGAATTTTTTTTTTTATTGACCTAGGAAAGTTACTTTTTTTTAATTTAAAGTAGGGTAAAAAATTCAGTGCTGAAGTATATGTTATTAATGGGCGCGGAGTGATACAAATGTTTTGCGACGTCACAGGAGGGAGCATCAAGTTGTGCATCGGCCACAGAGTGTTACAGTGATGTCACGCATACCTTGCGTGTGTAGATATTTGAGAAACAACGTTTTGACATAATTTTTATGGTTTTTGCATACATATATTTAAATATACTTAGAAAGTCTCTAGTTAGGATAGATTTGGTTTTAAATTTATACATTACTATATACCTATATTAAAATATACCTAAAAAGTTTCAAGTCAGGTTAGATTTGGTTTAAATTTATACATTTTCTAAATGGTTAAATGTATTAAATTAGAATCAAATCTATCCTGACTAGATACTACATAGGTATATTTTAATATAGGTATTTAACATTGTTGTATAAAGTTATAACCAAATCTATCCTGACTGTGCACAATATAATCACTACAGTTATGACGCCACAAATGATTTGTATCAGCTCCACTGCCCATTCACAACTTATGCCGCAGCACTGAATTTTTTACCCTACTTTAAATTGAAAAAAATAACTTTGCTAGGTCAATAAAAAAAATTCTTGTGGATATCATCTTATTTGGTGGTTTTGAACAATTTTCCAAAATATTGTAGGTGGCCGCTCTTATGCACAATTACCGTAGTTCATGTTCTATTTTTTTAAAAACAAATAATGGATTCAACGTGAAATGAATTAAATGTCACGTGATAGTAAATGGTAATATGATGTGCCACATTAGCAACAAACTCCACAGGTACAGAAGCTAAAATAATTGAGTAGGCAAATGTTGATAATATTTCAATCAGTTTTTTTTTTCTAAACAAAACCTTTACATAATATTGAATTATACTCCTATTTTTAAACCAATAAATTTAGAGAAGAAATAATACAAAAGTGTATGGAAACTTTATAATCAGAGATAGCTGTTGTTTTTGTGCTTGCTGTGTAAAAATCTTATAATAAACTAAAAGTTAAAAACCTTTTTTTTGTGCAAGGGTGTTTTTCTCTAGGATGATCATATTAAAGAAAAGGAGATCATGTTAATCTCTGGTTAGATTATGTTCCAGTATCACAAAAATTAAAAATGAAATAATACGGAAAAACAATGTATCTTGTAAGATACATTGCTACATTAAAGGTTAATAATAAATAATTATCAATTAGATTTATAAATTGTATAAACTGAATATTTGTAAACTGGCGGTAATAATAGGTCACTTTTTTTTAATAAAAATAACACTGAAAACAAGTATTATAAATATAACTAACATGGAAGTTGTTTATTAATACTTTGAAGTATATATAATATTGACAAAGTTCAGACTTACTATGATTTTGGTTTTCGTAATGTATTTTATTCAAAAATATATTTCCTTAATTACAGATGTGATTATTAAGTGTTGCAAAGCCTGTTTAGTTTATAGAGTCACGTAGAACAGAACAGAATTCCAGCAATTTTATAACTTGCTACAAACTCTCTTGTTTTAGGAATATTAAACATTGATAGAGGTTGAACTTGGTATAACAAAATATTAGTTTATTATATGCAATTGTGTATAAATTTGAAGTTTATAACTAAAACGGAACCTTGTGTTATACTATATAGCTATATTTATTTGCTTGACAACATATGTATGTTGCTAGGCTGAGCAGTAATTGTGCATTTTATCAGCCACCTTAGATATTTTTGAAAATTTTTCAAAACCACCAAATAGGAGGATATCCACAAGAATTGTTTTTTTATTGACCGAGGAAAGTTACTTTTTCTCAATTTAAAGCAAGGAAAAAAATTCAGTACGGAGGCATAAGTTGTGAATGGGTGCGGAGTGATACAAATAATTCGTGATGTCACAGTGCAGAGCTTTAAGTTGTGCATCGGCCACGGAGTGATACAGTGACATGACACATATCTTACATGTGTAGATATTTTTAGAAACATTTTGGGTTAATTTTCATGAAATATGCTTATAAAGTCTTCAGTTAGGATAGTTAATTTTATACATTACCTAAATGATTAAATGTACAAAATTAGAAGCAAATCTATCTTGACTGGACACTTTTTAGGCATATTTCAATATAGAAATATGAAATTCACCTTCCCTGGCAATAACAAAAATAATATCAATATAGCTTCAAGAAATGTTTCTGTTTCATAAAGTTTAAATTGCTAAATCACTAACTACAGTTGTGACGTCACAAAATATTTGTATCTCTTCCCACCCATTCACAACTCCGCACTGAATTTTTACCATACTTTATATTAAAAAAAAGTGGAGGGTTAGCTTCGGAAAAGTAACAAATGTTTTGAAACGCGTCAGCAAGTAAGCAATTACGTATTTACTTAGTTAAGTATTTTTTAAAATTAGTTTAATCAGTGAATTTAAGATGATTACATCAAGCAACTTTAAAAAAAAGTAGTTTTCCTCAGTCAAAGAAAAAAAATTCTTGTGGATATTGTCCTATTTGGTGGTTATGAACAATTTTTGATAATATTGTAGGTGGCCCCTATATTGCACAATTACCGGTTGTTTGTAGTGGTGTGCTTTAATAAGAAACTGAGTTAATACAGTTTTGCGTATAACTATAATGGATTTGTCATTTCCAACCAATTTTTGAGTTTCATATTATTATTAGTAAAATTATGTTTTTTTTTCAACTAAACATATGTAAATCGAACACTTATTAGGTATGTTGTATAATTGGTATATTTTATCGTATAAATATTGTTCTGTTTTATAAACAGTAGTTTTATGTGTGTTCAGTTATGTTTAAAGGTTTTAAAATTTTAACCTTTATGTTTTTTGACACAAAATCATTTGTTTTTTATGTCTTGTTTTTCAGTAACAAGTGTTGAAAATAAATATATCAGGCACACTTTGCCAAGTATTAGATGCATTTATATATCATAAAATGAAGCAATGCAATTACAAAATTGTAAATACAACAGTATTAACAAATAAAATAGTAAATATTACAAATGAAAGACTGGAATGGTTTTGTAGCTTGATAATAAAATATTTGCCTATTATCTTACTGAACCTACCTATTATCTTACTGAACCTACCTATTATCTTACTGAACCTACCTATTATCTTACTGAACCTACCTATTATCTTACTGAACCTACCTATTATCTTACTGAACCTACCTATTATCTTACTGAACCTACCTATTATCTTACTGAACCTACCTATTATCTTACTGAACCTACCTATTATCTTACTGAACCTACCTATTATCTTACTGAACCTACCTATTATCTTACTGAACCTACCTATTATCTTACTGAACCTACCTATTATCTTACTGAACCTACCTATTATCTTACTGAACCTACCTATTATCTTACTGAACCTACCTATTATCTTACTGAACCTACCTATTATCTTACTGAACCTACCTATTATCTTACTGAACCTACCTATTATCTTACTGAACCTACCTATTATCTTACTGAACCTACCTATTATCTTACTGAACCTACCTATTATCTTACTGAACCTACCTATTATCTTACTGAACCTACCTATTATCTTACTGAACCTACCTATTATCTTACTGAACCTACCTATTATCTTACTGAACCTACCTATTATCTTACTGAACCTACCTATTATCTTACTGAACCTACCTATTATCTTCATAAAATATTACTGTTTTTATAGTATTCAAAATGTTTAAGAGCTTTGTTCATACAAAAATATCAGTAAGTAATAGGATCTGTATGAATTCTTTACACATAACTACATTGTATTGTTATATACCTGTATTATAATATACCCTTGTTGTTACGATAGGTTTGCTTTGCCTGTATGAGTGCGAGATTTACTTATAATAAAACTAAAGTGTATCATTCTTAACAGGGTTCATTATGGAATGCACATGATTAAACATTCGGTTCATATAAATACTGGTTAAAGGATTATGTAAATTATTAGTTATTAGCCAACGCCCACCCTAGGCTTTTGCTGACCAGTATAGCCGCTGCTCTGTATAACATCCATTTTCTTCCTGGATGGAGCGATCGAGGGCTAGGGAGTCTTTGATATGTTCCGGATCCTTTATCCTAAACCCATACAGTCGGCATTCATGTCTTGTCTTCAAGCGAAAGGCCGGATCTTTCACAGTTCAGAGTAAGTCATGTCTGTTAAGGCTCAGGGTAACAAGGTCCGCCAATCTTTTTCCCATTGGCAGTTGGCTGATCATTGCTTTTGATGATGTGAGAGGTAATTGACTCTTGGGCTGTGATATCAATGTAGCATCTTTGGCAAGTTTGGCTGCCTTTTCATTGCAGGTAATGTCGACATAGCCTGAAATTCATTTAAATTTCAGCTGCCATCCTCTCTCTGCCAGGTCGCCGAGTAGCTGTCTACAATTCAGTGTCCTTCTACAGACCACCATCTTCTTGTTTCAAATCTAGTTCTGAATGGCGGTTTGGTAATCAACAAGGAATACAGCTCTTGCTGGGGAGGGTGGGTAAGTATTTTGTATTGCTGCCACCTACCCATCATACAGTACAGTCTCACTAATCCGGACTTGATGGGACCGGACCCTGTCCGGATCAACGAAAGTCCGGATTAGACGGAAAAAGCCAAACAAATGCATACAATATGTGTTTTAGGCGGGGAAACATATTGAAATTGTAGTTTTAGTGAAATTGAGGCCTAAATATAGCTATACAGTACAGTATTTCATAGCTTATTTAGCAAAAAATCCTGTAATTGTAACAGAAAAGGTATGACATAAATAAATTTCAAAGCATCTTCCTCGTTGAATAAATGTATTGACATAAAGTTATTTACACTATACTGTATAAACGCACAAAAAACTGAAACAAAAATGAAACTGAAACAAAAATAAACTTTAAAAAACTTAGTGAAAAAAGTCCGTAATGTTATTTTGTTTTAACTATGAATGACGTCGTTTTACAGTACGATCTCGTAAGCGTTTCAAGGTCAGTAGCTCCGCAGTTGACGTATCAGTTTGTTTCTCAAAGTAAGTCATCAACCCCTCCAGCATTGCAGCCGTCCCATCATGAGTTGGACTGTCCGGCTCGTCTGTGTAGTCTTCCTCTTTCGAGCTGTCATTTTCTGCATTTGCAGTGCACACCGCGACGATTGAGCACTTGATAACCAATGTCATTATCACTGATAATCCACTCGGAAATATCAGTTTCTTTCAACTCGACCCAACCCTCCAATTGTTGACAAATCTGAACAAATTCCGCGTCATCATTAGTAGGTTGACTGTCGGATTTTTCACTTTCCTGTGGCATATCAGACCACAATTTTTCCAGTTTTTTTGGAGTGTAGACGGTTGAATTTCCTCCCATGATTCTGCAGCCATATAAATGACATCCTTTATAGTCACTGTTTTAAGAATTTCAATAAATTGTGTAGCTGGATCTGCTTCTTGTTGTTACAAAAGCGATAAAATTAACTTTTTCCTATATTGCCGTTTTATCGCCTCCATCACGCCTTGCTCCGTCGGCTGAATGAGAGCCGTGACGTTAGGAGGAAGAAATTTAACAAAAATGTCACCATGAACCAATTCTTCATTTGGGTGGCATGGCGCATTATCAATGAGTAAAACCGCTTTTTGAGGGAGTTTTTTCTCTTTTAAAAACTTTTCTGTTGTTGGAACAAAGTTTTCAAAATACCAGTCCTTAAAAATTTGACTGTTCACCCACGCTGATTTTTGGAACTTGTATTGAACCGGTAGAACACTTAAATTTACATTTTTAAAAACACTAGGTCTTGCGGATTTCCCTATCACCAAAAGTGGATATTTTAGATCGCCAGAAGCATTACTGCAGGGCAGCAAAGTCATACATTCTTTCTTAACTTTATGGCCTTTGCAACTGTATCTAATTTGGAAGCTAAAGTTTTTTTTGGGAACATTTTATAATTTAATCCGGTCTCGTCAGCGTTGAACACCTAACAAGGTTGTAAGTTTTCATCTCTGAGAAACTTGCCAAATTTGTCTTTGAATTTTTCACTGGCATCACTGTCACCTGACAAAATTTCACCACTTATTCCGAGTTGACGGATGCCGTGTCGTTCCTACCACCGTGACAGCCAATCCACACTGGCAGTAAAATGTGTGGGTTTTAACTTTTCATTCAGTTTCAACGCGATCGTTTGCAAATTTACACCCGATAATAGAACACCCTGTTCCCGTTGTTGGCAAAAGCAAACATACAAAGCATAAACTAAGGTTTCATTTTTTGGTTTTTTAAAGTGCTTTTGCCGCCTAAACTGTCTTTACTAACCATTTTTGCAAAAAAATCTTAAATTTCCTGTCGCTTTTTCTCCAATCGGAAACAGTTTGTTTTCCCACGCCTAACTCTTGCAATTTTAGTAAGCGATTCAACCCCATCAATACGAAATAAAGCTTGGAGTTTTTATTCCATTGTCACTGTCACTGACTTACGTTTATTCGCCATTTTCACTGAACACTGAACGAGACGTAAATAAAAAACACAGATCAATATCGCACTAGAATTAAATGACAACTGAGCAGAAATCTTGCGAGAAGCAGTAAAGGTGGCATCCGTCCGACAACACAACTGACCTGACGTCCTTTATCTTTCGTTTATCGCAAGATGTTTCAGATACTTTAATAGGCAAAAGAAACAAATAATATGGTAAATTCATATTTTAATGAATAAATTATATTATTTGTCTATTAGAGTAGGAAACCCCCTTTAAAAAATAACAAATATAGACGTATAAAAATAAATATTTTTGTGAACGGCAGACTGATTGTGCACTGTAAAATACTATAACTAAACAAAACTTTGGGCCGTCCGGATTAGCCGGATGTCCGGATTACCGGAGACCGGATTAGCGAGACTGTACTGTAATTACCAAGGAGTGCCCCTACAGGGAGATTACCTTGAAAGATGCAGCACCTGTCTATCGATCCTGGCAGTGATGACCTATCGGTATATATATGAAGTCCCTCGTCTCTTAGATATCGTTGAGCAATAGTTTGCAGTGCTGCTCTCTGGAGTGTGACTGGTATAGAGTCTTGTTTTGAGTGTTCGTGGTTTTTCAATTTATAGTCTGTATCGGGAAAATTGTTTAACAAAACAAAGCTGTCCGTAAAGGGAGAGGGCTCTGTGGGAGTGATTTAATATTTCTCAGAAAGTATTGTCCATTAAAGTTTTTTGGGTATTGAGAGTCTTGAGTGGATGGGTTGTGTGTGGACCTCTGATGCTTCTGAACCAGCTTCAATGCAGCTCTTTCCCTATGAAGCTGTAGAGGCTCTATTCTCATCTGGGCCTCTATTGCTGTTATTGGAGCTGATTTTGTGCTTCCAGTTATTGTTCTAAGAGCAATATTTTGAACCACATCAAGCTTGCTTGTTGGTGGATGTTAGTCTTGTAAGAATGTGTTTTCTTTGAGGATTCTCTTAGCACAATTCTGAATGTGATGTTTCTAGGAGAGACAAGAGTTACTCCTAAGTATTTTGTCACATCACTTTTCTTTAGAGTAGTCAGTTTGTTATTTCAGTTTAATTCTTGGGATTCTTGTAGAAAGTGTGAAAAGCGATATGTTGTTTTCTTTGTACTAACTGTCATGGCATTGTGTCTTGCCCATATGTGTAAATTCTTGAATGTTTCATTGAGGCAAAGCTCTAGAGAGGACACTCTACCACTGGTAGCACAAAACAGCAGGCCATGTGCATAAAGCATAGCCTCTGTTCCGGATGTCCTGCTGATCGCTTTCAGGACATCGTTAATCATGACATGACATTAAACAATGGACACTTGAGAACAGTGGTCTGACCTAGTCCTTGTCTTTTCTGAGATGTAATTGGAATAGCGGTCCTTTATTTGTCTGTGATATTGGAAAACATTTTTCGAGATATACCATAGGAAGGAAGTTTGTGTATGTGTATGGGTCTCCAGAGTTTATCATAGGCATTTAGACCCATCAGTACTAGGAAAGTGGACATCTTCCTATGGAAGCCATTTACAAATTGGGTTAAGTTACCAACGTGGTCCATGGTGTTTCGATATCTTTTGAAGCCGGCTTGATAATTGTCTGTTATTCCGAACTCTTATGTTAATCGGTTGAGTCGCCTGACAATTTTTTCAGTTACTTTGGAGCAGGCGCTTGTCAGAGATATATTAGTATTTAGCGATTTGCTATATTTGTTTGTTTTTTTTTTCTTCAGGATTGGGATGAACTCGGCTTTTATCCATTGATGAAGCACGAGTTGGTTCCATGTCACGTTATTAACAAAGAGAAGAGCCTCCCTTCCATTCTCTTCTAAATTAACGAGAAATTCAGAAAATATTAAATCAATACCTGAAGTCTTTGCAATTTTCGTGTGTTTGACAGTAAAGTTCACCTCGCCTGTAGTAAAAGTATCATTGAAGGTTTCGTGTGATTTTCTGTCCAGGCAAGAGGCTAGTGGTTTGCCTAGTAGATTTGTGGTGACCATCTTGTCTCCTTTTAGATGACTGGTAATAGGGTAGTGTTTGCACAATCCATCAGTGATATCCCCTGGATTTGCTAGAGTCTTTTTTCCAAACTGGAGGTCTCCTGTGTTTATCAAGATGAGAGATGTAATGGTGAGCTTTTCACTACCCTTTTGAAAGTCCAATTATGAAATCCCTGAACAAGTAAGTCTACCCCTTGCCTTGAAATTTTGAAATAGTAACGTCGGCTTTCTGCAGCTTGTGTTTTTCTGTTTTAACACCCTACTTTTGAGTTCTATGACTCCACCAGATGTTAAACCTTCCTTTAACTGGGTTTTTTAGACTTATTCGAACCTTAGAAACAATCTTCATTCCTATTTTGCCTACATGTATCCAAAACTGATTTAAAACACTAACTGAAATTTACAATTGTTAAGCCCTCTGTCGGCTTTTAGTATACTATCTTTGTCGGCTCTTTCCTTAATATTTCCAACTTATATAATTTTTCTTGAACATTCACTATTCCTCATATCTTTATGTTATTATATATATATATATATGTTTGTAATAAAATAATATAAATCTTCTGATTTAAATTACTTTCACTTTGAAAAAGGTGATTTCCTTTTTCATGCAGATTTTCTGTTTTCTCTCCCTTCATGAAAGAAATATGGGCCTGGATCGCAAATCTAATGTTTGAGGATTTGTATAATGTTTAGGAGATTTATTTGAAACATATTTGTTCATATATAAATTTTAAATAAAGAAAGTTAGAGAAATAGCAATTGAAATAGTTGTCTAAATAAATTTAAATGAGTTTTATTCAGCAAGAATATTTTTTTTTTTTACAAATGCGTATAATTAATTGACATAATTAACTGAAAATGTTGAATAAGGTGTCGAATATGTATTAATCACCAAACAATGACTCATGTAACAAGTTTCCAATGTTTTAGGCTATAGTTGGAAATGAAACAGGTGTCTTGGAACATTAACTTACTTAACTATGACGGTATTTATTGCTTTTGTGTAATCTTAATGTTGGATTCTGTAGTTTATGTGTTTCTTAATGGATTTGTGTATTGTAAGTTTGGAGCCTAAATAACATGTGTTGTGCTTTGACAGGAATTATCAGTATAGTCAAGTACTGTTCTTACTTTTACTGGCAGTATACTGTTCCACAGTGCACATACTGTAGTTTCTATATAATCTTTTTTAAATATATTTTTTTTGTTTATAACAATTGTAATAAGGAAAGTATGTTTATTTTATGCAAATTAGATCAGCAAATGTTGGTCTAGTGTGAACATAATTTCACTGTTGAATAATAAAAATTTCAAATTAGAAATTTATAGGTCAAGTTACTCTAGCATAAGTTTTACAACACAAACACGTGTTAATATGTCACACTTGGCCTGTATTATGCACTTGTTTTATGTAATAAGGACAGTCATTGTGTCATCTTAGATCGTGGGGCGGGAGTTGGTAAGGAAAAGGATATTAGTTATTATTTTGAACAGTTATGATGTCAAAAAATGACAGAACCTCCAAAAATTACGTAGCGTCCTTATCCTAAACCACTACCAATAACATAAAACAACCAAGAGGTTGGCCGTGGTCTGAGAGGACTGTTCTTATTAAACAACCAAGAGGTTGGCCGTGGTCTGAGAGGACTGTTCTTATTAAACAACCAAGAGGTTGGCCGTGGTCTGAGAGGACTGTTCTTATTAAACAACCAAGAGGTTGGCCGTGGTCTGAGAAGACTGTTCTTATTAAACAACCAAGAGGTTGGCCGTGGTCTGAGAGGACTGTTCTTATTAAACAACCAAGAGGTTGGCCGTGGTCTGAGAGGACTGTTCTTATTAAACAACCAAGAGGTTGGCCGTGGTCTGAGAGGACTGTTCTTATTAAACAACCAAGAGGTTGGCCGTGGTCTGAGAGTACTGTTCTTATTAAACAACCAAGAGGTTGGCCGTGGTCTGAGAGGACTGTTCTTATTAAACAACCAAGAGGTTGGCCGTGGTCTGAGAGGACTGTTCTTATTAAACAACCAAGAGGTTGGCCGTGGTCTGAGAGGACTGTTCTTATTAAACAACCAAGAGGTTGGCTGTGGTCTGAGAGGACTGTTCTTATTAAACAAACAAGAGGTTGGCCGTGGTCTGAGAGGACTGTTCTTATTAAACAACCAAGAGGTTGGCCGTGGTCTGAGAGGACTGTTCTTATTAAACAACCAAGAGGTTGGCCGTGGTCTGAGAGGACTGTTCTTATTAAACAACCAAGAGGTTGGCCGTGGTCTGAGAGGACTGTTCTTATTAAACAACCAAGAGGTTAGCCGTGGTCTGAGAGGACTGTTCTTATTAAACAAACAAGTAAGTGCTACCATGAGTAAGTGTGACATATTAATATATTTTAAAGTGTTTTAGTATAAACTTTGAGTTGAATGGAACAAGATAGCATTAATGTTAGTAATTATTTCTTCACTGCTTTCATGCATAACTGTCTTTTTAATACTCATGATGTAAAACATTTTCCATAATATAAGTTAATCAAAATTTGATGTGTTTAATACCATTCCCTTTAATAAGAAAAACATTCACAAGATAAATTGTTTTGTAAATAGGTAAGTATGTGTTAAGATACCCAAATAAATTATGTGTCAAAAGTATTCTCTAAATTTTAAAAAGCAACTAAATGTTAAATGTTTTCAAGTACTAAGTATTAGCATAAAAGTTTACATAATAATACAAATTGTGTTTACAAATTTTGAATATATGCCAGAATAATTAGGTTAATGTTATTAGTTATAAAACAGAAAAACCATAAAAATTAAATACTTTAATTTAAATTTAATATTTTCAGAATCATATAGAAATAATAGGTGATACATTATTTGTATTTAAAAATAAATTGAGTTTATGCATTAAATTTGTTTTACAATTATTTGCTTTAAATGTTAAACTAACAAGCTGTCACACACAATGTGAAGGAGTAGGTAAAACAAATAAGAATAATATATAATGTTTTGTAGTCTCTTATTAAAAAGGTTGTTATGTATTTTTATATTATACATGTATTTATAATAAAATTTCTATATTTGCAGAAAAAAGTTAGAGTTTGTTTTACTTAAAACTTTGTTGTAAAGAAGTTGGGCTGTATTTATTATTAGAGAAATAATTATCCAAAACAAACTCTTTTGTTAATTACATGTGTGAAAAACATACAAACACGCTTACATGCTAGCAGTTAAGTTTTATCTAAACTACTTTGTTTGACTTACCGCATGATGTCGAAGTCGTCTACATCTAATGCTTTCTATCACTGGTCATCTTTATAGTTTCTATATAGTCTTTAATCCTATACACATTATCTTGACTAAAAACATCTAAATTATGAAAAATAAAATTAAAACTAAAATCTTCTTAATACAATAATAACATTGATGCATTTGAACCATTTATAAATTGATTTTGTTATAATTATTTTATATTTTCCTAGTTTGCTGGTCTGGACTTGCAGAGTGGCCAAAAGGAAAGTTACAGCCGCTACATACCCCCTCATCTTCGTAATAAAACTGGAGGTAAGAGATTGTTTTGTATATAAATCAAAATTCATATGAAAAATTTAAAATTCCTAATGAATAGATTTTTGTTTTAAAAATGAATAAGTAAGTTTGATTGTTAACTATGTATGAAGGATAAGGGAAAGATTTTGAAAAATTTATAGCATTTGGGATGGGACATAAAATTACTGTTAATTTAACACATTGAAGTCTACGCCCGAGTAAAGAATGGGGCATTTAGTTAACGCTCGCTGTGAACGCCTATGTATAACTCAGGATCCTAGTTTTATTTCCATAGAAATGTAATTCCTGCGTATGCTCACTTTGGTCTATATCGTTCTTTACACGGGTTATTCTACTTTACATGCCTGTAATTTTGAGTTAATCAGAGTTGCTTTTATGAACATGAACTTAATTTGTTAAGTGTAGCGACCAAGAGCTAGCAGACAGTTGTTTGACAGATGTTTATTTGTGGCCTGATAGTGTATGTTTTGAGTTTTGTTATTTTTAGACATTGGCAATAAAACCTATCAAGGCTGAGATTCAGTCATCTGAATGAAAACGTAAATACCTTGATTTTAGATTTGGATTCAGAATGAGAGCATTTTCTTTTAGCTTTAAAGTGATATATATATATATATATATTTGTAATATAAATATTTTTCCAACTTAACATATATGTAGTGAAGTGCAGTGGTGTATATTGGTGCTATTTTATTTATTTAACTTTTTTATAGATTTTTCAAAGAACTATAATCCGATCTGTATGTAAATAATCAATCCTTATGTATATATTTCCTAGACTTGTTTAATTCCCTTTAAAAACATGTATAATATGCTGTTATAAGTCAGAAATCTTTTATATTTTACCTAAAACCCTCCAGCCAGATATAGATGGGCACTTAGGCTTCAAGTGTTGATGTAGGGAAGAATCATGACATCATTTATATATACAGTCGAACCTCTATATAACAAACCTCCAGATAACGAAATCCTCTATTTAACGAATTTTTACCTTGTCCCATGACATTTTAGAAGTCATACTGCTTATTTACCTCTATGTAACTGTAACGAATTTCGGACCTCTCAATAACGAAGTTTTTCCTTCACTTCAACCGAAGACATGTAGTGTTGTATAGGCAGCTCACAATGTCATTTCCTGGAAATTGATTATTTTCAGCAGGAAGGTCAACAAAACCAAGAATGGTAGGCGAAACACATGTTGGCAATTGACTGCATGTTATAGTTCGGTTCAGTTAGGAATGCAGTGAGTAATCGGTTAGGAATTCTAAGAGCTCAGCATTTATAGATAGGCCTACTGTACAGGCGTACAGTACATTCCCATCCTCTCACCATTTTCTTGTATCACTCATTTCAATGTTCCTAGCTCAGTTACTCAGTTTTATTCCTGCCGTGAGTTTGTCGGGCTGTGAAAAAGTGTCAAAAAGAAAGTGTTAAAGTGTAGCAGAAAAAGCGAGTGTTTTACGAAAGGTCGATGAAGGTGTAAAAAGTTGGATGTTGCGAAAAAATTCGGTATACCTCAGAGTTTGCTGTCCACTATTCTAAAAAACCGGAATCAAATTCTAAAACAAAGTGTTTCTTATGATTTGCAAAGAAAGAAAATGAAACTTTGTACATTCAACAATATCGATAACGTGATAATTTAATCGGTTACTGTAATGCGCGAGAAAAATCTTCCATTTGCAGTATCATTAGGACACAGTGGCTTTAACGCAAGTAACGGTGGGATAGAAAAATTTAAAATACGCCATAACAATGTTCAAAAAGTCATTTCGGGAGAAAGTGCTAGTGTTGATATCCCCACATGCGAATTTTGGAAAGGAAATGTGTGGGAAAAAGTTTTAAATCATTATGAACTGAAAGACATTTTCAATGCTGATGAGACTGGTCTGTTTATTAAATGTTTGCCCAACAAGACACTAACTTTTAAAACCGAACCTTGTTTTGGAGGAAAAGAAAGCAAAGAAAGGATCACCGTATTAGTGGTAACATGTTAGGGACAGAAAAGTTCAAATTGCTTGTGATTGGTAAAAGCAAATCTCTGCGATGTTTCCGATCTGTCAAGTCCTTAGAAGTTGATTACGCGTTTAATAAAAAGGGACGGATGATGAGCGAAATTTTCATTGAATGGATATTGAAGCTGGACAAGCAGATCTCCAAAGAGAAAAGGAAAATTGCACTTTTTATCGACAACTGCCCTGCACATCCGCATGACATCAATTCTAAACTGAAAAGTGTCAATGTGTTTTTCTTTCCACCAAATGTTACATCGATTCTTCAACCACTTGATTAGGGAGTAATAAAAAATTTAAAGCTACACTACAGAAAAAGAATTGTAAAAAATATTGTGACTACCGTAGAGAACAATGAAATCGTACCCAAAAGCATCGTTAATCTAAGGGACTGCATCGCTGAATTGGCAAAAGTTTGGACGAATGATGTGAAGAAAACAACAGTTTTCAATTGTTTCTCCAAACCTGGATTTAATTTGGTCACATATGAAGAAGACAGTGAGGACAACATGACTTTAAGTGAATTAAAAAAGCAATGGGATTTTCTGAAGAGTTCAGGAAACGTAGCTGATGACGTTCCACTTGAAAATTTTATTTGTCTGGAAGAAGATTTGGCTGTTTCTAATTTTCCAGACGACGAAGACATATTCCAAAGGATCCAGATGACAAACTCAAATGAACTTTTGAAAGATGATGACGACGACTATGACGAAGATTGTGATGAATCTGAAGAGAAGAACCCTACAGATCATGAAGTTTTACAAGCTTTCAAAATCATCAGGCGAGGATTTCAACTGAAAGATGGTGTACCAGACAACATTTATGATTGTCTGAATAAATGCGAAACATTTGTGAACGTGATGTTTTATTCAAATGCAAAGTGCAACAAAAAATTACTAACTTTTTCAAGTAAAACTTTGAAAACTAGAAACGATTTAAAAAGTACCTATATGAAGTTACTTTATTTACAGTACTATATTACTGTACATCGTATTTTATGTTTAATTTAATATAGTATTTTTTTCTTCAGATATGGTCTGTGTAGTGTATAAAAGTTTGTGTTGTTTGAAATTGAATTGTGTATATAAAAATAAAATACTGATAGATTGTGTGTATTCAAATAAAATCAGTATAGGCAGTTAATAAATGTAATACGGTTAATAAATAATACAGTTACTAAATTACGGCCTACTGAGTTTGCTTCGAAATTCCGGATGTGGTCTGTGTAGTGTATAAAACAGTTTGTGTTGTTTGAAATTGAATTGTGTATATAAAAATAAAATACTGATAGATTGTGTGTATTCAAATAAAATCAGTATAGGCAGTTAATAAATGTAATACGGTTAATCAATAATACAGTTACTAAATTACGACCTACTGAGTTTGCTTTCATTACGTTCAAGTCATGCTTCCTGAAAATGAATTGGTGAGTATACTTATTTATCAGTAGTTTTCATAAGTATTAGATAACTTATCATAATAGCCTATAAAGAGTAGACCCTATGCAAAATATTGAATATGGATATCTAATACAATGAAGAAACATTCTGAAAACATCAATAAAACATTTTTAACTACTTGAATTTCAAATAAATTGCGACATTATAAAACATTATCCTATATTAACATTGGCCTATTACACTATCTACACTCGCGATATTATACTGTAACCCTTTTATTACCGCATGTAGTGCAGTATGCGTGAAGCGGTAAGATCAGTAAGATGGGGTGGGAGCATTCTTGACAACACAACCTCTCAATAACGAATACCTCTCTACAACGAATTTTTTCTCTGGATAATCGACTTCGTTATACAGAGTTTCGTGTGTGTGTGTGCGTGTGCGAGCGAGTGTGAGTGTGTGTGAGTCTGAGTGTGTGTATGCGTGCGTATGAGCGAGCGAGTGAGGGAGTGTGAGTGAGTGAGTGTGTAGTGAGTGTGAGTGTGTGTGAGACTGAGTGTGTGTCTGTGTGTGTGCATGTGAAAGTGTGAGTGTGTATGTTGGCGTGTGTGCGTGTGTATGTGTGTGTGTGTGTGGTGTGTGGTGTGTGTGTTTGTGTGTGTGG
Organism: Prosapia bicincta; assembly: GCA_036971475.1. Classification (NCBI taxonomy): domain Eukaryota; kingdom Metazoa; phylum Arthropoda; class Insecta; order Hemiptera; family Cercopidae; genus Prosapia; species Prosapia bicincta. The sequence continues at coordinate 713,424 of JBAIZL010000013.1, forward strand.
TATGTGTGCGTGTGTGTGTGTGCGTGTGCGAGCGAGCGAGTGTGAGTGAGTGTGCGTGCGCGTGTGCGTGCGTGTGTGGGTGCGTGTGTGTGTGCGCCATGTGTGCGTGACCGAGCGAGTGAGTGTGTGTCTGTGTGTGTGCATGTGAAAGTGTGAGTGTGTGTGTGTGAGTTTGTGAAAGTGTGAGTGTGTGTATGTATGCGTGCGTGTGAGCGAGCGAGGGAGTGTGAGTGAGTGTGTGTGTAGTGAGTATGAGTGTGTGTGAGTCTGAGTGTGTGTCTGTGAGTGTGTGTGTGTGTGTGTGTGTGTGTGTGTGTGTGTGTGTGTGTGTGTGTGTGTGTGTGTGTGTGTGCTCACACGGGCGTGCGGGCATCCGTCACTTTTAAAGAACTGAATGTTTTACATTTTAATTGTTATTCATATACAATTTTTATTTTAATTATATACATTATATAGGTGCAATTTCTTATTCATTATTTTGTACCTTAGCTAGATTAACATAAAGTAGATATAATGTTAAAATATCTTATAACTTAAACCAAATTCCTTGAATAATATTTTGGTTTTAATTGAAATGTAACTAGTGTATAGGATGGACCAAATTTGTTTTCATATTAATATTACATAGGTCTTTATTTTACCTGTAGTTTTAAAAATAATGCCAGTTTTTTAAGATGTGGTTGATATAAAGTAAATTTGTTTGTGAAGTATTTTGTTACTGTATTTTAGAAGTTTGTGAAATAACTTTCTAAATTCATCATTTTTTCTGCTTTTATTTTTGTTTTCAGAAAATCGCGGAGAACAACAAAGTTCTTTATCCAGTTTTAGTGAAGGCCGAGATTATCGAAATCAACGATCCAATAACCAGGGATATTCAAGAGGTAAGATTTTAGAATTGAAACATGAAGCAATTGCTTGTACCAATAGTTATTATTTTTATTATTCGTATCACAATACAGATTTGCAAAATCTATATTAGCACCTAGAACACTTTGAAGCCTAGCCTCTTAGTAGGCCCCCGTCTCTAAATCCCTGGAGGTTTCTAGGTAAAATATAAAATATTCCTCACATAAAAAATACCATATTTTCAACAAATCATACACTTGTAAAGGGAAGAAAACAAGATTTCAGAAAATATATAAATATGAATTGATTACTTACATATAGATGGTGTTAGTTCGTTTGAAAAATGTATAAAAGAGTCAAAAAAAATAAAATAGCAACACTACATCACTGCATTCCCTGTACATATTTTACATTCAAATGAAAATGAATATTATGTGTTGTATATCGTTTTAAAACTAAAAGCAAATGTAATTTAGAAATAATTTTTTTTTAATTTAGTAAACTTTTTAAAATCAGATTTACATATCCATTCAGTTCATCAATGAGAGATATGTCGATTGTACCTCAGCCAAGATCGATTTTACTGTCACTATTACTGTCTAAAATCAACAGATCTTGTATTGAATCGCTTCCCAAAGTGTATTTAGCCATTATATCTATAACATAATATATCTAACAATAAAAATTAAATGTAATAAATAACTGAAAGATACATTTAAGCGAAAAACAACATACTCGAAAGCCTAAACAAAAAATACACAAACTACAAATTAAATAAACGAAATGACAGATAGTTAAAATTCAGAATAAACAACTACAAACTTGACAGGTAAACAACAGACACTAATAAAACACTAATCAGATCCAACCTACATCTGTCAAACCAATGTGTGATAGCTCTCGGTCGCCACACGTAACCATGTAAAGTAAACTCTGAATGGCCTAAAGTAAAGACATGTAAAGTAGAATAACCAATATAAAGAATGATATCAGCGAAACTGAGAATACACTGGAGTTATGTTGCTGTGCTAGTGTCAACTAAATGGCCCGATCTATACTCGGGCGTTGGCTTGAAAGTTTAATAATAAAGTGTAGTGTAGGAGATGTGGCACATTAGAACCTATTTGGAGGAAGTTATAATTGAATGAGTCGCAAAATTCTGAGCCCCCTCTATTGGTTTTTAATATTTCCACCATTATTATATTATATTATATTCCACCACTAAGTGTAATAAATTTTCCACCTTATGTGATGAGTCTCCTTTTGGTCACATGAGCATTGTCGAGTCACTGAATTTATGTTTTCTAAGATATATATATATATATATATATATATATATATATATATATATATATATATATATATTTATAGGTTAGTTTTGGTTGGTAAAGATTATTTAGATTTTTTGGACTAGGAGACTGACAGACTTACCTTGGTAAGAGTCCACTCTGTAGTCTTGAAATAGAAACACATAAAAGCACTTAAACAATGATATATTTCAACCACACAGTGGTCTTTGTCAATCGAAGAGAAAACACAAAATGAAATATGAGAGAATGAAATAAAATAATGAATTATTTTATTTCATTCTCTCATATTTCTTTTTGTGTTTTCTCTTCGATTGACAAAGACCACTGTGTGGTTGAAATATATCATTGTTTAAGTGCTTTTATGTGTTTCTATTTCAAGACTACAGAGTGGACTCTTACCAAGGTAAGTCTGTCAGTCTCCTAGTCCAAAAAATCTATATATATATATATATATATATATATATGAAGTTAATATATTACTATTGTAAGTAATTTTATCCATCATTAAGTGCAATAATTTTACCTTGAGTGATGAGGCACCTTTCGGTCACTTGACCATTGTCGAATCAATTGTCGACCATTGATTCGACAATGGTCAAGTGACCGAAAGGTGCCTCATCACTCAAGGTAAATTTATTGCACTTAATGGTGGATAAAATTACTTACAATAGTAATATATTAACTTCATAAAGTCAGTGCAACGGAAAAACAATGGATAACGTAAAATATCAAGAATATATATATATATATATATATATATATATATATATATATATATATATATATATATGAAGTTAATATATTACTATGTGAGTAATTTTATCTACCATTAAGTGCAATAATTTTACCTTGAGTGATGAGGCACCTTTCGGTCGTTGACCATTGTCGAATCACTGATTTTTCTCTGCTGTGGATGCTCGGTCCGTGAAGCCGGTGTTTGTTGACGTTACGCGCACTTTTTCTTGACGTCAACAAACACCGGCTTCACGGACCGAGCATCCACAGCAGAGAAAAATCAGTGATTCGACAATGGTCAACGACCGAAAGGTGCCTCATCACTCAAGGTAAAATTATTGCACTTAATGGTGGATAAAATTACTCACATAGTAATATATTAACTTCATAAAGTCAGTGCAACGGAAAAACAATGGATAATGTTAAATATATATATATATATATATATATATATATATATATATATATATATATATATATATAGATTTTTTGGACTAGGAGACTGACAGACTTACCTTGGTAAGAGTCCACACTGTAGTCTTGAAATAGAAACACATAAAAGCACTTAAACAATGATATATTTCAACCACACAGTGGTCTTTATCAATCGAAGAGAAAACACAAAAAGAAATATGAGAGAATGAAATAAAATAAATATAAGTTGTAGTCACAGATTGTGTAGAGTAGAAATCAGATGACACAGATGCACAGATTAAAGATATATATATATAAATTGTTTCCATGAGCATATAAGTGATTATAGTTTATATAAGTCTGTCAGAGGAAAAGAGATAAGGTTATTGGGGAAAAAAAAAAAAAAAAAAAAAAAAAAAAAAAAAAAAAAAAAAAAAAAAATTTGATTTATCTGATGTTGAGGTTAGGGGATTCTCTGGACTTGGTATACCACTGGTATGATAGTTCCCACCTTCTCAGTTCTGAGGGATTGCAATCAGGGGGGAGTGATTTAATTATTTTTGTGGTATAGCAGTCATCAAAAGTTGCGATGTTGTGACTCGCAGCATGTTGAGCTGTTGGTCTATCCATATTCATAATTTTAACATCATGTCTGTGGCCATTCATTCTGATATTCAGACCATCCGTGGTCAGGCCTATGTACTGTGCTGAGCAAAGTTTACATTGTAGCTGGTATATGACATTTTTCGATGTACAATTATGATGACCCTGTATTTTGAAGACCATTTTTGTTGTTTGGCTGTTGAAACTATTTGCTGAGGGGTGTATTGGACACGTCTTGCATCTAGGTCTATTGCATGGGAAGGAGCCATGAGGAAGTTTGTGTGGTTTCTCTGCATCAGGGTCTGGTAGTTTAGGATGTACTAGGATGTTTTTCAAGTTGGGAGGTTGCTTGTACCAAATTTGTGGTGGATCGGTGAAAAGATTTTTGGTGTGGACGGAAGCTTGAAGAATTTTAAAGCCATCTCTCAATATCTTGTTGAGTTTATGTAGACCAGGATGGTAGTCTGTTATTAAAGACAGTTTATTTTGTTCTGTTTGTGGTTTGGGGCGAACCGAGGATTGTGCTGATTGAATTTGGTTTTCAATGAGTCTTTTTGGGTATCCTCTTCTCTGGAAGGCTGTTGATATCTTTCTATTAAAATCTTCCAATTCCCTATCATTCGAACAGATTCTCTTACCCCTGATTGCTTGACTGTATGGAATGGATCGTTTTATGTTTATTGGGTGGTTGCTGTCGAAATGGAGATATTGTAGGTGGTTTGTCGGTTTGATGTGAATTCCTGTGTTGATATTGCCATCCTGGAGTGTTACCTCTACATCCAAAAAGGTGATGGCTGATGTAGATTTCTCCCAGGTAAATTGAAGTGTGGAGAATTGTGTCAGGCTATCTAAAAATGCCTCAAGTGTTGAAGCACCCTGTGTCCAAATTAGGAAGATGTCATCTATATATCTATACCAACATAATGGCTGGTGTGTTTGTGTCTTTAGAAAACTTTCTTCCAACAATCCCATGTACAGATTTGCGTACGATGGTGCCATTCTGGTGCCCATTGCTGTTCCCTTTATTTGAAGGTAGTTCCTTCCCTCAAACTGAAAGTTGTTCTTCTCGAGGATGAACCTGGTCAGGTTCACAAGAAAAGGTGTAGTGGGAGAAGGCTTGCCTGGGCGTTTGTTTAGAAAATTTTCTATTGCAGATAGGCCGTGTGCATGAGGGATGTTGGTATAGAGAGAGGTGACATCTATGGTGACCAAAATAGTTACCGGGGGTAGAGGTACAGATATTTGTGAGAGTCGGTCTATGAAATGATTGGTGTCCTGGGTATGTGATGGAAGGTTCTTTACTAAGGGTTGAAGGTGTGAGTCGAGGAAAGCTGAAATTCTTTCCGTTACTGAATTGCAGCCAGCAATTATTGGTCTACCAGGTGGAGGGATTATGTTTTTATGGATCTTTGGTAATATATAGAATTGAGGAGTAGATGGGTTTTCATTATATAATAATTTTAGAGATGTTTCTGAAATGTTTTGTTCAGGAGCTGTATATTTGAGTAGGTCCGAGAGTAAATTGTTGAATTCTGTAGTGGGGTTATCTGTAAGTATTTTGTATGTTGTGATGTCTGACAGTTGCTTATTTGCTTCTTTGATGTAGTCTTCTTTGTTCATAATGACAGTGGTTGAACCTTTATCTGCTGGAAGAATCATAATGTCTTTATTGTTTTTCAACGAAAATATTGCCGCTTTTTCTAATTTGGTAAGGTTAGGTTTAGTCTTCAGATTTTTAGTGAAATTTATATCGGTGATGCTTTGCATGATAAAGTTGATGTAAAGTTCAATGGGGTGATCAGGTGGTAGTGGTGGTGGATCCCAGTTGGAGGGGGGTTTGAATTTTGCAAGACATATGTCTATGTTTGTATCCGTTTTGAAGGTTGGTGTCTGAGCTATATAATGTTTTATCCTAAGTTTTCTGGCAAAGCTGAAAACATCTTTTCCTAACTTGAATTGGTCTATTTCCTTAGCTGGTGTGAATGACAGGCCTTTAGAAATTACTTGTAGTTCATGTTCCGAGAGTGTGTGGTTGGAAATATTGTGCACGGCAACTGTTTTTGGTGAAGAGTTATTTCTTATATCAGGGCTGTTTTTATTATTATTTTTGTTATTTAGCAATAATGATTGGGTTGGCAGTTTAGGGAGTTGTCCACAGGGTACTGGTATCTTGAAGAGAGAACTTAGGCTAGGTTTGTCACAAACAAGAGGTGGTTTGCCGGCAGGTAAAACTGGATTATCATATTTTTTTTGATTTGGCCAAAAAGATTTATTTCTTGAATGCAGAGTTTTGAAAGTTTATGTATTTTATTCTTTGCAAGATTGTCTTGCAGTATGTATGCTTTATTGAGAGTATCTTCCATTTGTTGTATTAGATATGGAAAATTGGAGGTAATTAATTTGGCAGTTGAGGTTAGTAATTCAGATAATTTGACTTGTTCTTGTTTGTGACACTGTAAGACCAAACTTGTAATTTGGAAAGAGTTGTTTTTGTAAATTGGAGAAATAACAGTTTTGATATACTGGGGCATACCTGACAGTGGTGGTTTCATATTTAAACCCTTTGGTGTAATGCCTAGATTTAGACATGCTTCTAAAAACAGTATATGCATGTTTATTTTTGAGATTTTAAAAGCCAGGTTTTTAAGCTGTTTCAAATACAGCTTAGGAAGATTCATTATATATAAGATAGGAAAAGAGGAAAGAACACATACAAAGATAGAGAAGGAATATGAAAATGGAAAGATTAAATATATGTTTATATATTTTTTAGGTTAGTTTTGGTTGGTAAAGGTTATTTAGATTTTTTGGACTAGGAGACTGACAGACTTACCTTGGTAAGAGTCCACACTGTAGTCTTGAAATAGAAACACATAAAAGCACTTAAACAATGATATATTTCAACCACACAGTGGTCTTTATCAATCGAAGAGAAAACACAAAAAGAAATATGAGAGAATGAAATAAAATAAATATAAGTTGTAGTCACAGATTGTGTAGAGTAGAAATCAGATGACACAGATGCACAGATTAAAGATATATATATATAAATTGTTTCCATGAGCATATAAGTGATTATAGTTTATATAAGTCTGTCAGAGGAAAAGAGATAAGGTTATTGGGGAAAAAAAAAAAAAAAAAAAAAAAAAAAAAAAAAAAAAAATTTTGATTTATCTGATGTTGAGGTTAGGGGATTCTCTGGACTTGGTATACCACTGGTATGATAGTTCCCACCTTCTCAGTTCTGAGGGATTGCAATCAGGGGGGAGTGATTTAATTATTTTTGTGGTATAGCAGTCATCAAAAGTTGCGATGTTGTGACTCGCAGCATGTTGAGCTGTTGGTCTATCCATATTCATAATTTTAACATCATGTCTGTGGCCATTCATTCTGATATTCAGACCATCCGTGGTCAGGCCTATGTACTGTGCTGAGCAAAGTTTACATTGTAGCTGGTATATGACATTTTTCGATGTACAATTATGATGACCCTGTATTTTGAAGACCATTTTTGTTGTTTGGCTGTTGAAACTATTTGCTGAGGGGTGTATTGGACACGTCTTGCATCTAGGTCTATTGCATGGGAAGGAGCCATGAGGAAGTTTGTGTGGTTTCTCTGCATCAGGGTCTGGTAGTTTAGGATGTACTAGGATGTTTTTCAAGTTGGGAGGTTGCTTGTACCAAATTTGCGGTGGATCGGTGAAAAGATTTTTGGTGTGGACGGAAGCTTGAAGAATTTTAAAGCCATCTCTCAATATCTTGTTGAGTTTATGTAGACCAGGATGGTAGTCTGTTATTAAAGACAGTTTATTTTGTTCTGTTTGTGGTTTGGGGCGAACCGAGGATTGTGCTGATTGAATTTGGTTTTCAATGAGTCTTTTTGGGTATCCTCTTCTCTGGAAGGCTGTTGATATCTTTCTATTAAAATCTTCCAATTCCCTATCATTCGAACAGATTCTCTTACCCGTGATTGCTTGACTGTATGGAATGGATCGTTTTATGTTTATTGGGTGGTTGCTGTCGAAATGGAGATATTGTAGGTGGTTTGTCGGTTTGATGTGAATTCCTGTGTTGATATTGCCATCCTGGAGTGTTACCTCTACATCCAAAAAGGTGATGGCTGATGTAGATTTCTCCCAGGTAAATTGAAGTGTGGAGAATTGTGTCAGGCTATCTAAAAATGCCTCAAGTGTTGAAGCACCCTGTGTCCAAATTAGGAAGATGTCATCTATATATCTATACCAACATAATGGCTGGTGTGTTTGTGTCTTTAGAAAACTTTCTTCCAACAATCCCATGTACAGATTTGCATACGATGGTGCCATTCTGGTGCCCATTGCTGTTCCCTTTATTTGAAGGTAGTTCCTTCCCTCAAACTGAAAGTTGTTCTTCTCGAGGATGAACCTGGTCAGGTTCACAAGAAAAGGTGTAGTGGGAGAAGGCTTGCCTGGGCGTTTGTTTAGAAAATTTTCTATTGCAGATAGGCCGTGTGCATGAGGGATGTTGGTATAGAGAGAGGTGACATCTATGGTGACCAAAATAGTTACCGGGGGTAGAGGTACAGATATTTGTGAGAGTCGGTCTATGAAATGATTGGTGTCCTGGGTATGTGATGGAAGGTTCTTTACTAAGGGTTGAAGGTGTGAGTCGAGGAAAGCTGAAATTCTTTCCGTTACTGAATTGCAGCCAGCAATTATTGGTCTACCAGGTGGAGGGATTATGTTTTTATGGATCTAATCCCTCCACCTGGTAGACCAATAATTGCTGGCTGCAATTCAGTAACGGAAAGAATTTCAGCTTTCCTCGACTCACACCTTCAACCCTTAGTAAAGAACCTTCCATCACATACCCAGGACACCAATCATTTCATAGACCGACTCTCACAAATATCTGTACCTCTACCCCCGGTAACTATTTTGGTCACCATAGATGTCACCTCTCTCTATACCAACATCCCTCATGCACACGGCCTATCTGCAATAGAAAATTTTCTAAACAAACGCCCAGGCAAGCCTTCTCCCACTACACCTTTTCTTGTGAACCTGACCAGGTTCATCCTCGAGAAGAACAACTTTCAGTTTGAGGGAAGGAACTACCTTCAAATAAAGGGAACAGCAATGGGCACCAGAATGGCACCATCGTACGCAAATCTGTACATGGGATTGTTGGAAGAAAGTTTTCTAAAGACACAAACACACCAGCCATTATGTTGGTATAGATATATAGATGACATCTTCCTAATTTGGACACAGGGTGCTTCAACACTTGAGGCATTTTTAGATAGCCTGACACAATTCTCCACACTTCAATTTACCTGGGAGAAATCTACATCAGCCATCACCTTTTTGGATGTAGAGGTAACACTCCAGGATGGCAATATCAACACAGGAATTCACATCAAACCGACAAACCACCTACAATATCTCCATTTCGACAGCAACCACCCAATAAACATAAAACGATCCATTCCATACAGTCAAGCAATCAGGGGTAAGAGAATCTGTTCGAATGATAGGGAATTGGAAGATTTTAATAGAAAGATATCAACAGCCTTCCAGAGAAGAGGATACCCAAAAAGACTCATTGAAAACCAAATTCAATCAGCACAATCCTCGGTTCGCCCCAAACCACAAACAGAACAAAATAAACTGTCTTTAATAACAGACTACCATCCTGGTCTACATAAACTCAACAAGATATTGAGAGATGGCTTTAAAATTCTTCAAGCTTCCGTCCACACCAAAAATCTTTTCACCGATCCACCGCAAATTTGGTACAAGCAACCTCCCAACTTGAAAAACATCCTAGTACATCCTAAACTACCAGACCCTGATGCAGAGAAACCACACAAACTTCCTCATGGCTCCTTCCCATGCAATAGACCTAGATGCAAGACGTGTCCAATACACCCCTCAGCAAATAGTTTCAACAGCCAAACAACAAAAATGGTCTTCAAAATACAGGGTCATCATAATTGTACATCGAAAAATGTCATATACCAGCTACAATGTAAACTTTGCTCAGCACAGTACATAGGCCTGACCACGGATGGTCTGAATATCAGAATGAATGGCCACAGACATGATGTTAAAATTATGAATATGGATAGACCAACAGCTCAACATGCTGCGAGTCACAACATCGCAACTTTTGATGACTGCTATACCACAAAAATAATTAAATCACTCCCCCCTGATTGCAATCCCTCAGAACTGAGAAGGTGGGAACTATCATACCAGTGGTATACCAAGTCCAGAGAATCCCCTAACCTCAACATCAGATAAATCAAATTTTTTTTTTTTTTTTTTTTTTTTTTTTTTTTTTTTTTTTTCCCCAATAACCTTATCTCTTTTCCTCTGACAGACTTATATAAACTATAATCACTTATATGCTCATGGAAACAATTTATATATATATATCTTTAATCTGTGCATCTGTGTCATCTGATTTCTACTCTACACAATCTGTGACTACAACTTATATTTATTTTATTTCATTCTCTCATATTTCTTTTTGTGTTTTCTCTTCGATTGATAAAGACCACTGTGTGGTTGAAATATATCATTGTTTAAGTGCTTTTATGTGTTTCTATTTCAAGACTACAGTGTGGACTCTTACCAAGGTAAGTCTGTCAGTCTCCTAGTCCAAAAAATCTAAATAACCTTTACCAACCAAAACTAACCTAAAAAATATATAAACATATATTTAATCTTTCCATTTTCATATTCCTTCTCTATCTTTGTATGTGTTCTTTCCTCTTTTCCTATCTTATATATAATGAATCTTCCTAAGCTGTATTTGAAACAGCTTAAAAACCTGGCTTTTAAAATCTCAAAAATAAACATGCATATACTGTTTTTAGAAGCATGTCTAAATCTAGGCATTACACCAAAGGGTTTAAATATGAAACCACCACTGTCAGGTATGCCCCAGTATATCAAAACTGTTATTTCTCCAATTTACAAAAACAACTCTTTCCAAATTACAAGTTTGGTCTTACAGTGTCACAAACAAGAACAAGTCAAATTATCTGAATTACTAACCTCAACTGCCAAATTAATTACCTCCAATTTTCCATATCTAATACAACAAATGGAAGATACTCTCAATAAAGCATACATACTGCAAGACAATCTTGCAAAGAATAAAATACATAAACTTTCAAAACTCTGCATTCAAGAAATAAATCTTTTTGGCCAAATCAAAAAAATATGATAATCCAGTTTTACCTGCCGGCAAACCACCTCTTGTTTGTGACAAACCTAGCCTAAGTTCTCTCTTCAAGATACCAGTACCCTGTGGACAACTCCCTAAACTGCCAACCCAATCATTATTGCTAAATAACAAAAATAATAATAAAAACAGCCCTGATATAAGAAATAACTCTTCACCAAAAACAGTTGCCGTGCACAATATTTCCAACCACACACTCTCGGAACATGAACTACAAGTAATTTCTAAAGGCCTGTCATTCACACCAGCTAAGGAAATAGACCAATTCAAGTTAGGAAAAGATGTTTTCAGCTTTGCCAGAAAACTTAGGATAAAACATTATATAGCTCAGACACCAACCTTCAAAACGGATACAAACATAGACATATGTCTTGCAAAATTCAAACCCCCCTCCAACTGGGATCCACCACCACTACCACCTGATCACCCCATTGAACTTTACATCAACTTTATCATGCAAAGCATCACCGATATAAATTTCACTAAAAATCTGAAGACTAAACCTAACCTTACCAAATTAGAAAAAGCGGCAATATTTTCGTTGAAAAACAATAAAGACATTATGATTCTTCCAGCAGATAAAGGTTCAACCACTGTCATTATGAACAAAGAAGACTACATCAAAGAAGCAAATAAGCAACTGTCAGACATCACAACATACAAAATACTTACAGATAACCCCACTACAGAATTCAACAATTTACTCTCGGACCTACTCAAATATACAGCTCCTGAACAAAACATTTCAGAAACATCTCTAAAATTATTATATAATGAAAACCCATCTACTCCTCAATTCTATATATTACCAAAGATCCATAAAAACATAATCCCTCCACCTGGTAGACCAATAATTGCTGGCTGCAATTCAGTAACGGAAAGAATTTCAGCTTTCCTCGACTCACACCTTCAACCCTTAGTAAAGAACCTTCCATCACATACCCAGGACACCAATCATTTCATAGACCGACTCTCACAAATATCTGTACCTCTACCCCCGGTAACTATTTTGGTCACCATAGATGTCACCTCTCTCTATACCAACATCCCTCATGCACACGGCCTATCTGCAATAGAAAATTTTCTAAACAAACGCCCAGGCAAGCCTTCTCCCACTACACCTTTTCTTGTGAACCTGACCAGGTTCATCCTCGAGAAGAACAACTTTCAGTTTGAGGGAAGGAACTACCTTCAAATAAAGGGAACAGCAATGGGCACCAGAATGGCACCATCGTACGCAAATCTGTACATGGGATTGTTGGAAGAAAGTTTTCTAAAGACACAAACACACCAGCCATTATGTTGGTATAGATATATAGATGACATCTTCCTAATTTGGACACAGGGTGCTTCAACACTTGAGGCATTTTTAGATAGCCTGACACAATTCTCCACACTTCAATTTACCTGGGAGAAATCTACATCAGCCATCACCTTTTTGGATGTAGAGGTAACACTCCAGGATGGCAATATCAACACAGGAATTCACATCAAACCGACAAACCACCTACAATATCTCCATTTCGACAGCAACCACCCAATAAACATAAAACGATCCATTCCATACAGTCAAGCAATCAGGGGTAAGAGAATCTGTTCGAATGATAGGGAATTGGAAGATTTTAATAGAAAGATATCAACAGCCTTCCAGAGAAGAGGATACCCAAAAAGACTCATTGAAAACCAAATTCAATCAGCACAATCCTCGGTTCGCCCCAAACCACAAACAGAACAAAATAAACTGTCTTTAATAACAGACTACCATCCTGGTCTACATAAACTCAACAAGATATTGAGAGATGGCTTTAAAATTCTTCAAGCTTCCGTCCACACCAAAAATCTTTTCACCGATCCACCGCAAATTTGGTACAAGCAACCTCCCAACTTGAAAAACATCCTAGTACATCCTAAACTACCAGACCCTGATGCAGAGAAACCACACAAACTTCCTCATGGCTCCTTCCCATGCAATAGACCTAGATGCAAGACGTGTCCAATACACCCCTCAGCAAATAGTTTCAACAGCCAAACAACAAAAATGGTCTTCAAAATACAGGGTCATCATAATTGTACATCGAAAAATGTCATATACCAGCTACAATGTAAACTTTGCTCAGCACAGTACATAGGCCTGACCACGGATGGTCTGAATATCAGAATGAATGGCCACAGACATGATGTTAAAATTATGAATATGGATAGACCAACAGCTCAACATGCTGCGAGTCACAACATCGCAACTTTTGATGACTGCTATACCACAAAAATAATTAAATCACTCCCCCCTGATTGCAATCCCTCAGAACTGAGAAGGTGGGAACTATCATACCAGTGGTATACCAAGTCCAGAGAATCCCCTAACCTCAACATCAGATAAATCAAATTTTTTTTTTTTTTTTTTTTTTTTTTTTTTTTTTTTTTTTTCCCCAATAACCTTATCTCTTTTCCTCTGACAGACTTATATAAACTATAATCACTTATATGCTCATGGAAACAATTTATATATATATATCTTTAATCTGTGCATCTGTGTCATCTGATTTCTACTCTACACAATCTGTGACTACAACTTATATTTATTTTATTTCATTCTCTCATATTTCTTTTTGTGTTTTCTCTTCGATTGATAAAGACCACTGTGTGGTTGAAATATATCATTGTTTAAGTGCTTTTATGTGTTTCTATTTCAAGACTACAGTGTGGACTCTTACCAAGGTAAGTCTGTCAGTCTCCTAGTCCAAAAAATCTAAATAACCTTTACCAACCAAAACTAACCTAAAATATATATAAACATATATTTAATCTTTCCATTTTCATATTCCTTCTCTATCTTTGTATGTGTTCTTTCCTCTTTTCCTATCTTATATATAATGAATCTTCCTAAGCTGTATTTGAAACAGCTTAAAAACCTGGCTTTTAAAATCTCAAAAATAAACATGCATATACTGTTTTTAGAAGCATGTCTAAATCTAGGCATTACACCAAAGGGTTTAAATATGAAACCACCACTGTCAGGTATGCCCCAGTATATCAAAACTGTTATTTCTCCAATTTACAAAAACAACTCTTTCCAAATTACAAGTTTGGTCTTACAGTGTCACAAACAAGAACAAGTCAAATTATCTGAATTACTAACCTCAACTGCCAAATTAATTACCTCCAATTTTCCATATCTAATACAACAAATGGAAGATACTCTCAATAAAGCATACATACTGCAAGACAATCTTGCAAAGAATAAAATACATAAACTTTCAAAACTCTGCATTCAAGAAATAAATCTTTTTGGCCAAATCAAAAAAATATGATAATCCAGTTTTACCTGCCGGCAAACCACCTCTTGTTTGTGACAAACCTAGCCTAAGTTCTCTCTTCAAGATACCAGTACCCTGTGGACAACTCCCTAAACTGCCAACCCAATCATTATTGCTAAATAACAAAAATAATAATAAAAACAGCCCTGATATAAGAAATAACTCTTCACCAAAAACAGTTGCCGTGCACAATATTTCCAACCACACACTCTCGGAACATGAACTACAAGTAATTTCTAAAGGCCTGTCATTCACACCAGCTAAGGAAATAGACCAATTCAAGTTAGGAAAAGATGTTTTCAGCTTTGCCAGAAAACTTAGGATAAAACATTATATAGCTCAGACACCAACCTTCAAAACGGATACAAACATAGACATATGTCTTGCAAAATTCAAACCCCCCTCCAACTGGGATCCACCACCACTACCACCTGATCACCCCATTGAACTTTACATCAACTTTATCATGCAAAGCATCACCGATATAAATTTCACTAAAAATCTGAAGACTAAACCTAACCTTACCAAATTAGAAAAAGCGGCAATATTTTCGTTGAAAAACAATAAAGACATTATGATTCTTCCAGCAGATAAAGGTTCAACCACTGTCATTATGAACAAAGAAGACTACATCAAAGAAGCAAATAAGCAACTGTCAGACATCACAACATACAAAATACTTACAGATAACCCCACTACAGAATTCAACAATTTACTCTCGGACCTACTCAAATATACAGCTCCTGAACAAAACATTTCAGAAACATCTCTAAAATTATTATATAATGAAAACCCATCTACTCCTCAATTCTATATATTACCAAAGATCCATAAAAACATAATCCCTCCACCTGGTAGACCAATAATTGCTGGCTGCAATTCAGTAACGGAAAGAATTTCAGCTTTCCTCGACTCACACCTTCAACCCTTAGTAAAGAACCTTCCATCACATACCCAGGACACCAATCATTTCATAGACCGACTCTCACAAATATCTGTACCTCTACCCCCGGTAACTATTTTGGTCACCATAGATGTCACCTCTCTCTATACCAACATCCCTCATGCACACGGCCTATCTGCAATAGAAAATTTTCTAAACAAACGCCCAGGCAAGCCTTCTCCCACTACACCTTTTCTTGTGAACCTGACCAGGTTCATCCTCGAGAAGAACAACTTTCAGTTTGAGGGAAGGAACTACCTTCAAATAAAGGGAACAGCAATGGGCACCAGAATGGCACCATCGTACGCAAATCTGTACATGGGATTGTTGGAAGAAAGTTTTCTAAAGACACAAACACACCAGCCATTATGTTGGTATAGATATATAGATGACATCTTCCTAATTTGGACACAGGGTGCTTCAACACTTGAGGCATTTTTAGATAGCCTGACACAATTCTCCACACTTCAATTTACCTGGGAGAAATCTACATCAGCCATCACCTTTTTGGATGTAGAGGTAACACTCCAGGATGGCAATATCAACACAGGAATTCACATCAAACCGACAAACCACCTACAATATCTCCATTTCGACAGCAACCACCCAATAAACATAAAACGATCCATTCCATACAGTCAAGCAATCAGGGGTAAGAGAATCTGTTCGAATGATAGGGAATTGGAAGATTTTAATAGAAAGATATCAACAGCCTTCCAGAGAAGAGGATACCCAAAAAGACTCATTGAAAACCAAATTCAATCAGCACAATCCTCGGTTCGCCCCAAACCACAAACAGAACAAAATAAACTGTCTTTAATAACAGACTACCATCCTGGTCTACATAAACTCAACAAGATATTGAGAGATGGCTTTAAAATTCTTCAAGCTTCCGTCCACACCAAAAATCTTTTCACCGATCCACCGCAAATTTGGTACAAGCAACCTCCCAACTTGAAAAACATCCTAGTACATCCTAAACTACCAGACCCTGATGCAGAGAAACCACACAAACTTCCTCATGGCTCCTTCCCATGCAATAGACCTAGATGCAAGACGTGTCCAATACACCCCTCAGCAAATAGTTTCAACAGCCAAACAACAAAAATGGTCTTCAAAATACAGGGTCATCATAATTGTACATCGAAAAATGTCATATACCAGCTACAATGTAAACTTTGCTCAGCACAGTACATAGGCCTGACCACGGATGGTCTGAATATCAGAATGAATGGCCACAGACATGATGTTAAAATTATGAATATGGATAGACCAACAGCTCAACATGCTGCGAGTCACAACATCGCAACTTTTGATGACTGCTATACCACAAAAATAATTAAATCACTCCCCCCTGATTGCAATCCCTCAGAACTGAGAAGGTGGGAACTATCATACCAGTGGTATACCAAGTCCAGAGAATCCCCTAACCTCAACATCAGATAAATCAAATTTTTTTTTTTTTTTTTTTTTTTTTTTTTTTTTTTTTTTTTCCCCAATAACCTTATCTCTTTTCCTCTGACAGACTTATATAAACTATAATCACTTATATGCTCATGGAAACAATTTATATATATATATCTTTAATCTGTGCATCTGTGTCATCTGATTTCTACTCTACACAATCTGTGACTACAACTTATATTTATTTTATTTCATTCTCTCATATTTCTTTTTGTGTTTTCTCTTCGATTGATAAAGACCACTGTGTGGTTGAAATATATCATTGTTTAAGTGCTTTTATGTGTTTCTATTTCAAGACTACAGTGTGGACTCTTACCAAGGTAAGTCTGTCAGTCTCCTAGTCCAAAAAATCTAAATAACCTTTACCAACCAAAACTAACCTAAAATATATATATATATATATATATATATATATATATGTATATATATATTAATGGCTCTCGTCATGCCTCTCACACTACCAGACCAATTATGTAGTGGGAAAGTCTACCTCTCTCTCCTATCGGGTGACCAATACCGTAAGGTCAGGTCCATCAACTTGACATGATAATGATGTTAACTTTGCAATATTTGAATTTACAGTTATAATTATTGTTAAAATATTTTACAAAAAGTAGTAAGACTATTACTATCATTTAACTAACGAAAATAATAGAGGATTCAGGATAGGCATTTTATCAGAACTTTACCAACTACGCAATCCAGAGCTGTGTTTATGCTTCGTGGCGTAACATTTCATAAAGTTAGTTTTGTCTTTGATTTTGTTGTTTCCTTAGATAAATTTAAATCTGTGTTTCACATGAGATGGAATAAGTGCGGTTTGTGTAGATCTTGTTTAATTTTATGTTTTTATTTGTAGGTAATCAAGGAGGAGGAAACAGAGGCGATTACGGACGCAATAACCGTCGAAACGGGTCTGACTACGATCTCAACGGTGGGGATCACTGGAATGACAGAGATAGCCGTTCTTCCTATCGTGGCAGGTATGACTTCTTTAATAGTATATGTAAATGTTATTGTAATAATATATTAATAATACATTTAGAATACTAAAATTCAGTTGATATAACAAGCATTGCAGTGCTCTAGGCAACTGGAGATATACATACTGTTATGTAATGCGTTAGAGAATTTTGCAAGTTGGTTTTTCAGTGGATGTATGTTTTAAGCAGCCTATTGAAAAATAAAAGTTTGACTAAGGTTATAGTGGATTGAACATCTTTTGCAAATGATGGTCAGGGGGTAAATTAAGCTGACTGAGGTTAAGTGGGAATGATGAGTGAATTTGGTAAGTAAAACATTATTTGATCTATGGTGAGAAACAAATTCTTTTAGGCTATATTATAATGCCCTAGAAAGGTTGATTTGGATTGTATACTTCAGTGGTTGAGTATACACTTGGAGTAAGAATAGATGAGGTAAAAAGTGAGTTCGAAGACTAGTGTGCGTTCAGTCTTTACAGTTTGTGCTGCAAAGTACTTGATAAAGGTTCTTACTTCTTCGTGCAGGCGTCCAGCTTAACTATAGCTGATGACCCGATGTCCACGATATATATATGATGCTATGGCCCACAGGTTCTTTTTACTTCTTCGTGCAGGCGTCCAGCCTAACTATAGCCGATGACCCGATGTCCACGATATATATATGATGCTATGGCCCACAGGTTCTTCTTACTTCTTCGTGCAGGCGTCCAGCTTAACTATAGCCGATGACCCGATGTCCACGATATATATATGATGCTATGGCCCACAGGTTCTTCTTACTTCTTCGTGCAGGCGTCCAGCTTAACTATAGCCGATGACCCGATGTCCACGATATATATAGGATGCTATGGCCCACAGGTTCTTCTTACTTCTTCGTGCAGGCGTCCAGCTTAACTATAGCCGATGACCCGATGTCCACGATATATATATGATGCTATGGCCCACAGGTTCTTCTTACTTCTTCGTGCAGGTGTCCAGCTTAACTATAGCCGATGACCCGATGTCCACGATAGATATATATATATATATATATATATGATGTTATGGCCCACAGGTTCTTCTTAACTAGAATATCTTGCCACTTTGTCACAATTGGTCTGAGTTAAAATTCAAAAAGGTTAAGTATGATAAAAATAAGTTCAATGGAAGAGGGCAGGGAATGAAAATTGTAGACACAGACTTTGCACTTGTGTAAACATTTGGTTTAGTCATCATACGGAGGCTGTGTAAACATATGTTGTGGGAAATGTTTGTGTTTATCACTTGGGTTCATTTACTGGTTTCCCAGCGTAACTAAAGACTGACTCATAATTTAATGTTTTATGTTTGAAATTCTTTTTAAATTATAGAAAGTTACAGCAATTAATTTAAAAAAAAAACATTTCACAACATTTATAGAAATACCTTGTGACCTTGTTTATAGGAAGACTAATACTAATACAAATGTAATGGATACATTACTTTACTGGAATGAACATTTCTACTGCCGTTATGGCCAACTACTATTATATTTTAAAATTTTTATCATAATAATTTTTTTTGTTTGAAGATTTTGTTACAAAGGTTGTCTAATTCTTATTTTTTCTACATTTGTGAAAGAAATCTCTTGTAATTAATTATTCATGGAATTTACAGAAACTTGAACCAGGTTGTTTCAAAACATATCTAAAAAAATATAAAATTGTGATTGCAGCTGTAAATTGTAACTTTATAAACAAATTAACATTTGTTCGGCACATAATACATTCTTAAAAAATATTCCAAAAACTGCTTCATACTATAATTTGGCTTAATCTATTTAATGACATTTATTTTTTAAATCAAACTAAATCTAATTATAGATGATTAAATTTTTGTCACAAAAATGGTGACTAGAATCCAGAGCTGTTTTGAAATATTTGGACATTTTTTGAAAGATGTAAATTTTAAAAAGAAACCCTTTATTTTGTATTCAAAAATTATGTTTTTGAAAAACTTTTTTCAACACATTTTTGAAAAACTTTTTTTAATACATTTTTGAAAAACTTTTTTCAACACATTTTTGAAAAACTTTTTTCAACACATTTTTGAAAAACTTTTTTCAACACATTTTTGAAAAATCCTAAAAATGGGTTCTTTAAATCTAAAAACTTATGAGAAACACATTCAGAAAATGTTTGAAAATTTATATTTTCTTACGGTCTAAAAAATGACCAAACAATTATTGCCTAATACTGAAACCTAAAAATGTATATCCACTTCCTCCAGCTACAGACTAAAGTGTATTCTGAGCTGCAAACAGTTCTGTGTTACATCTCTACTGTGACTTTGTAATGGGTTCAAACTTTGTACAAACGGTAATTACTTTTCAAGAGGATGTGTTAATGAGCTCAAGTCTTTTATAATGCTAACAATGTAGCTGGCGAAAAGCTTATGGCCTCTTGAGTAAGTACATTTTTTTATAAGTAATAATTGAGCTGGCTTGTGAGTTGAGGTTATAAATAAATAAATAACTGCACACAAACTCACAAACAATATACTTAATTGTCATCATTTCATCCTCATGCCACCACTAAACACATTCAAAAACTAATTTTTATCTACATAAAAACTGCTTGAAGATTTGCAGCGAGCATGTTTATGAATCTATTGGCTTTGTTATTAAGAATTACATATGTAACAAAAAACTAAAGTTTAAAAACTTTGTTTATGAAGGGTTTGTATACTCTAGGATGGGGTTTGTACACCTTTTGATAAATAATTATAAATATTAGGTGAATATTTTACAGAGACAGCAATGACTGGGGACGTGGAAGTGGTGGCGGAAGCTGGAATGATCGGCGCAATCGAGACAGCGACAGGGACCGCGACCGTGATAGTGGTTCCCAACGTTACACCAATGATCGTTGGCAATCACCACGTGAAAATGATTGGATCACACCAACGAGTAGAGATGAACGCTTGGAGGTTGAACTGTTTGGTGTTGGAAATACTGGTATCAACTTTAACAAATATGAGGATATTCCGGTCGAAGCTACTGGAGAGGATGTCCCGAAGCACATCGATTCGGTAAGAAATGGGTGTTTTCAATTATCAAGTTTTACAGTTATATAGTATATTTTATTTATTAAAAATTATAATTAAATAATACTTAACTAAGTAAATATGCAAGGGCTTACTTATTGATGCGTTTTGAGACAATCTTTCCCTGTATGAAGCAAAGCCTCTACTGGCGGCATCCTGCAAGGTACAAAGGTTGTCGGTATGACATGTATGAGTGTGGAGGGGGTGGGTTAAGTTGGTTGTGTGCTATGTAATGAAACGGGGTTGATTTCAAAATGTGTGTGGTCATTTTATATCTTCTTTATTTGTTGTGTAGTGTTTGTATATTTCATATTTTTCTAAAGTTGTTAGTTTTTTTTACTTTGTTTTAATATGTGGAGAATTTTGAAATTAGTATGTATGTCCGAGTGTGTCGCGTGATTTTTAGGTGTATTGCGTAGCTGGATTTTGGTGTTCATTGACCTAGGAAACATGTTTAGGTAACGTGTGTAGAATGACCTACTGGTTTGGCCGATGTAAAAGCTGGGGACACTTATTACATGTTAATTTGTAAATACCGGATAGATTGTATTTGTCTATTTGTTGTTGAAAGGGTTGCATTTGTTGTCTTAGAGTGTTTGTTATTTTGTAAGATATTTGGTAATGAAGTTTTTTGTATATGGAAGCTATTTTATGTGTGTTTTTGTTGTGGTAAGTAAGGGATATGTATTTGTTTGGTTTGTCAGTGAGACCGTTTGGTGATGTTGTTTATGTTTAATTTTCATGTGTATGTTGTCTATGAGAGTATGTTGGTAGCAGTTTTGTTGAGCAATGTTTTTTATTGTATTGAGTTCTTCATCATAGTCTTTTTGTAGCATAGATATATTGATTAGGCGGTGTAACATATGATTAAATGCAGCGTGTTTGTGTTGTGTGGGGTGATTAGATGTATTATTTATGATAGTATCGGTTTCTATATATTTTGAAATTGTGTTCGGTGATGGTAAGTTCTAGAAAGTTTATTTTATTGTTTTCTTCTAATTCGAGGGTAAATGTGAGGTTTTGGTGTATGGTATTAATGTAATTGTGTAATTGTTTGATTTACTGTTTGTTGCCATTATATAATATTAAATATGTACATATCTATGGTAATAAATTATTTTTTGTGTATGTTGTTCTGTAAAATATATTGTTGTTCAATGTGATGTAGGAACATTTCTGCTAGGATGCCTGAGATGGGGGAACCCATGGGGAGGCCATCTTTTTGTGTGTAGAGTTTGTGTTGGTATGAGAAGTAGTTTTGTGAAGTGATGAGTTTAGTGAGTGTTATGATTCCGTGAGTGAGTTAAGTGGCGTTTTGTTTTCTGTAAGCATGTTTTGTAGTATTTTTTCAATGAATACATTAGTGTAGAGGTTTTTTATGTTGAATGATGCAATGGTGGTGTTGTTTGGTATATGGATGACTTTAATTTTGTGGATAAGGTCTGTGTTATTGTGTGATTGGGAAAGTTTATGTTGTCTCTAATAAGTTTGTCTATGTATTTGGCTAGCATATGTGATGGTGCATGTGTGTGATTGATTAGTGGACAGATGGGTGCATTTTCTTTGTGGATTTTATGTAAAGTGTTTAGTGTGGGAGCTTGAGGTTTTATTTTGTTTGTAATATTTGTTTTGTTCTGCTTTCATGATTTCGGTGCATTTTTTTAGAAGATTTCTATTTTGTGTTTGAAATTTCGATGTAGTGTCTGATCGGACTTAGGATATTTGGTTTCTGTTATGGAGTTGTTTACTTTCCTGTCAATGTCTTGTTGGTGCATTATTACAATAGAATTGCCTTTGTCTGCTTTTAAAAAATTTAGGTTGTGTTTGTCGCGTCTTTGTATAATTGATTTAAGGGTTGAAAGTTTATTATTTATAATTGGTTTATGTTTAAGGTGTTTATGTTGGGCATTTTATGTTTAATGTCTTGTATCAAATCTTGGATTTGAAATCTTTCAAATACAAAGTAAAAACAGCTTTAGAAAAATACAAAATTTACAAACACTACACGACAGATTAAGAAAATATTAAATGACCTCACACATTTTGAAGCCAACACCCTGTTTCATTACATAGTAGGGATGGGCAGAACGATTCATTTTACTGAACCAATGAGAATCGATTCGTTCACTGAAATGAATCGATTCTTTTGAACGATTCATTCACTGAAATGAATCGATTCTTTTGAACGATTCGTTCACTGAAATCGATTCCTTAAAGAAGCCCATGATAGCACACAACGAACCTAACCCACCCTCTCTACACTCATAAATATGATACCTACAACCTTTGTTCCTCAAAGGATGCTTTGCCTCGTAGAAGGTACGATTATTTCAAAATGCCCCTACGTATTCACTGAGTTAAGTATTAATTATTTATAGTTTAATCAGTGAATTCAAGATGATTAGAACAAGCAACTTTATAAAAAATTGTTTGATTTGAAGAGAATAAATTAATTTTATTGTTAAAACATTATTGAAAACAGAACGAAAGAAAGAGAATCTACCATTTTATAAATAAACAATATTCTGTCCATAATAGATTAAGTAAGTAAAGTATAACTTTAATTATTTTGTTTTATTTTTAATTATTGATTGTAAATTTATTACTTTTTCCCATTCTTCACATCTATAATGTCTGATTTTATCATACCTAAGCTAAGATTTTGTCTAAGTGCATGTTACATAGATTCCAGTTTTTTAAATGCATTTTGTAAGTATTGTTGGATTGTACAAATGGTATTTTAATAAATTTCTTAAGCACTGTGGACTAGATTTATTTCTAAAATACTTCTGAAGATTATTATAATCATGATAATTATCATGTAATCGAAATGTACACAAAATAATTGTAGTAAAATAAAAGATATTTATATTGAGGTTACTGGGTTTTTATTTATTTATTTAAATGGTATTATGTTCTGCAAAACTGCCAATTTGCAGAATTCTTTTCTTGTTCTTGTTCTAATTTTATAGAATTGTGTTTTTATTTTAATGAAGAACATTCAACTAACAACAGTAATAGCTCATTTAGTGCTATAGATGTGTTCCACAGCCATACAGTGCTATACATGGTTGAATGGTTATCCCTATATTAATAACATGCATTCCAGAAGTTGTTCGGAATGGGTAACTTTGCTCCTGTAAAATTTGTGGTTGCCCTTTCAGATGCTTAATCTTCTCAGAATGAACTTGATGTCCTCCAGCTTCTAATCGTCTTAAAACTCATGGTTTTATATTTAAATCGCTGCTTTACTTTAGATTCAAAGTTAGAACTTCTTGAAAGGAAATTGGTAAACTTGAATAAAATAGACAGTATATAAACAACTGCACACAAACTCACAAAACAAAATATTCTTTATTGTCATACGTGTTTCGATGACTTATGTCATCATGCTGTAAATGTACAGTTGCACATGTAAATTTGTAGTGGTGTCACTGATGATGATAACATAAGTCATCAAAACTCGTATGATAATAAAGTATATTGTTTTGTGAGTTTGTGTGCAGTTATTTATTTATAACTTTATCTTACAAGCCAGCTCAATTATTACTTATAGACGGTAAATGTTCTATAGTTGGTCGCTCAACAAGGCTAATACCAAATGACTTGTCAACTTGATTACAGATGCCAGAGTAACAGAAGTTAGTAGGGTATAAAGCCTGTATAATAAAAGTGATAGACAGGACAGTAACAGGGAGTGTAACAAAATGTTGTCATTTTCCAGTCACTTAAAGTTCTACGCATGTCTGTTCTCCACATGACCTTGAAGGCAATTCGTAGAAGCGTTGTAACTATTATATTCTAAATTCAGTAGCGTTAAGGGATGTATTACTGTGCTTTAAAAAATTAATCCTCTAAGAGAATGTGTAATAGCGGTATATCAATATCAGAATTTTTGTCTGAATGTGGCTGAACTACGCACAGTACTTGCAACTCTCTAAATATTAGTTTTAAAACTCTAACATTAATAATAATAATTTTATGGGGTGACTAGATCTTAAAATTAGTGTAATTATGGATCTTAATTTTAATTATAAAAGAAATACATCTGTAAGTACACAAGACAAATACTTTTCCCCCACCCAATCATGATAAATGTAAATTAAAAAGTTCAGATGCACTAAATATAACTATAAAGTGTTTTCATTCTTTAGCTACTCTAATACTACAATAATTTTTACCCATTCATTTTACATTTTTATATTACTGTAACGTGAATAGTAAGACTCATTTGGGTTCAGTTTGTATGACATTGTAACTCACCACAAGTCATTGATAATTGTAATAAGAAAGTACATTTTGTATTGTTATGTTTACAGCTTGTGAAGTTTAAAAAAATTAAGGTGTGCCAATAGTATTTTGATGTATAAAATCTTATGAAATAAAATAGTGGTTTTGTTTACTCATAATGTATATAAGTCTCTCTGCAAAATCCTACTAATTCCTAATATGTTACGGTTACTAGTAGAGACAGTTTGCTCTTGCTTAAAATCATCACATATATGCATGTTTAACATATTTTTATAAGTATCTTTAAAAGTAATTTTCAATATTACCGTACAGCTTGGCTAGATATCTCGTAATATGCATGCTAAGAGTTTGTATTAAAATTCAATATAATATGAAAAGCTAATTGGTGTAGGGTTTTAATAATATTGGTATTTTTTGTTTTTCAGTTTTCGGATATCCAGATGACTGAGATAATCTCCAACAATATTGCGTTGGCTCGCTACGATAAACCCACCCCAGTGCAGAAATATGCCATCCCTATCATAATGGCAAGACGGGATTTGATGGCATGTGCCCAGACTGGCTCTGGCAAAACTGCAGCATTCCTTGTTCCTATTTTGAATCAGATGTATGAACGAGGACCACAGGCAGGACCAAACAGGGTGTGTACTAATTTAATATTGAGCTTTCATTTTTTGAGGTAGTTAAGTTGCTCATTAAATTTTAACATACTGTGAAATTAAATTGTAAAGAAATGTTGAAAACAATTTAAAAAATAAAAATAATTCAATATATTTGAAAGAAAGTGTTTAAAATTTTTAAAATTGGAGGGGAAATCCAAACCTGTTTGTGAACATTTGAAGACATCTGAAAATTAGGGGGTAAACAAAAGAATAAATAGGCACGACTCACAATTATAAAAACTTTAATATCAGACGCGCTTCAATGACATTATGTCTCCATCTTCAGTGATGCTACACAATTGAAACTTAATTAAATAATTATTAAGTTTTGATTGTGTAGCATCACTGAAGATGATATGACATAATGTCATTGAAACGTGTCTATTATTAAAGTTTTTATAATTGTGAGTCGTGCCTATTTATTTTTTTGTTTATAATGTTCACTCACAAACCAGCTAGGGTGGTTTGAAATGTTCTCAGAATGTACATTTTGAAGTGAATAAGACAGAAATTACTCCAGTGAAACATTTTACTTTATAATGTAATCACTCTGTATACTAGTCCACTTGGTCAAGCGATGTTCCAATGATACTTCATGCTGGCCATATACTTGTCATCTTTGGCTTTCAGTTCTTTATTTAAAGAGAATCTACGTCCATTAAGCTTGAGGAAAAGTGAAAGTCTGAAGCGAAATCGGGAATAAGGCAGGTATTGCAACAATTTATGTCTTAGTTCATGAATGTTTGTCATGGCAACAGCTTCTATTTATGACAAGTTATTGTCTTAGTAAATTATGGGTTTCTTCGTTCAAAGCATGACATTTTTTCATGGTCTAGGAGATTAGCATAGTATTGCCCCATAATTGTTTGAGCGGTGGGGAGATAATTTATCAGCAGAATTCCATTCCCATCTTACAATATATTGTTCACTTTAATTGATCTAGGAGGTTATCATGTATTCCCTGCCCCGTAACTGTTTGAGTGGTGGGAAGATAATTTATCAGCAGAATTCTATTCCCATCCTACAATGTATGGTTCACTTTAATTGATCTAGGATTTTATCATGTATTCCCTGCTCCGTAACTGTTTGAGTGGTGGGAAGATAATTTATCAGCAGAATTCTATTCCCATCCTACAATGTATTGTTCATTGCAATTGATCTAGGAGGTTATCATAGTATTGCCCCGTTACTGTTTGAGTGGTGGGAAGATAATTTATCAGCAGAATTCTATTCCCATCCTACAATGTATTGTTCACTTTAATTGATCTAGGATTTTATCATTTATTGCCCCGTAACTGTTTGAGTGGTGGGAAGATAATTTATCAGCAGAATTCTATTCCCATCCTACGATGTATGGTTCACTTTAATTGATCTAGGATTTTATCATTTATTGCCCCGTAACTGTTTGAGTGGTGGGAAGATAATTTATCAGCAGAATTCTATTCCCATCCTACGATGTATGGTTCACTTTAATTGATCTAGGATTTTATCATTTATTGCCCCGTAACTGTTTGAGTGGTGGGAAGATAATTTATCAGCAGAATTCTATTCCCATCCTACAATGTAGGGTTCACTTTAGTTGGTCTAGGAGGTTATCATAGTATTGCCCCGTTACTGTTTGAGCGGTGGGAAGATAATTTATTGGCAGAATTCCATTCCCATCCTACAAAACTGACACCATGACTTTTCTGGGTGTCCATATTCCTTTTTTGTTTATTGATGTAATTGTTAATTAATTTTTAACACTGGTGGTGCTTTGTATCATATTCAGGTTATAACAGGCCCAAGTTTCACTTGTGGCATAACTTTTGGTTCCTCTGAAAGCAAGTCAAACATTCTTTGGACAAATAAATGTGATCCATTTATGTTCTACTATTAAAAGTTGTGGAACCAACCTAACTTTGGGATAATTTTCTCATTTCTAATTCTACGGTTATAAATGATACTGAAATTCTATGACTTTCAGGTAACGTCTACAGCATCTGTAATTTCTCTCATGTTCAGTTGATGTTCATTTTTTGCACTGTTGCCAATAGTAACACATCTTGGCTGACCACTACAGAACAAAGTGTCCAACAAATAAAAACATTGCTTCTGTACCTTTCTTTGTAAAGTACTTTAATAACTGCTAAAACCTTGGCTGATTCCGTCTTTATAAATCCCTTCACATGAACAAACAAGCTCTACTTCCATTTCAAATAGAACATTCACATATATTGGGAGGAATGTAGGTTGAAATTGATGAAAGAATTATTGTGGTATAAGTGTATTGTGCATAGGGGATATTTGCAGATTCATTTTTTTTTTGTTTTTTGATCAGGAAATTTTTTCATTTCACAAAAAGGTTTTTAACGGTTTATGGTCTTATAAAGTCTGTTCCTTAGCAGTAAATCATAGAAGTAAAAATGTAGTAAAGAATAGTTGAAATTAAAAAAAAAATTTACTTAAAAATAGAAGATAATAATATTTTGTTTTACAGTCTTATGGTAGACGCAAACAGTACCCTCTTGGTCTTGTCCTTGCTCCGACAAGAGAGTTAGCTACACAGATATATGATGAAGCTCGTAAATTTGCATATAGATCACGGTTGCGCCCCTGTGTTGTGTAAGTATTTTACTATATTTCGCTTCGATTACTTAATAGGTTTTAAGCCCATTTTGAAACTACATTGAAATTTTCTAGATATGGTGGCACTTTACCTGGAGAACAGATGCGGGACCTAGACAAAGGTTGTCATCTTCTGGTAGCAACACCAGGACGTCTTGTAGATATGTTAGACAGAGGCAAAATTGGTCTTGACAACTGTAGGTATGTTAAAAAGTGTGTAACAAGTAGTATTATTTGTTACAATATCAAAAAGGTAATCGACCATTTCAATGCTTTGATTTTATGGTTTACATAAGTGATAAATGAGGCTTTAATCCACTAAAATCATTCTCAAGGTTACCTCGTGGCTATACTGGATTCAATCTATAGCCACAAGTAAGGCTTGTAATACTGTTTAATTTATGTATTTCGTAAAATATGTAAAAGATATACCAACAATATATCCTCATATTCTGAAGATGTGTTAGTGTTAAAAGTATAGTTTTCCTCATTGTAGAAGCTGTTTGGCTTTATTAGACATCTCAGTAAATATACATCTCATTAAATTTCTATAATTATCTATTGAACATTTTTTATTTACAGTTTCTGTGTAAGACTTCAAAAAAATAATATTTGCAGATTCCTTGTGCTGGATGAGGCAGACAGGATGTTAGATATGGGGTTTGAACCACAGATTAGACGTATTGTTGAAAAGGACTCTATGCCTCCGACTGGAGAGCGGCAGACTCTGATGTTTTCTGCCACCTTCCCAAATCCCATTCAGGTATTTAAGTCTTACCTAATACCTTAGGGTTGAGCCTCTCTTGTGTATGTTTGTGTGCGTGTTGTAAGAACGATCTGTATTTTTTTTTAAATGTTCCAAAAATACCATTTCAACAAATACATGATGACTTTATCAGGGATACATAAATAAGTTGTATATGCTACTCTTATTAGTTTTATGGTTAATCTCTCGGTAATACATTTTTAGTAATACAGCAATGCTTTAGTCCTATATCTGCCAGAATTTTGAGAGACTGCTGTATATGTATATTTCTGTGGGTTTCATTAGGATCACAAATCTATTCTACTTAAACCTATAAATGTCATTAAATTGTACAAGTTTCTTTCTTTATCATAATCTTATAAAATACAAAATTTAAATTGTTTACAATAACGCTCCAAATATATTGACAGAAATTAGCTTAGTTGTTATTTTCCTTTTTTGAAACACTAGATATAAGAACCCCTGCTCAAGGAAAGCAAATTACCTATAATTTTTCATTTGTATGGAAATACTGTATGTTTGACTTCCATTTTAGGTGCTGGCTCGTGACTTCTTAGATAACTATATTTTCTTAGCTGTCGGAAGAGTGGGTTCGACATCTGAAAATATTACTCAAAAAATAGTTTGGGTGGAAGAAAATGACAAACATAGTTATTTGTTGGACTTGCTCAGTGCTGTTGAATTGAACAATTCTACCGATGGAGGTGAGTTAAATTTTGTTGAAATATATAAAAAAAAAATTAGTCAAATATTTTTCATCTGCACATATCTCGCCGGTAGAATGCTTTGAGATAAAAAACAAAATTCATTTGTGGAATAAAGCTTTGAGTGAAAAATTTACTCAGTTTGTAAATTTTTGAAAATTTAGACTGATTTTAATATTAATCTAACGTTAAGATAAAATAAATTTAGATAAGGTGAAATATATTTTCGTAAAATTTGAAATTACAAAATTTGTATTAGCATTTGAAATATCAAAAATAACAAAAAATTATACAAATAAACAATATCCTAGAGGGCTACGGTTGTATCTTATAATTACTGTCATTAATGAATATGTTACATAGTATTGAAATTAAATGCATAAACATTAATTAGTCAATTTAAAAAAATGAATATTTTAGCTACTATTTATTAGGAATATACTGTGATTGAATTTAATAATAAATACACAAAAACCTCTTAACCACAAACCTTCTTTATTTTTCCATTATGTACATTTCAGGTACCAAGTAACCATCCTCAGAGGGATAACATACAAAGACTGTTATCAGTCTTTGTATGTTATCCCTCTGAGGATGGTTACTTGGTAACTAAAATGTTCATAAGGGTAAAAAAAAGAAAGTTTGTGGTTCATAGGTTTTTGTGTATTTATTATGAATATTTTAGGGTTTTTTTATTTTTGATGTGTTACACAATATCAGTGTTGAGTATAAAATCATTAATTTCATTAATTTAACAAAAATTAATTATTAGTGTTTTTTAATCTTTGATGAATATGTTGCGTAATATCTATATAAGGTGCATAAACATTTAATTTAATAAAAATGAATTATTTTAAAACTTATACAGTTTTAAACAGTTGAGAGGATGTTGAAATGGTGCCTAGAGCATATAAAAATGTTTCTTGCATTCAGCCTACTCTGAGCTAGATTATGGTAAACAAAAACTTTCAAACTACAGTAGAACCTCGATAAGTCGGACCTCGTTAGCATGGATCTTCGGATAACCCGGAATGATTTTGAAATACAGTAAAAAACAACAAATAACAAAAAATCAAAAATAATCAAAAGCAAATTGGAAATAAATAAATAGACACATACAAACACTTATCCCACTATTGAAATATTTCGATCAAAAATCTTCTTTGTCAATTAAAAAAGAGAAAAAGAAAAGACTGAAGTAAACCACAGATGTGTATAAATATCCAAATGTCACAGATTTATAGTGTATGATATAGTACTATAAGTGATTTGTATAAAAATTGATTATTTAAAACTAGATAATAATAGTCTGTCAGAAGGAAGGTAAATGGAGTTGTTAAATGTGGTAGAAATTAGGGGGAAGGTAAAAGGAGTTTTATCTGATGTTGAAGTTAGGAGGCTCTCTAGATTTGGTGTACCACTGGTATGACAACTCCCATCTCCTCAATTCTGAATGGTTGCAGTCAGGGAGGAGGGTCTTAATTATTTTGGTGGTATAACAATCATTGAAAGATATGATGTTGTGACTAGCAGCGTGTTGAGCGGTTGGCCGTCTATGATCATGGATCCAATGTCATGTCTGTGGCCATTCATTGTGATGCTCAAGACCATTTGTAGTAAGGCCTATGTACTGTGCCGGGCAAAATTTACATTACAACTGGTATATTACATTTTTGGATGTACAAGTATGATGACTCTGAATCTTGATGTCCATTTTGGTTGCTAGGCTATGGAAACTATTTGTTGGTATGTGTTTTGGACATGTCTTGCATCTTGGTCTATTGCACGGAAAGGGGCCATGAGGAGGTTTAGGCGGTTTTTCAGTACTTGGGCCTGGTAATTTTGGATGTACTAAAATATTTTTCAAATTAAAAGGTTGTCTGAACCAAATATGTGGTGGATTTGAGAACAGATCTTTGGTGTGGGTGGAAGTTTGAAGAATCTTGAAACCATCCTTTAATATTTTGTTCAGCTTCTGTAGGCCTGGATGGTAATCTGTAACTAAAGACAGTTTGTTGTCTTCCATAGGTGGTCTAGGTTCATCAGATGATTGAGCTAAGCGGATTTGATCTTCAACAAGTTGTTTAGGATATCCTCTTTTTTGGAAAGTTAGTAAGGTCTTTCTATTAAAGTCCTCCAATGCTATATCGTTGGGACAAATTCTCTTGCCCCTGATTGCCTGACTGTATGGTATGGACCTTTTAATGTTCATAGGGTGGTTGCTGTTGAAATGTAGGTATTGTAGATGGTTTGTCGATTTGATGTGGACACCTGTATAGATATTCCCATCTCTGATTGTTGCATCTACATCTAAGAAGGTGATTGTTGCTGTAGATTTTTCCCAGGTGAATTGAAGTGTAGAGAATAGTGATAAGCCCTTCAAAAAACACTCCAGTGTTGAGATTCCCTGTGTCCAAATTACTAAGATGTTGTCTATATATCTGTACCAACATAATGGTTGGTGTGTTCAAGTTTTTAGGGATTCTGCTTCAATATTACCTATAAACTACAGGTTTGCGTATGACGGGGCCATCCTAGTGCCCATTGCTGTTCCTTTTATTTGCAAGTAATTCTTTCCCTCAAATTGAAAATTATTCTTTTCAAGAATAAATTTGGTGAGGTGGACAAGGAAAGGTGTAGTTGGGTAAGGGTTGTCTGAGCGTTTGTTGAGGAAATTTTCAAGAGGTGATGGACCATGTGCATGAGGGATGTTCGTATAAAGAGAGGTAACATCTATGGTGACCAAAATTGTTACAGGAGGTAGAGGTACGGGTATTTGAGACAGCCGGTCTGTGAAATCATTCGTATCCTGAATATATGATAGAAAGTTTTTCACCAAAGGTTGAATATACGAAACCAGAAAAACTGAGATTCTTTCTGTGACCGAATTACAACCAGTTATTATTGGCCTACCAGGTGGAGGTACGATATTTTTATGGGTCTTTGGTAGTATGTAAAATTGGAAGTGGAGGGGCTTTCATTGCACATTAATTTTATAGATCCTTCTGAAATTTGTTCTCTAGGAGCTGTATATTTGAGCCATTCCAAGAGAGAATTGTTGTAATCTGATGTTGGGTTATACGTGAGGAGCTTATATGTTGTGCTGTCAGACAGTAACTTGTTTGCCTCCTTTATGTAGTCTTCTCTGTTCATGACAACCGTGGTTGAACCTTTATCTGCTGCAAGAATCATGATGTTGCTATTGTCTTTTAGAGAATATATTGCTGCTCTATCGAGTTTGGTAAGGTAATGTTTGGTTTTGAGGGCGTTTATGAATGATTTATCCGTGATAAGTTTATGTAGAGTTCAATAGGATGATCAGGTGATGGTAGAGAATGGTCCCAATCAGAAGGTGGCTTGAACTTTGCCAGACAAGCGTTTACATTAGTATCGTTTTTAAAATTTGGTGTCTCTGCTAAATAGTTTTGTATTCTCAGTTTACTGGCAAAGCTAAAGACATCCTTACCCAACTTGAACTGGTCTATTTCTTTAGATGGTGTGAACGACAAGCCTTTTGAAAGTACAGTAAACTCCCAATTATCCGTGGAATAGGGTGGCCCGGCAACGCCGGATAACGAATTCCCCGGATAATCCGCTATGAACAAAGAATACGCAAAACGATCGATAATCGATTATTATACCATAAGTTACACAAATAATGACCCAGGTTAATGCAATTCACACATAATCTTCAGAGGACAAAATAAATACAGAAAATAATTTAAAATGTCGATGTATTTGATGGATTATAACATGTACATTTATATGTCTAACTATTTACAATATGTACATAAGTATATGTCAAAAGTAAGTATGTATGTACATATGTAATTTCCTTTACACATAATACTTTCACTTTTTAAAAAAAAAATCTGTCACTTTCGTCTCTTTTTTTTTAAGCATTGATTTAGCTTTAATGTGTGATCAAAGTTCCTTGAGAACCATTTTGTCGCACAGTGAAGAGTCGTCTTGCTCTAATTATTGTGTCCATTGTTTTCATCTCAAAAATTTTATTTCTACCATATGCAGGTTTATTTGGGACATTAAAACAGTGTATTAGACATTAAAATGTTGTTTTATTTATCGGTTTACAACAAAAAAAAAGGAAATTTACATAAAATATCAACTAATACAAATGATAAAATACTGCATAACAAAAAATAAAATTCAATACAAAAGACAGAGAAATAAAAATAACGCATAAAAATTCAAACTACCTACTTCTTATTTAAGTATAATAACCACTCAACGTTCAACTCGGAAGGTTTGTTTCTACTTGTGTCACAAAGCCATAAAGATCGATAATGTATATGACAGACATGGATAATGCGTATGTCACGTCCTAGACTATTTATAGCCGAGATTAGCTGATATTTGTTTACAATCTTATGATACACATTAGGTTTTCGGGCGTCCAAGCATTTTGTCATTGTCTCTTATATACAGTAGTCTGTTCCCAACTCGAGTTAGTTCATTCAGTCTAACAGGACAGTTATTGTTTATCCTTGCGTTATTTGAGATAGCTTAGTTTATTTTTATGATCGTTGTTTTTACCGGATATTGTGCCGCGTTAAGTGGTTAAAAAAAACCATAATGAATCTGATTGGAATAAAAATTGGATATTTGTAAAACAATTGCAGACCCCGGATAATCCGCAAACAGGTTAATCCGCCCATGGATAATCGGGAGTTTACTGTACTTGTAATTCATGTTCTGTAAGTATGTGGTCGGAAATATTGTAAACTGAAATTGTACTCGGTGGAATGTTATCTTTTATAAACAGGTTAATCCGCCCACGGATAATCGGGAGTTTACTGTACTTGTAATTCATGTTCTGTAAGTATGTGGTCGGAAATATTGTAAAATGGAATTGTACTCGGTGGAATGTTATCTTTTATGTCTAGGCTATTTTTGTTATTATCATTAACAGTATACTTAAAAAGCATTGGTTTGGTTGACAATATAGGGAGCAGTCCACTGGATACAGGTATCTTAAAAATAGTGCTGAGGATAGGTTTATTGGAAACAAGAGGTGGTTTGTTAATCGGTAAAATTTGATTATCACATTTCTGGATCTGGCTAAAAAGATTTATTTGTTGGATACAGAGTTTTGAAAGCTTCTGTAGTTTACTTTTTGCAAAACTATCTTGCAGTATGCAGGCTTTATAGAGAGTGTCTTCCATTTGTTGATGTATATGTAGGAAATTCCATGTAATAAAATTACCTGTTGAGGTTAGGAGTTCAGACAATTTAAACTGTTCTTGTTTGTAACACTGTAAGTAATCACCAGGGAATTATTTCTATAGATTGAAGATATGAAAGGTTTCATATAGTGGGCCATACCAGAAAGTGGTGAATCAGCAGTTAATCCTTTTGGGGTGAGGCCTAGGTTTATACATGCTTCCAAAAACATTATGTGTGTGTTGATTTTTGACAGTTTGAATGCAAAGTTTTTCAGCTTAGGAAGATACATAATAAAGGGATAGGACAGGTGGACAAGATTACAAATAACACAAAGATATGAGTTAAGAGTAGGAAAAAGGTTATAAACTAATTGGCTCGACATTGTTTTTGAGGTATTTATATTTACTTATCTCTGCTACACACTTAATATTTTTTTGTGTTGTGTGTAAACAATAAACAACAAAACTGCATTGGAGCATTGCATTTTGTTCCCTTTACCGACATAATAAACTGACTGGGGAGTAAAGTGTTTTGGCGCTTATCAGGAAGAGAAGTAAATGTGTCACTTGTGATTGATTTATGAGTTTATAAATATTTTGTATGTAGAAGGGAAGTGTAAACATTCTCTGTCTGATAATGCTCCAGATCCAATAAATACTACACAAGACTTCATATCAAGCACAAATTTTGAAACTTTGTAATTTATTTTTTAAGGAATTTAGGTTATAATTTACTTTTTAGTAAGGATGAGTTTATCTAAGCTGAGTATTAAAATGGCTGTTATATAGTATTTATGTTGGTATTTTTTAGAAAAATTATAAACACTGTGTTAGAACTATTAAGATAGGAATTACTTATTGAAATTGTGTGTAAACTTATTTTTATCATTGAAAAACATTGTAAATAGTGGTAGGAAGGGTTGTGGATACTTAAATGTTTTTGTGGTACTTTTTCTATAACTATAACTAAGTGTTGTGACTGGAAAAAAGGTTTGTCGGTATACAGCAACAATTGGGAGAGAAATCCACCAGTTAGACAGTCGACAACCATCACCTGAGATACGAAAACTGCCATCACCCGCGAAGTACGTACATAAACATACCGGAAATGATGTCACCAAAACTGACAAAAATGAAGTTGCCTAGCCAACTTTAAATGACATATTGGGTCCATCTACAACTTTTTCAATGCAAGTAATCAATATTTTTTCAGCAATTTTGATATGTAACTATAAAACACTGTTAAAAGCACACATTGTGATACAGATACCAGGCTGGATTCGCAGAGACCGTATTGAATACTTCAAACTCTACTTTCATAACTAAGGCAAAGCTGTACAGAAATCAAATAATCTTATAGAATTTAAATCATGTTGCAATTTGACAATTCAAAAACATTATAATACAATTTTTGATATTGGTAATGCCTCAAAAATAGGAACAAAAATAAATTGCCAAACCCTTTGTACTGAGCAATGTTGTATTAGAAATTTATCAATTTTTGTTTTTAAATAATACTATGTTCGTTTAGCACCCCTGACGTTAGTGTTTGTTGAGACGAAAAAAGGTGCGGATAATCTCGAAGACTATCTGTACCAGTTGGGATTCCCTGTTACTTCGATTCATGGTGACAGATCCCAGAAGGAAAGGGAAGAAGCGTTGAAACGTTTCCGATCAGGAGCGACACCAATCCTTGTTGCGACAGCAGTAAGTAATAATAATATGTAATAATGTAAGAAATAATAATTAGTATGGCTTAGAACCTCATATTTTTGACAAAATGATTGACGCACATCCAACTCAGATATTTTAATATAGTTCTGCATATATATCTATGTGTCTATGTAGTCTAAATAGAAAACAAATTTCTGCAAAATTGTTACCCACAGTTTGGTATTTGGGTTTGATTGTTGGGTCATTTTTCTATTTAAATATTGAAACAAATTTTACTTTATAACCTATTTGCACATGGACTTGCTAACTATAGTTTGGTGTTTTCTTCTGGTCATTGGAATATTTTTTACTATAGTCTACCAAATTTCGGCGAGATTTTGTTGAAAATAGTGAGATTTTTTCCTGATTTATTGGAAAGTATGTGGGATAATATCAAAGACATTTTATCCAATATCCAGGACACTTAGAAATTCTTTGTAACTTTAACATTAGGCGCTTTGTATTGTATTGTACAATATTTACACGTTTGCTTTTTTTCTCTTGAAAAAACTGCCAAGATGACCCTTTTAAAAATTGAAATTAATTTAAAAATCTTACGATTCCAGAGTGGCCACCAAACCAGGAAACTGGGATAAAGCCGTAAATTTTATGGACAGGGGAAAAGCCGTGAAGTAACCGAGAATTTAGATTTATAGTTGGGAATTTACTAAAATCGGTAGCACAATTACAATAAAGTTAATGATTGAGTTGAGAGAAATTTAAGATTTTTGGTTTTTTGTGCTATATGAAGATGTCTGGTGGTTGTAGCGAGTCATTGTTATAGCATGAAAATCTTCTCATCATTGGCCTCGCGTCGAGAATTTAGATTTATAGTTGGGAATTTACTAAAATCGGTAGCACAATTACAATAAAGTTAATGATTGAGTTGAGAGAAATTTAAGATTTTTGGTTTTTTGTGCTATATGAAGATGTCTGGTGGTTGTAGCGAGTCATTGTTATAGCATGAAAATCTTCTCATCATTGGCCTCGCGTCCCATGTACGAGCCTCTACAGTGGAACTAGTAGAACCCTATGAAATCCAAATGTGATATTAATGAAAACAAAATTTTTAAAAAATTAATAAAGTACGTACTAAATTTTGCTACTTACATAAAACAGTACTAAGATGTGTAATATATTGGAAATAATACTAAATACACGTAAAAACAGAAATGTCATACAAAGGCTTATATCAACAAATACCTAACTAACTCATCTTGGCTAATCATATTAGACAGATTGTTTGTATAGGCTACATACCATATTGAAAAAATACACACAATATAAACATTATTGTATTAGAGACAAAATATGCTTACATT
Source organism: Prosapia bicincta (assembly GCA_036971475.1). Taxonomy (NCBI): domain Eukaryota; kingdom Metazoa; phylum Arthropoda; class Insecta; order Hemiptera; family Cercopidae; genus Prosapia; species Prosapia bicincta. Next base: position 751,540 of record JBAIZL010000013.1, read on the forward strand.
TGAGCACCATATACAGTACAGAATACTTGTGTCACGTTTAAATCTTTTGTGATATAATGTAAATTAGAGTATATTCTTTGTGATAGTAATCGAATAGACTGGTGCTATAATATTTTCATTGAATGACGTTCTACAGCAAGCTAAATAATGAATGCTAGGTATTTATTCCGTTTTTATACGTAATAAACGGATTGACCTTGACTAACTGAGAGACCAACATTAACGTCAGACATGCCTATAGCTATATAAATATATCAAGCTGTTAAAATAGACTACTGAGATTTCAGAAGAATATAGGTAATACGCAGTGTCCCAAATATGAGCCGTCAGTCCATTTCATCTACTCCGAGCGACATATGTGAGATGTCGGTCCGGGAATAGAGACTGTACGTATGTACAGCTGTACATATGTGAGATGTCGGTCCGGGAATAGAGACTTTACATATGTACAGCTGTACATATGTGAGATGTCGGTCCGGGAATAGAGACTGTACATATGTACAGCTGTACATATGTGAGATGTCGGTCCGAGAATAGAGACTGTACGTATGTACAGCTGTACATATGTGAGATGTCGGTCCGGGAATAGAGACTGTACATATGTACAGCTGTACATATGTGAGATGTCGGTCCGAGAATAGAGACTGTACGTATGTACAGCTGTACATATGTGAGATGTCGGTCCGGGAATAGAGACTGTACATATGTACAGCTGTACATATGTGAGATGTCGGTCCGGGAATAGAGACTGTACGTATGTACAGCTGTACATATGTGAGATGTCGGTCCGGGAATAGAGACTGTACATATGTACAGCTGTACATATGTGAGATGTCGGTCCGAGAATAGAGACTGTACATATGTACAGCCGTACATATGTGAGATGTCGGTCCGGGAATAGAGACTGTACATATGTACAGCTGTACATATGTGAGATTTCGGTCCGGGAATAGAGACTGTACGTATGTACAGCTGTACATATGTGAGATGTCGGTCCGGGAATAGAGACTGTACATATGTACAGCTGTACATATGTGAGATGTCGGTCCGGGAATAGAGACTGTACGTATGTACAGTTGTACATATATGAGATGTCGGTCCGGGAATAGAGACTGTACATATGTACAGCTGTACATATGTGAGATGTCGGTCCGGGTATAGAGACTGTACATATGTACAGCTGTACATGTGTGAGTCAGCTGGTATATGGATAAATATAAATGTATTTAGGTTTGTCAGAATTAATTTTCGGTGTGATTATTTATGAGATTATAATCCGAGAAACTAATACAGTCGAACCTCTGTATAACGAAGTCGATTATCCAGAGAAAAAATTTGTTGTAGAGAGGTATTCGTTATTGAGAGGTTGTGTTGTAAAGAATGCTCCTACCCCATCTTACGCATATCGCACTACCTGCGGTAATAAAAGGGATACAGTATAATATCGCGAGCGTAGTTAGTGTAATAGGCCAATGTTAATATAGGATAATGTTTTATAAAGTCTCAATTTATTTGCAATTCAATTTGTTAAAAATGTTTTATTGATGTTTCTTCATTGTATTAGATATCCACATTCAATATTTTTCGTAGGGTCTACTCTGTATAGGCTATTATGATAAGTTATCTAATGCTTATGAAAACTTACTGGTAAATAAGTACACTCACCAATTCATTTTCAGGAAGCATGACTTGAACGTCGTGGAATTTAATCGAAGCAAACTCAGTAGGCCGTAATTTAGTAACTGTATTATTTATTAACCATATTACATTTTTTAACACTTTCAACACAGCGGCGATATTGGTGATATCATCAAACTACTGCCTGTTTTTCCTTAACTTCCAGCTCTGACGGCAGTGAAACGCCATACGGGTTGCATAGCCTGTCGTAGCATCTAATTATCGACCCCGTTGTTTTCATCTCAATAATTTTATTTCTAACATATACATTTTTATTAATGACATCAGAACAGTGTATTAGACTCTAAAATATTGTTATATTTATCGGGTCACAATTTAAAAAAAGAAATAATACAAATGATAAATTACTGTATGACAAATAAGAAAACACAATAAAAAAGACAGAGAAAAAAGAAAATTTATATACAAAACTAAAGACTCTACTACTAAAATATATTACATACTAAAATAAGCACTCAACATTTCACTCAGAAAGTTTGTTTTTTTTGTGCCAAGTGTTTCGGAGATTGTAATGTAAACGGAGACAAAGATAATACATATGTCATGTCCGAGACTATTTATAGCCGAGATAAGCTGACATTGGTGTACTACAATCTTATGTTGATACAATCGGGCGTTCAAGCATTTTGTCATTGACTCATATTTACAATAGTCTGTTCCCACCTCCAGTTGGTTTATTAACTCTAACAAGACAGTTATCGTTTATTCTTGCGTTAGTTTAGAAAACTTGGTTAATTTTTATGATCGTTGTTTTTACCGGATATTCTGCCGCGTTAAATGGTTCAAACTAAAAAAAAACATTAAAATATAAAAGTTAAACCAAATTAAATCTTCATAAAACTTCCTGAATCATTGTTTCAGTTGAAGCATCAAAAGTTAACTTGGGATGGTCGGATTTAAAAACAGCTCAGGCACAATGTTCTCCAAACTCTTTTAAAGCACTGGCGTAATAATCAAACCTTTATATAGATATCGACACTAGAGAAGTTTCAATTAGCCTGGGAGTAAGCGTGCCGGTTTGCTCTCCGTATCTAAGGAAATAAGCTGGGAGCGCATCTGTAAGGAAACCCAGAGCGTGCCGGAACGCTAGCCATGCTGAACGTGTTAACTTAACCGAACTATAACATGCAGTCAATTGCCGACATGTGTTTCACCTATCATTCTTGGTTTTGTTGACCCTCCTGCTGAAAATAAACAATTTCCTGGAAATGCCATTGTGAGCTGCCTATACAACACTACATTTCTTCGGCTGAAATGGAAAAACAAATTTGTTATTGAGAGGTCCGAAATTCGTTACATAGAGGTAAATAAGCAGTATAACTTCTAAAATGTCATGGGACAAGATAAAAATTCGTTATATAGAGGATTTCGTTATCTGGAGGTTCGTTATATAGAGGTTTGACTGTATTTTAGACCGGGAAAAACATGTGAATTATTATATCAATTTTGAGGGGCCCCTCTGAGTTCATATTGATATTGCTATAGTGAAGAAGACAATCAATAACTACTTTGTTAGATACAGCAAAATTAATTATATCACTTCACAACTTGCATTGAAGTTTAAAGTTAAAATGAGAAGGAAAATACCCAACCCATCCTCTCAAATATTCAGTGATATTGCATTTCCTTGTACAAAACAAACAAACCTTTTTGCTATAACTCTATTATCAGGCAGCATAAATATGTATGATCTGCTGCAATATATGTAACTGAATACATTTATTTAGGAAGTCGAAACCAAAAATATATTTTTATTCCTTTGAGAGCTGAAATCATTCCTAAAACAAAGTTTTGCTGTAAACTTGCTAGTGGTGCAATACATAACCAGATGTGCAATAAAAGCATCGAAGTTTAATATAGTCATCTACAGTTCCTCTAATTATAAATTTACAGTTTACATGTATTTCATGTGTAATATGATTGTTCGATTTCTAAAAAATCCTTATCATTTTACCAGTTTTTAAAATTATTTTATTTTAATATTTAAATAATGAAATTTAGACTTTTGTTTGAGATTAGTTCATAATTTAATTTTTAATATATATTTTTCTTTAATGATCTGTTGAAAAATATTTTTAAAATATATTTTAAAAAAATAGTAACCTCAGTTAATACTTATTTTATCCATTTGGTATTTTCCCAGCCCTCATCGAGATATCCTCATCACTTATATGCATTCGTAACTTTATTGTGATCTTCGCTAAAAAAAGGCAAAACAAAATATATTCAATGTTTGATATATTTGAAGTTTTTGTATCAAATCTTGTAAACAATGTTTTTTTAATTTTTGTTCAGGTAGCTGCTCGAGGATTAGATATCCCTCATGTGAAGCATGTAATAAATTTTGATTTACCCAGCGACGTAGAAGAATATGTCCATCGTATAGGACGTACAGGTCGTATGGGAAATTTAGGTAAATAAATATAAATGTAGGTATATATAGATTGTTATGTTATGATGATAAAATTACAGGGCTTGCATAAACGTAGGTTTCCATTAATTAAATATATATATATATATATATATATATATATATATATATATATATATATATATATATATATAGATTTTTTGGACTAGGAGACTGACAGACTTATCTTGGTAAGAGTTCACTCTGTAGTCTTGAAATAGAAACACATAAAAGCACTTAAACAATGATATATTTCAACCACACAGTGGTCTTTGTCAATCGAAGAGAAAACACAAAAAGAAATATGAGAGAATGAAATAAAATAAATAACTATAAATATTTATTTTATTTCATTCTCTCATATTTCTTTTTGTGTTTTCTCTTCGATTGACAAAGACCACTGTGTGGTTGAAATATATCATTGTTTAAGTGCTTTTATGTGTTTCTATTTCAAGACTACAGTGTGGACTCTTACCAAGGTAAGTCTGTCAGTCTCCTAGTCCAAAAAATCTAAATAATCTTTACCAACCAAAACTAACCTATAAATATATATATATATATATATATATATTCATTCTTGATATTTAACGTTATCCATTGTTTTTCCGTTGCACTGACTTTATGAAGTTAATATATTACTATGTAAGTAATTTAATCCACCATTAAGTGCAATAATTTTACCTTGCTATATATATATATATATATATATATATATAATAAATTAAAAACAAGAATACTTTTAATGAATATATTTATTCAAAGCTTTTCGCCGATAAAATAGTACCAGCATCTTCAGGAAAATAATTATCTAATAAAATATTTTAAATTAAATCATATGTGCTACAAACGACCATATGTTTATAAGTATTGCACTTTATGTAATTTTTTTATAACATCAATGACCTTATAAATAGTTGTGATTTGATCTCACTTGAATTTGTTCATCAATTAATTTGTCTTTAACTTTATGCTTATAAATTTCCAATGTTTCAAATATATTCATTTTTAATCCTTTATTTAATTCTTTTAATAATTTCATATTTTCTATTTCCGGAAACTCGTGTCCATTATTAATACAATGCGTAGCTAAATTTGATTTGTATATGTTTGGTTTCATATAAGCGTTTAAATGTTCTTTGTATCTTTCTTTTAATTTCTTTTTTGTTTGTCCTACATATAATTTATTACAAGTTTGACATTTTATATTATATACTCCATTTCTTTCGTGCATATTATTTTGATTTTTGTTATTGTTTATTAAATTTTTAATTTTATTATCAGTTTTATATGTAATTTGTAAATTTGTTTCTTTAAATAATCTTGTAATTTTATTTATTTCGTTACCAGTGAATGTAAAAGTTGTCAAAATATTTTCTCTCTTATTAGGTACAAAGTTATTTTCGAGTTTCTGTTTTCTTATTATGTTATTATTTAATTTATCTATAGTTTTTCTTTTATATCCATTTTCTAAACCAATTTGATATATTATATTTTTCTCTTTTATTTGATCATTAAGTTCATTGGTATTTTGTGCATTCTATGTAGTAAATATAATGCGCTGCCATTTTTTGGTTGTGTGGATGATTTGAATAATTAGGTATTATTTGATTTGTCTGCGTTGGTTTTCTATATATATTGTATTCAAATGATTCATTATTTCTAGTAATTGTAATATCTAAATAATTTAGTTTATTTTTTTATTCAGATTCATGAGTAAATTTTATATTTTCGTGTATATTATTTATAGATTTGAATATTTTGTCAATATTTAAACCATTATTATTTGATATGTTTAATCCATCATCTACATATCTAAACCATTGTCCATTTTATCATATGTTTTAATATTCTTATCTATTTCAATGTCTATATTTTGTAAAAATATTTCCGATAATATGCTGGAAATTGGAGAGCCCATTGTTAATCCATCCTTTTGTTATAAATTTTATTATTATATAAAAAATAATTTTGATTTAATGTGATTTTTAAAGTATTTATTATTTCTTGTGTTAATGTGTTATCTATATTATTTTTTATTATTTCAAGTGTTTTCATTATAGGTATGTTATTATACCAGTTAGTAACATCAAATGATATTAATTTTGTATTATTATCAATTTTAATATCTTTTAATTTTTCAATAAGCTCAATTGAGTTTTTTATATTAAGTCTTCCACTAGTCTTCTACTAGTCTTCCAGTTTTTTGGTCAACTTTTGTGCAATCTAAAATGGTTTCACTTTTTTAACACTTAAAGGCTTTTACTTTTATTTACATTGTTTTAGTGTTCTTTTTAAACTGTTACACATTAAATTGTTTCTATTATATTGTTTGTTTTACAGTGGTTATTGTTCTAAACTTGTGATTAAATATTACGATTTTGACAATTTAGGTTATGTTTACAATTTTCTCTTTTTTCATAATTGGTTATTTTATGGTTTGAATTTACTTAAATATTTATATTCTATTATACATAGTGCCTTTCTTACTTGCTATTCCAAAATGTTACAATATATATATATATTCTTGATATTTTACGTTATCCATTGTTTTTCCGTTGCACTGACTTTATGAAGTTATATATATATATATATATATATATATATATATATGTATATATAAAGTTGATATATTACTATTGTAAATACTTTTATCCACCACTAAGTGCAATAATTTTACTTTGTTGTGATGAGGCACCTTTCGGTCACTTGACCATTGTCGAATCACTGATATTTTTCTGGTGCGGATGTTCGGTCCGTGATGTTGGTATTTGTTGATGTTACACGCATTTTCTCTTGATCTGCGTGTATGATGTTTTTATATAGTATGTCTTCTGTATATGTGGTCTGTAGGTTCATTAAATTGCTGTGTGTGTTTTTATAAATGTGGTATTTTTCTAGTGAGTTTAGTTCTATTGGGTTATTATTTATTTCAAGTATGGTTAGGTTATTTTCGTAGTTTGTTATTTCATGTTTATGTGATATTAGGTGTGCTGCTACATTTGATACTTTTGAATTTTTGTTTTTGAATGCTCTATAATGATCTTCAAATCTTATTTTAAATGATCTGGTTGTTTTCCCTATGTAAAATGCGTTACAGTTGTTACATGAAATTTTGTAAATTCCTGATAGCTTATGTTATTCTGAATTTGTTTTGTGGTTTGTGTTATTAAGATATTTTATTATTTTGTTGTTTGGTTTGTATGTTGGAGTGTAGTATTCTTTGTTGTATATATTCGTTATTTTTTCTATTTTGTTATTGGTGTATTTATATTTTAGGTAGAAATTTTTTTATTTTCATTATTTTTGTGTTCAGGTTGTAGTATTGTGTTGAGGTTAGGTTTTTTATAAGATGTTTGTTGTATCCATTTTCTATTGCTACTTTTGTAATGTTATATAATTCTTCATTTAATTTTTGTTTGTTATCTTGTGTGTATTTTATTGCTTTATTTATCATGTTACTGTAAGTGTTAATTTGGTGTGCCCAGGGGTGGTTAGATTTGTAGTGTATTGTGGTGTTGTTGGAAGTAGGTTTTCTGTGTACTGTAGTTTCTATTTTATTATTGTTTATATTTAATGTAATGTCAAGATAGTTAATTGTTCTGTCTCGAAGGTGAATTGTATGTTTTTGTTGTATGTATTTAATTTGTTTAGTATTATGATGTGTTTGTTGTGAATGGTAGGTTGGTACATAATATGTTTTCGTTGTATGTATTTAAATAGTTTTTGCACAAAAGGCATTTTTTTAAGATTCACAAGTAAGGACATTTGTATGTTGCTTTTGTTTGCTACTTGTTAATTTAGTAATATATATTACTTTTGGGGCCTTAAAGTATCTATAGGATAATCAATATGTTAGTAAGAATTTCTTAAAATTTACATTTCCTTAATATTAGGAGCTGATAATATTAATGTAATAAAAGCTTAAATATTAAAAAAATTGTATAATATGTCATTGACTTTAGCAGCTATTTAAAATAAATCTGTACAGGTCTTGCATGACTTTTTTGGGTTATAGGTACTGCGACTTCGTTTTTCAATGATAGAAACCGTAATTTGGTTCGAGATCTTGTGGAATTGATTTCTGAGAGCAAACAAGAGATGCCAGCATGGCTTGAGAGCATGGGTAAAGAGATGTGTGCCCCAGTTAATGCTCGTCGTGGTGGCAATAAGAGGTGAGTTCTCTTCTGCAAATTGATCTTGTTTAAAAATGCATCAACATTATGATTATGCTAGAAGTTTTAACTATCAGTTTATGTGTTTTTGTAGAACTCCTTATCTTGTTGGTAATTCCATGGCATATGAATCCATCTCAGATCATTAGAGCTTAATTCCCTCAGATCCAGATATCCGGTCACTTACCTAGATCTACTTATTTATGCTGAAACAATAATTGCTCTAAAAGTAATGTCCTTCCTTACATGTCATCCGTGTTTGAATGGCTTACTTGTGTAGGTTACTGAAACTTGCAGGAAGTGAAAGAGTCCAGTTTGCTTCTGTGCCCTTCTTCCTTACATGTCATGGATGTTTGTATTTCTCACTTGTGTAGGTTACTGAAACTTGCAGGAAGTGAAAGAGTCAAGTTTGCTTCTGTGCCCTTCTTCCTTGCATGCTATCCATGTTTGTATCCCTTACTTGTGTAGGTTACTGAAACTTGCTGGGAGTGAAAGAGTCCTGCTTGCTTCTGTGCCCTTCTTCCTTGCATGTTATCCATGTTTGTAGGGCTTACTTGTGTAGGTTACTGAAACTTGCTGGGAGTGAAAGAGTCCAGTTGGCTTCTGTGCCCTTCTTCCTTGCATGTTATCCATGTTTGTAGGGCTTACTTGTGTAGGTTACTGAAACTTGCTGGGAGTGAAAGAGTCCTGCTTGCTTCTGTGCCCTTCTTCCTTGCATGTTATCCATGTTTGTAGGGCTTACTTGTGTAGGTTATTAAAACTTGCAGGGAGTGAAAGAGTCCAGTTGGCTTCTGTGCCCTTCTTCCTTGCATGTTATCCATGTTTGTAGGGCTTACTTGTGTAGGTTACTGAAACTTGTAGGGAGTGAAAGAGTCCTGTTTGCTTCTGTGCCCTTCTTCCTTGCATGTTATCCATGTTTGTATCCCATACTTGTGTAGGTTACTGAAACTTGTAGGGAGTTTAAGAGTTAAGTTTTTTTTCTGTACCCTTCCTCCTGATTTTAGCACAGTTTCCTTACAAAAGTCTAGTGTTTACTATTATAAAAAGCTTTTGGTTAAATTATGTGTTAATTTCTTTACTATCTTAGTTATTTTAATTCCTAAGTTTTTAAATATAATTCCAATTTGATTTTCCCACCCTTGATTCTTGTGTGTCCTTCCTACAAAAATTGTAATGTGTAGATCTGGTTCAGGTATGGGATCCTGGACATATTCACAATCCTTTCTATTCAGTAACTAACGTACTGGCCAATATCCTTCAATAAAAAAAATAATGTTAAAATTTAAGTATATAGTTATGAGAGATGTGTTCTATTTTGAACTCAGGTTGAAAATTCAAATTTTTGTATAAAATTAATCCTACTATTATGGAAAAACTTTTACAAAAAAAGGTACTAAATTAAATATGTTTTTAGTAGTGGAAGGTTTAGCAGTGGATTTGGTGCTCGAGATTATCGTCAGCAAAGTGGAGGAGGTGGCGGTGGCAGTGGGGGTGGTAGTCGTAGCAATAATTCACGACAAGGAGGTGGAAATTATGGCAGTGGCGGCTACGGTGGTGGGCATAGTGAGTATTTCATTTATAATTTATCAGTAAGATATACACTAATAATGCATAATTAGTAGCAAGCATATATTCCTTTTCTTACTCTTTGTCATGCATTCTTGCCATGTTTTGACAGTAATATTTTATAGGGCTAATAACCCTATTTATTATCCTATGTATAGGGTTAGATGAGGTAAATTTTTTTACTTAATTTAATAATTTATTTAAAAAAAATTTAATTGCTGATTGTTTATAAATATTCATAGATTGAAATTTTGCAAACCTTTTTTGTACTTTTTTAATGAAGTGTTTGTTCTTAATTTTGGGGAATAGTAAAGAATCATTGAAATTATTCATTATAAATATAAAATTAAATTGTTTACACACAGAGGAAGGCGTGCTAATCCCTCTCTCTACAATCATACATAACACTATTTTTACTATTGCGCATAATATTTTAATTATTTTATTTAATAGTTTTAATTTTTGATGTTATTGTACTTAGCCATAAATATTTAATATTAGTTTATTTTTAGTTTTAATTCTTTAATTGTAGATGATCTATTTTTGGTTTGTAGTCTTAGATATTTGTATTAGCATTAACAGCCTAAATTTTATTTTTTCAACATGACAGACTAATAATGTTCATAATAAATACTACAAAACCTCTTATCCACAAGACATTTTTTTTTATGCAACTGAAATGTACATAAGGGTAAAATAAATAAATTTTGAGGTTAAGATTTATTATTAATACTCAAAAACAGTGTATTCCTATTGAATAGTAACTAAAAATGATTATTATTTTTATGTTATTTATAATCTTTACACATAAGATTTTACGCTACTTAAAAAAGTATACATTTTTTAATTTTTCTCCTGTTTCTACTATAGAAAACATTTTGGATGACAGCCCTCTATGTCTACAAAATAAATGGTAGTTTTTATAGGGCACTATTATATCTTACATATTTCTTTATAAAAACAAAACAAAACTAACAACATTCTATTTATAACTGAACAGTAACTGGTTCCTTACGGACCTTACCTCACTCTGTCACACCCTCGAAGACCTTTGGTTAACTCCTCTTCAAAACTCACCTCGATGACCTTTCCTCGTCCGCAAGAAAATAATGGTTTATCCCTTGACTACGAACTCTGGTTCGAGCCCTTATCTCAAGGAATAAACCTCTCAGGGTTATCGCAGCAAATGCCAGAGTTAGTGCTAGTATCTGCAGCTAGTCAATCAAGCTTATTACAGCGTATGCCAAAATTAGTGTTAGTATCTGACGTTGGTCAATCAAGCTTATTATGCCAGAGTTAGTGCTAGTATCTGAAGCTAGTCAATCAAGCTTATTACAGCGAATGCCAAAATTAGTGCTAGTATCTGACGTTGGTCAATCAAGCTTATTACAGCGAATTCCAGAGTTAGTCTTAGTATCTGAAGTTAGTCAATCAAGCTTATTATGCCAGAGTTAGTGCTAATATCTGAAGTTAGTAAATCAAGCTTATTACAGAGAATGCCAAAATTAGTGTTAGTATCTGACGTTGGTCAATCAAGCTTATTACAGGGAATTCCAGAGATAGTCTTAGTATCTGAAGTTAGTCAATCAAGCTTATTATGCCAGAGTTAGTGCTAGTATCTGAAGTTAGTCAATCAAGCTTATTATGCCAGAGTTAGTCTTAGTATCTGAAGTTAGTCAATCAAGCTTATTATGCCAGAGTTAGTGCTAGTATCTGAAGTTAGTCAATCAAGCTTATTATGCCAGAGTTAGTCTTAGTATCTGAAGTTAGTCAATCAAGCTTATTATGCCAGAGTTAGTGCTAGTATCTGAAGTTAGTCAATCAAGCTTATTACAGCGAATGCCAAAATTAGTGTTAGTATCTGACGTGGTCAATCAAGCTTATTATGCCAGAGTTAGTGCTAGTATCTGTAGCTAGTCAATCAAGCTTATTATGCCAGAGTTAGTGCTAGTATCTGACGTTAGTCAATCAAGCTTATTATGCCAGAGTTAGTGCTAGTATCTGAAGTTAGTCAATCAAGCTTATTATGCCAGAGTTAGTCTTAGTATCTGAAGTTAGTCAATCAAGCTTATTATGCCAGAGTTAGTGCTAGTATCTGACATTAGTCAATCAAGCTTATTATGCCAGAGTTAGTGCTAGTATCTGAAGTTAGTCAATCAAGCTTAATATACCAGAGTTAGTGCTAGTATCTGAAGTTAGTCAATCAAGCTTATTATGCCAGAGTTAGTGCTAGTATCTGAAGTTAGTCAATCAAGCTTAATATACCAGAGTTAGTGCTAGTATCTGAAGTTAGTCAATCAAGCTTATTATGCCAGAGTTAGTCTTAGTATCTGAAGTTAGTCAATCAAGCTTATTAAGCCAGAGTTAGTGCTAGTATCTGAAGTTAGTCAATTTAGCTTATTATGCCAGAGTTAGTGCTAGAATCTGAAGGTAGTCAATCAAGCTTATTATGCCAGAGTTAGTGCTAGTATCTGAAGCTAGTCAATCAAGCTTATTATGCCAGAGTTAGTGCTAGTATCGGAAGTTAGTCAATCAAGCTTATTATGCCAGAGTTAGTGCTAGTATCTGAAGTTAGTCAATCAAGCTTATTATGCCAGAGTTAGTGCTAGTATCTGAAGTTAGTCAATTTAGCTTATTATGCCAGAGTTAGTGCTAGAATCTGAAGTTAGTCAATCAAGCTTATTATGCCAGAGTTAGTGCTAGTATCTGACGTTAGTCAATCAAGCTTATTATGCCAGAGTTAGTGCTAGTATCTGAAGTTAGTCAATCAAGCTTAATATACCAGAGTTAGTGCTAGTATCTGACGTGGTCAATCAAGCTTATTACAGCAAATTCCAGAGTTAGTGCTAGTATCTGAAGTTAGACAATCAAGCTTATTAAGCCAGAGTTAGTGCTAGTATCTGAAGTTAGTCAATTTAGCTTATTATGCCAGAGTTAGTGCTAGAATCTGAAGGTAGTCAATCAAGCTTATTATGCCAGAGTTAGTGCTATTATCTGAAGCTAGTCAATCAAGCTTATTATGCCAGAGTTAGTGCTAGTATCGGAAGTTAGTCAATCAAGCTTATTATGCCAGAGTTAGTGCTAGTATCTGAAGTTAGTCAATCAAGCTTATTATGCCAGAGTTAGTGCTAGTATCTGAAGTTAGTCAATTTAGCTTATTATGCCAGAGTTAGTGCTAGAATCTGAAGGTAGTCAATCAAGCTTATTATGCCAGAGTTAGTGCTAGAATCTGAAGGTAGTCAATCAAGCTTATTATGCCAGAGTTAGTGCTAGTATCTGACGTTAGTCAATCAAGCTTATTATGCCAGAGTTAGTGCTAGTATCTGAAGTTAGTCAATCAAGCTTAATATACCAGAGTTAGTGCTAGTATCTGACGTGGTCAATCAAGCTTATTACAGCAAATTCCAGAGTTAGTGCTAGTATCTGAAGTTAGACAATCAAGCTTATTAAGCCAGAGTTAGTGCTAGTATCTGAAGTTAGTCAATTTAGCTTATTATGCCAGAGTTAGTGCTAGAATCTGAAGGTAGTCAATCAAGCTTATTATGCCAGAGTTAGTGCTAGTATCTGAAGCTAGTCAATCAAGCTTATTATGCCAGAGTTAGTGCTAGTATCGGAAGTTAGTCAATCAAGCTTATTATGTCAGAGTTAGTGCTAGTATCTGAAGTTAGTCAATCAAGCTTATTATGCCAGAGTTAGTGCTAGTATCTGAAGTTAGTCAATTTAGCTTATTATGCCAGAGTTAGTGCTAGAATCTGAAGTTAGTCAATCAAGCTTATTATGCCAGAGTTAGTGCTAGTATCTGACGTTAGTCAATCAAGCTTATTATGCCAGAGTTAGTGCTAGTATCTGAAGTTAGTCAATCAAGCTTAATATACCAGAGTTAGTGCTAGTATCTGACGTGGTCAATCAAGCTTATTACAGCAAATTCCAGAGTTAGTGCTAGTATCTGAAGTTAGACAATCAAGCTTATTAAGCCAGAGTTAGTGCTAGTATCTGAAGTTAGTCAATTTAGCTTATTATGCCAGAGTTAGTGCTAGAATCTGAAGGTAGTCAATCAAGCTTATTATGCCAGAGTTAGTGCTAGTATCTGAAGCTAGTCAATCAAGCTTATTATGCCAGAGTTAGTGCTAGTATCGGAAGTTAGTCAATCAAGCTTATTATGCCAGAGTTAGTGCTAGTATCTGAAGTTAGTCAATCAAGCTTATTATGCCAGAGTTAGTGCTAGTATCTGAAGTTAGTCAATTTAGCTTATTATGCCAGAGTTAGTGCTAGAATCTGAAGGTAGTCAATCAAGCTTATTATGCCAGAGTTAGTGCTAGTATCTGAAGCTAGTCAGTCAAGCTTATTATGCCAGAGTTAGTGCTAGTATCGGAAGTTAATCAATCAAGCTTATTATGCCAGAGTTAGTGCTAGTATCTGAAGTTAGTCAATCAAGCTTATTATGCCAGAGTTAGTGCTAGTATCTGAAGTTAGTCAATCAAGCTTATTATGCCAGAGTTAGTGCTAGTATCTGTAGCTAGTCAATCAAGCTTATTATGCCAGAGTTAGTGCTAGTATCTGACGTTAGTCAATCAAGCTTATTATGCCAGAGTTAGTGCTAGTATCTGAAGTTAGTCAATCAAGCTTATTATGCCAGAGTTAGTCTTAGTATCTGAAGTTAGTCAATCAAGCTTATTATGCCAGAGTTAGTGCTAGTATCTGACGTTAGTCAATCAAGCTTATTATGCCAGAGTTAGTGCTAGTATCTGAAGCTAGTCAATCAAGCTTATTATGCCAGAGTTAGTGCTAGTATCTGAAGTTAGTCAATCAAGCTTATTATGCCAGAGTTAGTGCTAGTATCTGAAGTTAGTCAATCAAGCTTATTATGCCAGAGTTAGTGCTAGTATCTGTAGCTAGTCAATCAAGCTTATTATGCCAGAGTTAGTGCTAGTATCTGACGTTAGTCAATCAAGCTTATTATGCCAGAGTTAGTGCTAGTATCTGAAGTTAGTCAATCAAGCTTATTATGCCAGAGTTAGTGCTAGTATCTGTAGCTAGTCAATCAAGCTTATTATGCCAGAGTTAGTGCTAGTATCTGACGTTAGTCAATCAAGCTTATTATGCCAGAGTTAGTGCTAGTATCTGAAGTTAGTCAATCAAGCTTATTACGCCAGAGTTAGTCTTAGTATCTGAAGTTAGTCAATCAAGCTTATTATGCCAGAGTTAGTGCTAGTATCTGACGTTAGTCAATCAAGCTTATTATGCCAGAGTTAGTGCTAGTATCTGAAGTTAGTCAATCAAGCTTAATATACCAGAGTTAGTGCTAGTATCTGAAGTTAGTCAATCAAGCTTAATATACCAGAGTTAGTGCTAGTATCTGAAGTTAGACAATCAAGCTTATTATGCCAGAGTTAGTGCTAGTATCTGAAGTTAGTCAATCAAGCTTAATATACCAGAGTTAGTGCTAGTATCTGAAGTTAGTCAATCAAGCTTATTATGCCAGAGTTAGTGCTAGTATCTGACGTTAGTCAATCAAGCTTATTATGCCAGAGTTAGTGCTAGTATCTGAAGTTAGTCAATCAAGCTTAATATACCAGAGTTAGTGCTAGTATCTGAAGTTAGTCAATCAAGCTTATTATGCCAGAGTTAGTGCTAGTATCTGACGTGGTCAATCAAGCTTATTACAGCAAATTCCAGATTTAGTGCTAGTATCTGACGTGGTCAATCAAGCTTATTACAGCAAATTCCAGAGTTAGTGCTAGTATCTGAAGTTAATCAATCAAGCTTATTAAGCCAGAGTTAGTGCTAGTATCTGAAGTTAGTCAATCAAGCTTATTATGCCAGAATTAGTCTTAGTATCTGAAGTTAGTCAATCAAGCTTATTATGCCAGAGTTAGTGCTAGTATCTGAAGCTAGTCAATCAAGCTTTTTATGCCAGAGTTAGTGCTAGTATCTGAAGTTAGTCAATCAAGCTTATTATGCCAGAGTTAGTGCTAGTATCTGAAGTTAGTCAATCAAGCTTATTATGCCAGAATTAGTCTTAGTATCTGAAGTTAGTCAATCAAGCTTATTATGCCAGAGTTAGTGCTAGTATCTGAAGCTAGTCAATCAAGCTTATTATGCCAGAGTTAGTGCTAGTATCTGAAGTTAGTCAATCAAGCTTATTATGCCAGAGTTAGTGCTAGTATCTGAAGTTAGTCAATCAAGCTTATTATGCCAGAGTTAGTGTTAGTATCTGAAGTTAGTCAATCAAGCTTATTATGCCAGAGTTAGTGCTAGTATCTGAAGTTAGTCAATCAAGCTTATTATGCCAGAGTTAGTGCTAGTATCTGAAGTTAGTCAATCAAGCTTATTACAGCGATTGCTAAAATTAGTGTTAGTATCTGACGTGGTCAATCAAGCTTATTATGCCAGAGTTAGTGCTAGTATCTGAAGTTAGTCAATCAAGCTTATTAAGCCAGAGTTAGTGCTAGTATCTGAAGTTAGTCAATCAAGCTTATTATGCCAGAGTTAGTCTTAGTATCTGAAGTTAATCAATCAAGCTTACTATGCCAGAGTTAGTCTTAGTATCTGAAGTTAATCAATCAAGCTTATTATGGCAGAGTTAGTGCTAGTGAAGGCAACTCTGCTGACCCCCAGTTAGTGCTAGTATCTGAAGTTAGTCAATCAAGCTTATTACAGCGAATGCCAAAATTAGTGTTAGTATCTGACGTGGTCAATCAAGCTTTTTGCAGCGAATTCCAGAGTTAGCCTTAGTATCTGAAGTTAGTCAATCAAGCTTATTACAGCGAATGCCAAAATTAGTGTTAGTATCTGACGTGGTCAATCAAGCTTATTACAGGGAATTCCAGAGTTAGTCTTAGTATCTGAAGTTAGTCAATCAAGCTTATTACAGCGAATGCCAAAATTAGTGTTAGTATCTGACGTGGTCAATCAAGCTTATTACAGGGAATTCCAGAGTTAGTCTTAGTATCTGAAGTTAGTCAATCAAGCTTATTATGCCAGAGTTAGTGCTAGTATCTGTAGCTAGTCAATCAAGCTTATTATGCCAGAGTTAGTCTTAGTATCTGAAGTTAGTCAATCAAGCTTATTATGCCAGAGTTAGTGCTAGAATCTGAAGGTAGTCAATCAAGCTTATTATGCCAGAGTTAGTGCTAGTATCTGAAGCTAGTCAATCAAGCTTATTATGCCAGAGTTAGTGCTAGTATCGGAAGTTAGTCAATCAAGCTTATTATGCCAGAGTTAGTGCTAGTATCTGAAGTTAGTCAATCAAGCTTATTATGCCAGAGTTAGTGCTAGTATCTGAAGTTAGTCAATTTAGCTTATTATGCCAGAGTTAGTGCTAGAATCTGAAGGTAGTCAATCAAGCTTATTATGCCAGAGTTAGTGCTAGTATCTGAAGCTAGTCAGTCAAGCTTATTATGCCAGAGTTAGTGCTAGTATCGGAAGTTAATCAATCAAGCTTATTATGCCAGAGTTAGTGCTAGTATCTGAAGTTAGTCAATCAAGCTTATTACAGTGATTGCCAAAATTAGTGTTAGTATCTGACGTGGTCAATCAAGCTTATTACAGCAAATTCCAGAGTTAGTGCTAGTATCTGAAGTTAGTCAATCAAGCTTATTACAGCAAATTCCAGAGTTAGTGCTAGTATCTGACGTGGTCAATCAAGCTTATTACAGCAAATTCCAGAGTTAGTGCTAGTATCTGACATGGTCAATCAAGCTTATTACAGCAAATTCCAGAGTTAGTGCTAGTATCTGACGTGGTCAATCAAGCTTATTGCAGCAAATTCCAGAGTTAGTGCTAGTATCTGAAGTTAATCAATCAAGCTTATTAAGCCAGAGTTAGTGCTAGTATCTGAAGTTAGTCAATCAAGCTTATTATGCCAGAATTTGTCTTAGTATCTGAAGTTAGTCAATCAAGCTTATTATGCCAGAGTTAGTGCTAGTATCTGAAGCTAGTCAATCAAGCTTATTATGCCAGAGTTAGTGCTAGTATCTGAAGTTAGTCAATCAAGCTTATTATGCCAGAGTTAGTGCTAGTATCTGAAGTTAGTCAATCAAGCTTATTATGCCAGAATTAGTCTTAGTATCTGAAGTTAGTCAATCAAGCTTATTATGCCAGAGTTAGTGCTAGTATCTGAAGCTAGTCAATCAAGCTTATTATGCCAGAGTTAGTGCTAGTATCTGAAGTTAGTCAATCAAGCTTATTATGCCAGAGTTAGTGCTAGTATCTGAAGTTAGTCAATCAAGCTTATTATGCCAGAGTTAGTGTTAGTATCTGAAGTTAGTCAATCAAGCTTATTATGCCAGAGTTAGTGCTAGTATCTGAAGTTAGTCAATCAAGCTTATTATGCCAGAGTTAGTGCTAGTATCTGAAGTTAGTCAATCAAGCTTATTACAGCGATTGCTAAAATTAGTGTTAGTATCTGACGTGGTCAATCAAGCTTATTATGCCAGAGTTAGTGCTAGTATCTGAAGTTAGTCAATCAAGCTTATTAAGCCAGAGTTAGTGCTAGTATCTGAAGTTAGTCAATCAAGCTTATTATGCCAGAGTTAGTCTTAGTATCTGAAGTTAATCAATCAAGCTTACTATGCCAGAGTTAGTCTTAGTATCTGAAGTTAATCAATCAAGCTTATTATGGCAGAGTTAGTGCTAGTGAAGGCAACTATGCTGACCCCCAGTTAGTGCTAGTATCTGAAGTTAGTCAATCAAGCTTATTACAGCGAATGCCAAAATTAGTGTTAGTATCTGACGTGGTCAATCAAGCTTTTTGCAGCGAATTCCAGAGTTAGCCTTAGTATCTGAAGTTAGTCAATCAAGCTTATTACAGCGAATGCCAAAATTAGTGTTAGTATCTGACGTGGTCAATCAAGCTTATTACAGGGAATTCCAGAGTTAGTCTTAGTATCTGAAGTTAGTCAATCAAGCTTATTACAGCGAATGCCAAAATTAGTGTTAGTATCTGACGTGGTCAATCAAGCTTATTACAGGGAATTCCAGAGTTAGTCTTAGTATCTGAAGTTAGTCAATCAAGCTTATTATGCCAGAGTTAGTGCTAGTATCTGTAGCTAGTCAATCAAGGTTATTATGCCAGAGTTAGTCTTAGTATCTGAAGTTAGTCAATCAAGCTTATTATGCCAGAGTTAGTGCTAGTATCTGAAGTTGGTCAATCAAGTTTCCTTATTTTTATTTGATTAAACCTTTACAGAAATCACCTAAGAGGCTACCTTGGAAATGATCATAAATTGATCAATACTTCCTGAAAAACCATCGTCATATAAGTGTGTTAGATTATGCACTTCAAAATATTAAGCCTAAATCTATAACAAATTAGATGGGCTTTTCCCAGATTCTAATGGTTGAGTCAATCCTAAGTACCCAAACTAATGGATTTAATGTTTATGGTTTTGTTGTAGGTTATTATGGTGGAAACGGAGGAGGAGGCTATGGAGGATCTTACGCTAGCACCAATACCAGCAATTCAGCTCATGATTGGTGGGGAGATTCATAAATCCCTCATTGGCCAGATCTCTCTCTCTCTCTTTTTGAAGATCCACCATTTTACCCCTACCCCACACAAGAAGTTGGGATAAACCCGTCTTTCATCCCATCACTATGAATAAAGAATAGCGTGCACGAACAATTGTAATATCTCTTCATATTTATATCCCGTCTTGGCATGGCTGAATTTTTATATAATACCTGTGGTATTTACAAGTGATAGTGCGAGAATTTATCTATAATTTCAATCATGGTATGTGAAGGAGGTTGTGATAACTTGGACGAGTAAAGGGTAAGGTGAATAAATGGGATACACTAAGAAATCAATTGTTATTTTAGTTTAAGCAAGGTTATGGTGTATACAAAGAGCAGGCAAATGGTTATATAAATTGAATTTTGGTTTAGCAATGTCTGATGAGGTAAATTCAGAGGCATTTAGAGCTTTGTATGATGAACAAATTTTCTATAGTCAAGGTCTGTTCCACAAGACCTCATAGTACTAGAAGTTACAGATCTGTGATATGTTTTCCTTAACTCACCCAAGGATTATATTTAGCTTAAAAACTTCAGTTGTTTATGTTATTTTATTTTATAGCTGTGCTTTTTTTTGTTGTGTTCTTAGTTGAATTGAACATTATAAAAACCGCCGTACAAATATGGTTAGCATCAGTTGACTTTTAATATTTTTCTGGCAACAACGAATCCAGATAGCACCGACAAAATATATTGTGAAGACATTGGAAATCAAAGTAAATGAATTATTTGCCAGTTTGTTGGACATTACTTTTGTTATGGCTGCTCGTTTGACATTACGTAATATTTAGTACATGTACAGCTTCAATTTGTAGAAGAAGAAAGTTGAGTTGAAATATTAAAAATGTAGATGAATGGAAATTAGATGGAAATAGTAGGCCTTATTTATTTATAGAATATGACGGTCATTTATTTGAAAAAAATATACTCTTATATAAATCTTTTTTTTAAATGACCAGTTTAATTAAATTTCTGTAAAGTATTAGAAGATTTCTGAATTGTATTTTTCAGTGCCTCTTATTGAGTTTAAGTTTGGTATTTTTAATACCTCTCAACATCTGAAAAATACCACCATAAGCAATTGAGACAAACGAATTAGGAAGTCTTTTCTCCTTCAAAGTAACAATTGTATTATTTCAAAGTACTATAATGATTTATGAAATAAGATTTTTGTAAAATCATCAGTATGATTGTAATTAATAACTGTAACATCTCCGTGGCAGTGGCATGAACAATTCCATGCATCCTCATCCAGCTTAGCAGCTATATAAGTGTTGGGTATAAGTCCGCCTAGTTTACTACCTCAAGAAAATGAGTTGACATTCTATACCCTTAGTCATTATTTCAAATTTCTCATAGAATCCATCTGGAAATCTTTATTTTGTATCTTAATTGTCAATTGTATCTAATATTTGATGAATTAGTTTTTCCTTGCGATTTTGTGTGTGTGTGTAATATACTGCCGAACCTAAATAACAATTTGAAGAATAATGACCGTGCAAGGATGGAGAAAATATATTTCACTCATATAGAAAATTACTATATTTATTCTGAGTGGAAACAAACTTTAATAATCTTAGTTGTTTTTCAGAAAAATATAGTCGTACTTATTGGTAACTTTTCATTTTTTGTTTACATTTGTGTTTACCTTTAATTATGCTCTCGTACTTTTAAGTCATCGTTTTGAGTTTGTTTTCTGTCGTCGAAATTACAAGAATTTAATTGGCACAGCTGTCTATGACATCAAACATTTTTCAACAGAACACTTTTAAAAATAAATTTTCTAATTAGTATTATATTATTATTTGAATATTAAAAAAAAATTTAATGAAGGGTCTGAATAGATTTTAAATACACAATACAATTGTCTTCAACTCTTTTATGTTCATATGGAATAAAGGACATATTCACTATTGAAATCATAGATGCATAAAAATATTATAGGTAATTAATAATAATGTTTATACTTTGAAGATAATTACCGTGAACAAATCAAATTTGAAAAAAAATTTCATTCAGTATAACTTAATGTTCTTAAAAAAGGCCTGATCAAAAGGTTTCATCATTGATTAATTTAAAAACTGTTATTCTTTTGTTAACATGATGACTGCAGCAGCAGTAGTTACACTCTACCTTGGGGGGAGGCAGTTGCACAAAGTCAAGCCATATTTGTCAATAAGCAAAATATTTATCTTAGCGTTGCTGCTAATGCTGTAGAAATTCTTGATATTTTTTTCATTTTGATCTTGTCTTTCATACAGTGAACACAATTTAGAATAGTTTACAAATTTGGCTTCTAGATAGACAGAAATCTTTTTACTCTTTGGCACTTTGTTAAAACTTTTCTTAAGGTAATAACTGTGTCCTAAAATTAAAGCTAATATTTACAAGTTAGTTTTATATTCAAAATTAGTAAAACTAGGTGTTGGAACATGAATATTCTTCAGTCTTTTTCCAGTTGTTTGAACGTAATGTTGTTACACTGCAAAACTCAGTACAAAATACCATGAACCTAAGTGCCAATAATTTGTCTATTTAAATAATATAGTACTTGTGTTATATCCCTAAATTTTAACCCACGTTCAAATGTGTTTTAGGTACTACATTATCTAAGTATAATTTTATAAGAAGTCAAATGTAATTTAAAAAATAAAAGTTTTGATTTTACTATAATTAATTTTAATGAAAATAAAAATTATGTAATCATTATTAATGATGTGAAACTCTTGTTTAAAAGAATTGATCATAAAAAAAGTTAAAAGATGTGGAATTGAATGAGAAAAAATGTCAGATAACCTCAAGGTCTCACTTAACGCGGTAGACATTAGTGGGTAGCATTAACAAATATTAAGTGATGAGCACCAGTTATCACCCATAGTCTCTGGGTTAAGCAAAGGCTTTTCTATTTAATGTATACTTTTTTAGTGGAAATACATTTATTCCATTAGACCCACTTTTGGATATGGTTGTTAGACATATTCTACAAAAAACTCATTTGCTATGTAAGGATTTAAGTTGTAAATAAAGATGGAAACATTACAAGCGAAACATGAATAATGTAAAATAGAACTGCAAATAGGTTTTTGCTACATTTTGGCAATTAAGTATAGAATGAACTTTGTGGAACATAAGGTATAGTGGATACCATTAAACTGTGCACTTGGCCTTGAGAAACAGGAGGTGGAAGGCTGCGTAGATTTAGTATAAATACTTTCCTACAAATATGGCATCACTTTGATAAAAATGTTGATACTCATCAAACAAACTTATAAAATGTTGGAAGTGTCTTTAGGTAATGTGGACATTTTGGAATAGTATTGACTCTTCAGGAAGGCTGTGAATTATTGAAAGATTTTGAGATATAAAATACGTCATTATGATGGTGATTTGGTTGACCAAGTAAAAGTTCTCAGCCAAAAAACTGACAGTAGAATAAGAATACCAAAGGCTCATTCTAAAGGCTCAAGTTATAACTTTACTGTCTGAGAAATTAAAGGTATAGTTGGGACCATTTAACTGTGCACTTGGCCTTGAGAGATCACAATAGGTGAGATGGGAGCCTGCATTGATTCAGTATAATCTTTCTTAAAACATGATAAAGACTGTCAAAACACTGACTTGCATGAGACGATCGAGGTTAGGTAAGTTCGATGATACATTAGCTTTGGCATGAAATAACAAACAATCTTGAAATATGTGCAGACATATAGGATGCAGAAGCTGTTGATGTATATCATTCTGAAAATGTAAAATGTTTTCAGAAGTGATAGAACATGAGAAGGCGGGAGTGGGCAAGTGCATGGTTAGCTGGATGCAACAGTATATGTTATGACTGTGGGTTTATAGGTAAGTAGTAAACCTCTGGTTAGCAAGGGATTATATGCTGTACCTGCATATAACTTTCAGTATTGCTATTTTGCATTTATTGTAAAATACATCAGAAAATTGTTTTAAATATACCTTGCATTTATAATATTATCAATGATATTTAATAGACATTAAATAAACCAAACCATTTACTCCAGGTCCTGCTCAATATAAAAACTATAGACTATTATTATTATTACGAGTTTGTATTAATCTACATTATGTAAAGAATGTTAACTCATTCATAAATTATTTTACTCACTTTGTGCAAGCTTACAGGATTTTGAAAGGTATTCAATTTTTCTCAGCAAGTGTTGTATATTTTAAATTAAATGCATTTAATTTGTAATAAATAATTTGGATGTGACATGGGTAAATAATTTAAGCTATGAAATAACTAAGAAACATATGTTTTAAAAAATAAAAATTGTTCATTGTAAATTTAACAACCGGTTGTAATTGTATTTACTAACAATAAAATTTAAGGTAAAAACTTTCCGAGCAACTTAAAATTCTAAAAGTAACTACAATTAATTAGTAAATCAAGTAAAGTTTGTGAAAAGTAAATCAGTTTTATTATATTTTAAAGTAAAATATACTAGAAACAGAGTTATACTTCGTTATGATCTTTAGGTAATACTTTGAGAGAAAATATTAATTACCATTGGTTAGGCATCTCTGATTTATTTTGAATATTTGCTATCTTTCACTGTAAAATTACAATCACGAGCTTACAGTTTTTGTTTATGTAACAATATTAACAATTAATTTATGTAATTTGCAAAAGATCTAAAGGTATTACCTATTGCCTTATAAAAGTATATCAAGACGAATGTCTTATGCTCAGTATAGTGGGCATTATGCATGATGTGAACTGGATAGCACTTAATTTATTTTAAAGAATCATATTTTCAATGTGTTATTAATTACATTAAGCCTTTCAAATTAAAATGAGGCTTTAGGTTTGTTCGAATCTAAATGTTAAGTAAACTAGGTATAGAGAAGTATATTCTATATCATTAGATAGAGATTTTTTATTCAATGTTATGCAGAGACATTTTGTATCTAGGTGGATAACTTGAGAGGGAGATTATTGATATACTGACAACAGCCTCTCCCACTCTTTGCTTATCTCAACAGTTGTTTTTTTTTAAAATAAATTTTAACTTATTTTTTTCTATTTATTTAAGTAGAGCGTAGAATGGTGTCTCCATGCTACTACAATTATTATAAACGCTCTTTGTTTGTGTTTTTCTGTAAAATATTGTTAAATGTTGAGATGGGTGGGAATAAAAAAGCCTGTTTCACTAGTTTCCTGTTTGTTTTTTTTTACTGATACCATTCCATGTTTTAATAGTCTAAATTCCAAAATACTGAAAATCCTAGTCCTTTTATTTAATTTGTTTTCCCTTAGACTACAAAAGATGCTGTGACCTCACCTTGAACCATAGAACTCTTCTCTTCCAGATGTGCAGGTTAGAACATCCATTTACTAACTAATTACTTGTAATATTACATTTCTCATGTAACAAACACCTCATATTTGATTTAAAAAATTATAGGCCTCTAAATACTTGGGAAATGATTTTTTTTCAACCATAAAAAATGAAAATAACACTAAATATACCCCACAATATTCAGTGCAGCAATGGCCCTGAAACTATCACAGCACATTACACTATATTGTTAGTTCAATGTGCTGTGAAGGAACAAGGATTTGACAGCGTAGTTCAACATTATCCTAATTTCTTCATATTTTGTTTTGTAATAAAGTGCATCTTGTCTTGTGCGTTAGTACTTTAGTGGACTTTGTTTGATGATGGCCGCATGTTTAAGAAGTAAAATATTCGAAGAGCACCTGAATGAGCTATCTATGGCTTGGACAGTTGCTGTAACAAGAGAATCCTCAACAACACAATGTTTCTTGTAGAAGTTACAACCTACAAGGTACATTCTAACTGGTGCTAGAGGGGTTCACTACTGTAAATGTGTATGCCACACTTTTTTAGCCAAAAGTTTACCTAAAATATGTATAGCATAAAAATATGGCGTAAGCCTTATATATGAGGCATGTAAATAAGATGTGGGTTTGGTAGAAAATCAAATATTAATTTAAAACATTATTGGATACCAGATAAAAAATAAAATAGAGTAAATGACTATTGTTCATCATTAGGCTTGTTAATTGTCCTGTTTTCCCTGTCAGATGGTTGCTGCCACACCATGTCATCTTTGGTCCCGACATCGCATTTGAAATTGTTGTTACTTTAAACCTCTTGATAACCATTTCTGATTAAACGAGTTACCACGAACAATTTCGATACCACGAAGGTTTCTTTAATCGTCCACAGTTGGTGTCATAAATTGATTTCCCTCTCCTAACATGATATAAACACAGTAAATGACCTTTGTATTGCTGATTGATCAAAAACTCAAGGGGTTGTAAAATTCCACCTAGTATAACAGCCATGTCAAATTTTTTCCCCCAACTTCTTTTACTTTTTCAATTATAGGGGCTAAAAAACTGTTAACAATGAGCATAGACCATCGACTTTAGGATGCAACAGGACATTTAAACCATACTTAATTTAACCAGTCCATATACAGTTCTTCCGTCATCCATCACTGCTGTACTCTTATTAAAATTTCTGGGTAAAACCTTCTTTTGGAATGGTTTTGCACTTAAATGTCATGTAAATAGTGGCCGACACTGATGCCAAGCACTACACTGCTTTTTTGCTCCACACATTTTCTACTTCTGGATATTTTAATTTTTTTTCCATGAAAAGATTTTTAATTCTGTGATGTTTTTTTGAGGCTTTGTTTTGGCTTGGATCCACCTCCTTAAATTTTTTTCTTTCTGTCGCTTAATATGTTTTCTTGTGCGTAACACTTACTATTTGAATTTTGTCATTAGGCTGCTCTTATTCAGCCTATGATATTGCATTGACAAATTCAACTCAATGAAGAAAGGTTTCATAGATTTTGTATAGTGAGGTGAAGTTTTTAATCTGATGTACTGAATCAATACGCCACTGCACAAGTAATTGAATTTTGTGCTCGTTAAATACTCTTTGTGAAATGTATTTAAATTACGAACAAATATGAATAGTTCATTTTGTCAACTTGGCATGGCAAAATTTCTTTTTTTCAATATATTTATCTTATTTTTGGATTATTATTTAATTCAACAAAACTTATCAAAATCATCATGACATTATATATAAGAAAAACAAAAAAGTACAAATTAAACGATAATTATTAATTAAGAAAAATAAACAATTTTAAAAAAACCTCAAGATGTAAAACAAAAACCGCAAGGTAGTTTAATCAAAGACTAATTTGTATATAACTCACTCTTGTTCTAAATAAACTTCTCCAAAAATAAACCTAATATTTAACTATAATTAGTTTTAAATTTAAACTAATAAAAGGCCCAACCTTTCTCGCTGCTTACAAGATTCACTCTATTTATGACTAGTGCTAAATTAATGTGTAAAATTTATTTTCACTCTGTTTAAAGCTCTATATTTAAATTAAAGTTTTTACATTTATGTAAGAATTAACAAAACAAAACAGAATTTATTAGAGTGGTATGTATACTTTTTCCAAATGTTTATTAGGTGTGATAAATTTGTAGGCATTCCTCTGGTGTAATGTGGGTGTAAATTCAACAGATAATGATACACATAGATTTACAAAACCAGTCACAACAGCTTGTGGGTTAGCGAGTGTCTATTTTACAAGAATCAATTGAATGTGTATGTAAAGGCCGCCCGTTGCTATGAAAGCAAGTGGCAGAATGTGATAGATGTAGGACCAGGTGTCAGATTGTACCATGCTGGCACTGTCCAGCACTATATCAGATTTTTCTCCAACTGTAGCTGGACACGCATTATATGGGGTTGCTGAAAATGATAGAAGTAACCCTAAATATGCTTGCTAATTGGAATCGCCTGGACTGAGGTTCCACTAAAAGGGAGTGTGGAAGGTTAAAGTACTTTTACGTGATCACAACCCTTCCCTCACTGCTCACACCCATAGATAGCCTTTCGCAACCACAGATGCGAATCCTTGGAGTTATGCCTCAAAGATTCACGGTAGGGATTCAATTGTAATAGAATTTCATTGCCCATGGAGCAGTAAATATTCCTTGAAATAAAACAAGTGAAGTGAAAATACAATAGGTGTGTTGCAATGCCATGTCAAACAAGTTCCATTATGAAGCATAAATGCCATCTCTCACTGCATTATCTTGCTCCTTTTTGTTAATTTTTAAATTTCACCATTACTACTACACTTCCTTATAATTGTATACATCACATTATTTTAGTTTTGTTGTGTTTTTATTATTATACGTTTTTATTAGTATAAATTGTCATACACAGAAATGTCGTCTTGGAATTATTTTTGCAAAATCTATTAAATATGTAGGGGATGTTTTTGTTACAAAATAGTTTTCAGGTTTTTGGCCTGTGTTATTTCTAGTGGAATATCTGCTGCAATTTTTTTAATTCCAAGAACTGTTTTGCCTATAAACGTTTCTGGCAAAGAGTACCCCATAAAAACCTGATGTAAATAGTTTGAAATAGCCACACAAACGCTCTACATCTGGTCTGGGACTTCTTAAATTTAGGCATACAAACGCTCTACACTGGTCAGGTACTTCTTAAATTTAGGCCATCCAAACGCTCTACACCTGGTCTGGTACTTCTTAAATTTAGGCCAAACAAGCGCTCTACATCTGGTCTGGTACTTCTTAAATTTAGGCATACAAAAGCTCTTCACCTGGTCAGGTACTTCTTAAATTTAGGCCATCCAAACGCTCTACACCTGGTCTGGTACTTCTTAAATTTAGGCCAAACAAGCGCTCTACATCTGGTCTGGTACTTCTTAAATTTAGGCATACAAACGCTCTACACTGGTCAGGTACTTCTTAAATTTAGGCATACAAACGCTCTACACTGGTCAGGTACTTCTTAAATTTAGGCCATCCAAACGCTCTACACCTGGTCTGGTACTTCTTAAATTTAGGCCAAACAAGCGCTCTACATCTGGTCTGGTACTTCTTAAATTTAGGCAATACAAAAGCTCTACATCCGAACTGGTGCTACTTAAATTAAGGCCATCCGAAAGCTCTACATCTGGTCTGGTACTTCTTAAATTTAGCCCATCCAAACGCTCTACATCCGGTCTGGTACTTCTTAAATGTAGGCCATCTAAACGCTCTATACCTGGTATGGTACTTCTTAAATGTAGGCCATCTAAACGCTCTATACCTGGTGTGGTACTTCTTAAATTAAGGCATCCAAACGCTCTACACCTGGTCTGTTACTTCTTATATTTAGGCCATCCAAACGCTCTACATCTTTTCCGGTACTTCTTAAATTTAGTCCATCCAAACGCTCTACACCTGGTCTGTTACTTCTTAAATTTAGGCCATCCAAACGCTCTACGTCTGAACTGGTGCTACTTAAATTTAGGCCATCCAAACGCTCTACACCCGGTCTGGTACTTCTTAAATTTAGGCCTTCCAAACGCTCTACATCTGAACTGGTACTTCTTAAATGTAGGCCATCCAAACGCTCTACATCTGAACTGGTGCTACTTAAATTTAGGTCATCCAAACGCTCTACATCTGGTCTGGTACTTCTTAAATTTAGGCCATCTAAACGCTCTATACCTGTTATGGTACTTCTTAAATTTAGGCCATCCAAACGCTCTACATCTGGTCTGGTACTTCTTAAATTTAGGCCATCCAAACGCTCTACATCTGGTCTGGTACTTCTTAAATGTAGGCCATCCAAACGCTCTACATCTGAACTGGTGCTACTTAAATTTAGGTCATCCAAACGCTCTACATCTGGTCTGGTACTTCTTAAATTTAGGCCATCTAAACGCTCTATACCTGTTATGGTACTTCTTAAATTTAGGCCATCCAAACGCTCTACATCTGGTCTGTTACTTCTTCAATTTAGGGTATCCAAACGCTCTATATTTCGTCTGGTACTTCTTAAATGTAGGACATTTAAACGCTCTATACCTGGTATGGTACTTCTTAAATGTAGGCCATCTAAACGCTCTATACCTGGTATGGTACTTCTTAAATGTAGGCCCTCTAAACGGTCTATACCTGGTATGGTACTTCTTAAATGTAGGACATCTAAACGCTCTATACCTGGTATGGTACTTCTTAAATGTAGGCCCTCTAAATGCTCTATACCTGGTCTGGTACTTCTTAAATTTAGGCCATCCAAACGCTCTACATCTGGTCTGGTACTTCTTAAATGTAGGCCATCCAAACGCTCTACATCTGAACTGGTGCTACTTAAATTTAGGCCATCCAAACGCTCTACACCCTGTCTGGTACTTCTTAAATTTAGGCCTTCCAAACGCTCTACATCTGAACTGGTGCTACCTAAATTTAGGCCATCCAAACGCTCTACATTTGAACTGGTACTTCTTAAATTTAGGCCATCCAAACGCTCTACATCTGGTTTGGTACCTCTTAAATTTAGGCCATCTAAACGCTCTTTACCTAGTATAGTACTTCTTAAATTTAGGCCATTCAAACGCTCTACATCTGGTCTGGTACTTCTTAAATTTAGGCCATCCAAACGCTCTACATCTGGTCTGGTACTTCTTAAATGTAGGCCATCCAAACGCTCTACATCTGAACTGGTGCTACTTAAATTTAGGTCATCCAAACGCTCTACATCTGGTCTGGTACTTCTTAAATTTAGGCCATCTAAACGCTCTATACCTGTTATGGTACTTCTTAAATTTAGGCCATCCAAACGCTCTACATCTGGTCTGTTACTTCTTCAATTTAGGGTATCTAAACGCTCTATACCTGGTATGGTACTTCTTAAATGTAGGACATCTAAACGCTCTATACCTGGTATGGTACTTCTTAAATGTAGGCCCTCTAAACGCTCTATACCTGGTATGGTACTTCTTAAATGTAGGCCATCTAAACGCTCTATACCTGGTATGGTACTTCTTAAATGTAGGACATCTAAACGCTCTATACCTGGTATGGTACGTCTTAAATGTAGGCCCTCTAAACGCTCTATACCTGGTATGGTACTTCTTAAATGTAGGCCATCTAAACGCTCTATACCTGGTATGGTACTTCTTAAATGTAGGCCCTCTAAACGCTCTATATCTCGTATGGTACTTCTTAAATGTAGGACATCTAAACGCTCTATACCTGGTATGGTACTTCTTAAATGTAGGCCCTCTAAACGCTCTATACCTGGTATGGTACTTCTTAAATGTAGGCCCTCTAAACGCTCTATACCTGGTATGGTACTTCTTAAATGTAGGACATCTAAACGCTCTATACCTGGTATGGTACTTCTTAAATGTAGGCCCTCTAAACGCTCTATACCTGGTATGGTACTTCTTAAATGTAGGCCATCTAAACGCTCTATACCTGGTATGGTACTTCTTAAATGTAGGCCCTCTAAACGGACTATACCTGGTATGGTACTTCTTAAATGTAGGACATCTAAACGCTCTATACCTGGTATGGTACTTGTTAAATATATGGCATCCAAACGCTCTACATCTGGTCTGTTACTTCTTCAATTTAGGGTATCCAAACGCTCTATATTTGGTCTGGTACTTTTTAAATGTAGGCCCTCTAAACGCTCTATACCTGGTATGGTACTTCTTAAATGTAGGACATCTAAACGCTCTATACCTGGTATGGTACTTGTTAAATATATGGCATCCAAACGCTCTACATCTGGTCCGGTACTTCTTAAATTTAAGCAATCCAAAAAAATATATATTTATATATAATTGAACACTGTTATTACACAATTTTATAAACATTTTTAAAGAATGCATCATAAGGTGCACTAACCACTAAGATTAGTAATATTAATATAAGGTAGAAATTTATGTGTAATAATAGCCTTGACTAACAGCATATAATTTATTGAGTACTGTATATCTGGTGAATCTACTCTGATGTTTTAAATTATTTTATATACACATTTTATTTTCAAGAATCAGTAAATTTGAATAAGATGGGTTGATCCTAAGCAATGGCCGTGCACTGACTCCGGCATAGTCCACTAGGTTTCCAAGCTGACAGATGAACTTCTTCCTTCTTGGTCAAAAGTTGTTCAAACGGCCAAAAGTTGTTCCTTTGAAACTTATGACATCTGGATTCCACCACCACCTGCACCCTTGACTCCCAGATCCTGAGCTACTCCTCCATTATCTCTTTATCACCTTCCTTGGCGCTCAGTACAAACTCTTCCACCTCCAACCTCCAGGCTAGATTGCCTTCTCTAGTTCATAAAACTTGACTGTCTCTCTCCTTATTGGCTCCTCATTTCAACCATTCTTGGCCTGTCTTCCATCTATTATCATAGCTAATAAAAATTTTTTCACGTTTTCTCACGAACCTGGTTTTATAATACACTTCATTCTTCCGAAAACGTCTGCAAGTCTAGATCGTGACTTCACCCTCGACATTTCACCAGACTGATAGATCTCTACTTTTGGAGTTTCCACCCTACTTTTTCTAAGAATTCGAATGCTCACTAACCTCGTACAGTAATCTCTAGCCTATAGGTTTACAAGAGCTGCCTTTAAAAATTGCTAATTCTTACTAGCTATGCAACATATTCCGACTGTCGGAATCAAGGCAGGCACTCAGTCTTTGTATCGTGGTACGGAAACCTGTTTCTACTTTACTCAGGGGCGGAGGCTAGTCCTTACTAGCTATGCAACATATTCCGACTGTCTGAATCAAGGCAGGCACTCAGTCTTTGTATCGTGGTACGGAAACCTGTTTCTACTTTACTCAGGGGCGGAGGCTAGTCCTTACTAGCTATGCAACATATTCCGACTGTCGGAATCAAGGCAATCACTCAGTCGGGGTATCGAGGTACGGAAACCTGGTTCTACTTTACTCAGGGGCGGAGGCTAGGCCTTACTAGCTATGCAACATATTCCGACTGTCGGATTCAAGGCAGGCACTCAGTCGGGGTATCGAGGTACGGAAACCTGGTTCTACTTTACTCAGGGGCGGAGGCTAGGCCTTACTAGCTATGCAACATATTCCGACTGTCGGAATCAAGGCAGGCACTCAGTCGGGGTATCGAGGTACGGAAACCTGGTTCTACTTTACTCAGGGGCGGAGGCTAGGCCTTACTAGCTATGCAACATATTCCGACTGTCGGAATCAAGGCAGGCACTCAGTCGGGGTATCGAGGTACGGAAACCTGGTTCTACTTTACTCAGGGGCGGAGGCTAGGCCTTACTAGCTATGCAACATATTCCGACTGTCGGATTCAAGGCAGGCACTCAGTCGGGGTATCGAGGTACGGAAACCTGGTTCTACTAGACTCAGAGGCGGAGGCTAGGCCTTACTAGCTATGCAACATATTCCGACTGTCGGAATCAAGGCAGGCACTCAGTCGGGGTATCGAGGTACGGAAACCTGGTTCTACTGGATTCAGGGGCGGAGGCTAGGCCTTACTAGCTATGCAACATATTCCGACTGTCGGAATCAAGGCAGGCACTCAGTCGGGGTATCGAGGTACGGAAACCTGGTTCTACTGGATTCAGGGGCGGAGGCTAGGCCTTACTAGCTATGCAACATATTCCGACTGTCGGATTCAAGGCAGGCACTCAGTCTGGGTATCGAGGTACGGAAACCTGGTTCTACTTTACTCAGGGGCGGAGGCTAGGCCTTACTAGCTATGCAACATATTCCGACTGTCGGAATCAAGGCAGGCACTCAGTCGGGGTATCGAGGTACGGAAACCTGGTTCTACTTTACTCAGGGGCGGAGGCTAGGCCTTACTAGCTATGCAACATATTCCGACTGTCGGAATCAAGGCAGGCACTCAGTCTGGGTATCGAGGTACGGAAACCTGGTTCTACTTTACTCAGGGGCGGAGGCTAGGCCTTACTAGCTATGCAACATATCCCGACTGTCGGAATCAAGGCAGGCACTCAGTCGGGGTATCGAGGTACGGAAACCTGGTTCTACTTTACTCAGGGGCGGAGGCTAGGCCTTACTAGCTATGCAACATATCCCGACTGTCGGAATCAAGGCAGGCACTCAGTCGGGGTATCGAGGTACGGAAACCTGGTTCTACTTTACTCAGGGGCGGAGGCTAGGCCTTACTAGCTATGCAACATATCCCGACTGTCGGAATCAAGGCAGGCACTCAGTCGGGGTATCGAGGTACGGAAACCTGGTTCTACTTTACTCAGGGGCGGAGGCTAGGCCTTACTAGCTATGCAACATATTCCGACTGTCGGAATCAAGGCAGGCACTCAGTCGGGGTATCGAGGTACGGAAACCTGGTTCTACTTTACTCAGGGGCGGAGGCTAGGCCTTACTAGCTATGCAACATATTCCGACTGTCGGATTCAAGGCAGGCACTCAGTCGGGGTATCGAGGTACGGAAACCTGGTTCTACTTTACTCAGGGGCGGAGGCTAGGCCTTACTAGCTATGCAACATATTCCGACTGTCGGAATCAAGGCAGGCACTCAGTCGGGGTATCGAGGTACGGAAACCTGGTTCTACTTTACTCAGGGGCGGAGGCTAGGCCTTACTAGCTATGCAACATATTCCGCTTGTCGGAATCAAGGCAGGCACTCAGTCGGGGTATCGAGGTACGGAAACCTGGTTCTACTTTACTCAGGGGCGGAGGCTAGGCCTTACTAGCTATGCAACATATTCCGACTGTCGGATTCAAGGCAGGCACTCAGTCGGGGTATCGAGGTACGGAAACCTGGTTCTACTAGACTCAGAGGCGGAGGCTAGTCCTTACTAGCTATGCAACATATTCCGACTGTCGGAATCAAGGCAGGCACTCAGTCGGGGTATCGAGGTACGGAAACCTGGTTCTACTGGATTCAGGGGCGGAGGCTAGGCCTTACTAGCTATGCAACATATTCCGACTGTCGGAATCAAGGCAGGCACTCAGTCGGGGTATCGAGGTACGGAAACCTGGTTCTACTGGATTCAGGGGCGGAGGCTAGGCCTTACTAGCTATGCAACATATTCCGACTGTCGGATTCAAGGCAGGCACTCAGTCTGGGTATCGAGGTACGGAAACCTGGTTCTACTTTACTCAGGGGCGGAGGCTAGGCCTTACTAGCTATGCAACATATCCCGACTGTCGGAATCAAGGCAGGCACTCAGTCGGGGTATCGAGGCACGGAAACCTGGTTCTACTTTACTCAGGGGCGGAGGCTAGGCCTTACTAGCTATGCAACATATTCCGACTGTCGGAATCAAGGCAGGCACTCAGTCTTTGTATCGTGGTACGGAAACCTGTTTCTACTTTACTCAGGGGCGGAGGCTAGTCCTTACTAGCTATGCAACATATTCCGACTGTCGGAATCAAGGCAGGCACTCAGTCTTTGTATCGTGGTACGGAAACCTGTTTCTACTTTACTCAGGGGCGGAGGCTAGTCCTTACTAGCTATGCAACATATTCCGACTGTCGGAATCAAGGCAATCACTCAGTCTTTGTATCGAGGTACGGAAACCTGGTTCTACTTTACTCAGGGGCGGAGGCTAGTCCTTACTAGCTATGCAACATATTCCGACTGTCGGAATCAAGGCAATCACTCAGTCGGGGTATCGAGGTACGGAAACCTGGTTCTACTTTACTCAGGGGCGGAGGCTAGGCCTTACTAGCTATGCAACATATCCCGACTGTCGGAATCAAGGCAGGCACTCAGTCGGAGTATCGAGGCACGGAAACCTGGTTCTACTTTACTCAGGGGCGGAGGCTAGGCCTTACTAGCTATGCAACATATCCCGACTGTCGGAATCAAGGCAGGCACTCAGTCGGGGTATCGAGGCACGGAAACCTGGTTCTACTTTACTCAGGGGCGGAGGGTAGGCCTTACTAGCTATGCAACATATCCCGACTGTCGGAATCAAGGCAGGCACTCAGTCGGGATATCGAGGTACGGAAACCTGGTTCTACTTTACTCAGGGGCGGAGGCTAGGCCTTACTAGCTATGCAACATATCCCGACTGTCGGAATCAAGGCAGGCACTCAGTCGGGGTATCGAGGTACGGAAACCTGGTTCTACTTTACTCAGGGGCGGAGGCTAGGCCTTACTAGCTATGCAACATATCCCGACTGTCGGAATCAAGGCAGGCACTCAGTCGGGGTATCGAGGCACGGAAACCTGGTTCTACTTTACTCAGGGGCGGAGGCTAGGCCTTACTAGCTATGCAACATATCCCGACTGTCGGAATCAAGGCAGGCACTCAGTCGGGGTATCGAGGTACGGAAACCTGGTTCTACTTTACTCAGGGGCGGAGGCTAGGCCTTACTAGCTATGCAACATATCCCGACTGTCGGAATCAAGGCAGGCACTCAGTCGGGGTATCGAGGTACGGAAACCTGGTTCTACTTTACTCAGGGGCGGAGGCTAGGCCTTACTAGCTATGCAACATATCCCGACTGTCGGAATCAAGGCAGGCACTCAGTCGGGGTATCGAGGTACGGAAACCTGGTTCTACTTTACTCAGGGGCGGAGGCTAGGCCTTACTAGCTATGCAACATATTCCGACTGTCGGAATCAAGGCAGGCACTCAGTCGGGGTATCGAGGTACGGAAACCTGGTTCTACTTTACTCAGGGGCGGAGGCTAGGCCTTACTAGCTATGCAACATATTCCGACTGTCGGATTCAAGGCAGGCACTCAGTCGGGGTATCGAGGTACGGAAACCTGGTTCTACTTTACTCAGGGGCGGAGGCTAGGCCTTACTAGCTATGCAACATATTCCGACTGTCGGAATCAAGGCAGGCACTCAGTCGGGGTATCGAGGTACGGAAACCTGGTTCTACTTTACTCAGGGGCGGAGGCTAGGCCTTACTAGCTATGCAACATATTCCGACTGTCGGAATCAAGGCAGGCACTCAGTCGGGGTATCGAGGTACGGAAACCTGGTTCTACTTTACTCAGGGGCGGAGGCTAGGCCTTACTAGCTATGCAACATATTCCGACTGTCGGAATCAAGGCAGGCACTCAGTCGGGGTATCGAGGTACGGAAACCTGGTTCTACTTTACTCAGGGGCGGAGGCTAGGCCTTACTAGCTATGCAACATATCCCGACTGTCGGAATCAAGGCAGGCACTCAGTCGGGGTATCGAGGCACGGAAACCTGGTTCTACTTTACTCAGGGGCGGAGGCTAGGCCTTACTAGCTATGCAACATATCCCGACTGTCGGAATCAAGGCAGGCACTCAGTCGGGGTATCGAGGTACGGAAACCTGGTTCTACTTTACTCAGGGGCGGAGGCTAGGCCTTACTAGCTATGCAACATATCCCGACTGTCGGAATCAAGGCAGGCACTCAGTCGGGGTATCGAGGTACGGAAACCTGGTTCTACTTTACTCAGGGGCGGAGGCTAGGCCTTACTAGCTATGCAACATATTCCGACTGTCGGAATCAAGGCAGGCACTCAGTCGGGGTATCGAGGTACGGAAACCTGGTTCTACTTTACTCAGGGGCGGAGGCTAGGCCTTACTAGCTATGCAACATATTCCGACTGTCGGATTCAAGGCAGGCACTCAGTCGGGGTATCGAGGTACGGAAACCTGGTTCTACTTTACTCAGGGGCGGAGGCTAGGCCTTACTAGCTATGCAACATATTCCGACTGTCGGAATCAAGGCAGGCACTCAGTCGGGGTATCGAGGTACGGAAACCTGGTTCTACTTTACTCAGGGGCGGAGGCTAGGCCTTACTAGCTATGCAACATATTCCGACTGTCGGAATCAAGGCAGGCACTCAGTCGGGGTATCGAGGTACGGAAACCTGGTTCTACTTTACTCAGGGGCGGAGGCTAGGCCTTACTAGCTATGCAACATATTCCGACTGTCGGATTCAAGGCAGGCACTCAGTCGGGGTATCGAGGTACGGAAACCTGGTTCTACTAGACTCAGAGGCGGAGGCTAGGCCTTACTAGCTATGCAACATATTCCGACTGTCGGAATCAAGGCAGGCACTCAGTCGGGGTATCGAGGTACGGAAACCTGGTTCTACTGGATTCAGGGGCGGAGGCTAGGCCTTACTAGCTATGCAACATATTCCGACTGTCGGAATCAAGGCAGGCACTCAGTCGGGGTATCGAGGTACGGAAACCTGGTTCTACTGGATTCAGGGGCGGAGGCTAGGCCTTACTAGCTATGCAACATATTCCGACTGTCGGATTCAAGGCAGGCACTCAGTCTGGGTATCGAGGTACGGAAACCTGGTTCTACTTTACTCAGGGGCGGAGGCTAGGCCTTACTAGCTATGCAACATATTCCGACTGTCGGAATCAAGGCAGGCACTCAGTCGGGGTATCGAGGTACGGAAACCTGGTTCTACTTTACTCAGGGGCGGAGGCTAGGCCTTACTAGCTATGCAACATATTCCGACTGTCGGAATCAAGGCAGGCACTCAGTCTGGGTATCGAGGTACGGAAACCTGGTTCTACTTTACTCAGGGGCGGAGGCTAGGCCTTACTAGCTATGCAACATATCCCGACTGTCGGAATCAAGGCAGGCACTCAGTCTGGGTATCGAGGTACGGAAACCTGGTTCTACTGGATTCGGGGGCGGAGGCTAGGCCTTATAGCAAGGTCGTAAGACACGTGCATCTGGTATCTTAGGTCGTAACCCCTCCCGTTTCGTGCCTGTCGTTAATTAGCCTAGCTGGAGTTTGAGGTCGGATTCACGGGGGTAGTGGTTTCGCATGATAGAATGTAGGTTCCCCACATACGACACTAATATCTGTTCTTTGATTGCAAGTAGTTAGATTAATATATTCCTTGTCAACTCTTCTATATTCACTTTTCTTTCTTCTTCAACTTTTTCATTTAACGCAATTCGTACAGTCAATCGTTAGCGGAATAACCAATTATAATAAATCAGGCAAAGGAGTTACGGGTAAACAGTTTCCTAAATGGGCAATCGAAGATTTCAGACATTAAAATTAGCAATCCTACACTTTAATCTTCTTGTCAGTATTTGAAAATGAAGATGAATGTTCCAGAAAATTAATGAAGGAATCAAAAAACAAAGAATTACAAGATGCCGTTTGGAAAACTCAATTTTTAGTCCGACTCTTTGTGAAAAACCTCAGAAGCATAGAAAAAAATATAAAACTAACAAAAATACATAGTTTCTACCTCTCATTTGCTACATACATGCAGTAATTAATTAAAATTTACCCTTTTAAAAATAAAATGAAGCTATCCGTATGGGGTCTGGTCTCAATTGGGATCATTGGAGTTCTGTTTTTTGTGTTTTTGTAATATTAATCAAGTAAAATAAACAGTTGTTTAAAAACCTAAAATAAAATGAAAACTTTAAAAGGTTTTGTTAAGAAGAGTGGACAGGGGTGAGCCCCTTCAGAAATAAAATCTTAAATACGTAGGTGATTTACGGATAGCATTATGTTTAAATGTAGGCGGTTTTGATCAACTTATTTAATGTGATTGTAAGACAAATTGAACCTCGTCGTGGCTTTCATACGGAGCTCTATATTTTTCGTGCGCACAGTATTTCCGCTTTAGATTTAGAGTTAAGTTATACGACGTTGGTAGCATTGTTTGACTTGTTTAGTGTTTTTCCCTCACGTCCGTGACACAGCTTGTAGTATTATGAGCGGATTTAAAAAGAAAACTCTGGCCGTCATATCTAATGCAGCTGTGAGTATTGTATCCAATTAGAATATGTACATACAGTGATTTTAAAATTCTGAATCAGCTGACTTTTCAAATAATAATGACTTTACATTATGTATGTTCTAATAAAGTAATAATTGTAAAAATTGTGTTAGTATAAAAATGCAAAAAGTTTCAAACTCTCTTTCAAGTAGAAATTAACTTAGATTAAATAACAACAATATTTCTTGAATATATTTGTTTGTATTAGTATTACAGCTTGGAATATTATCAGCGTATAAAATGGTTTAAACTCTTGCATTCATACTTGATGGCCTTTCTATCAATTTATTGAAGCTATTTATTTCTTTATAATATATTATTAAAGACTGATATTGAAGAAAATTACAATTAAATCCAATACTAGATTTAAGAACAGTTTATTAATTCAACACAATTGACGAGAATTTTAAGAGGTTGCTACGTTCAGCACTCGGCATTAGTAATGACATAATAAGCAAACCTTTCTAACATTTAGATGTTAGATAATTTGCCAACTTCATAGTGTTTTTAGTTAATTTTTACACTTGAGAAAATTTCGCAGAAAAAACAAAAGCATGTATTTACTTCGGTGTATTATGTGGGCTATTTGCCACTACTTAAAAATAAAAATAGAATAGTTAGACAGTTCTTTGCTAAATCTTCTGCTTTTCTGTTTTTAGTGCTTAAGAGTAGACTACTGTTTAAGTCTTGAAAATGGAGTCATTTCGAAACGCGTCAACAAAATAAAATACCGTAATAATATGAAAGGCAGAAAAATGAACTGAAATATATAGAAAAATTCTTAACAGAAGTGAAGATGGGCATTTAAAGAATTACAAAAATCATTGCTTTTGCGTTTTCGTTTTTTCTTACATATACTTCAAGTTTTCTGTTTCCCTTTTCATACCTCATTATTTTATAATTTTCTTAGGCTTGTATGTAGGATTTTTCTTTTGCTTGTAATTTTCGTTTTTGTTATTTTAAACTTCGGTTGAGAGATAAATAATACTCAAAAACCCTTTAAGCACAAATATTTTCATTCTGACCTGATGTAAATGTCGGTTATCAAGTAGCCATCCTCAAAGGCGTGGCACACTACTAGCTGTACAGTATTGTAAGCATGAGCTCGAGGGTGGCTACATGGTAACCGACATTTACATCACGTCAGAATGCAAATATTATTGCAAATATTTAATGGTCATGACTGAGCGGTCAAGTGAGTAAGGCACGGGACATAGAAGCTCTGGGGGTTCGATTGCGGTAGCGCCAAAGGATTTCTCAGCCCCTAGGTGGATGCAGCCTGTACAAACGCAAGTGAAGCAAATGATGTGCGTTTGAAGCGGAGTGCCGACACCTCTTCTTCCTTGACCCTATGGCCCAACACCTTGTTTCCCCTAAACCATGATAGTGTTACAAAACGCTGCCCTTAATGTGCTGTCCGCTCATGGTTATCTTGATGTGTCGCGAGGTTCCGCATGTGGAGATACCATCTAACGGTTGTGGAGGTTTGAAGCGCGTTCGTGACAGCTGGTGTTGAGGGTCGCTTTCTTGCGCCACTTCGACATATTATATAAACTTTAATTACTCTAACTGTATATATTATTTTCATATTTATTAATTATAATGTATACATACATTTATTTGTGGGTATGTATTGTGTATAAATATATATTTAGTTTTATATTTATTGTTTAATATTTGTTTGTCACTCCTTTAATGTTATTTGTTTTTACATTCATTAAATGTTGAACATCTAATGTTATGAATTTATTAATTGTTACTGTGAAACTGTAATTGATTGTTATATTATTATCTAGTATATGTTTGCTCACGGTTACATATTTATAACGGTTTGTTTTTAATTGTTTATTGTTAAGTAGGCTATTGCTTTTTTATGTTACTTTCGCTCGGTTTATTTATTGTTATTTCATTGTTTGCTTATAACTTTACAGTATTTCACATTTATTGTTTTTAACGCTATACCCTAGATTGGCGCTGATGACCAATGTTTTCGCCAGAAAAAAGATATGATAAAGTCCATAAACGAGATATAACGGGCTACAAGCTGACCCCTACACACACACACACACACACACACACACACACACACACACACACACACACACGCACACACGCACTCACACACACACACACACACGCACACACGCGCACACGCACGCACGCACGCACACACACACACACACACACACACACACACACACACACACAGCTGTAACGTTTGTTTCTTTAGTGAAAACCTCACGCACGAAACGTATATGTGCTTGCGCGTTCGCGTGCGTGAATTTGCCTATAATAGTTTTCGAACCAGCATATTGAGTAATGTGTGGGTACACTATTACGGAATCAGAAAGGGTAGGGCGTTATGGTACATCTCCAATGTTAAACGCAGGATGTAATTTCGCGTAATGTTAGAATTGTGGATCAAATAAAGTCCGGAAACAAAACCCCCCTTTGACGTGCGTTGTTGCCAAGTCTCAGTCACACCTACCCTAATTATCATCAGGCTTAGCACCCTGCAACCTTGCTTTATTGACAAAACTTTTCGCCATTTTGTCATCACTCACGCCGGAAATTAGTTCCATTTATTGTTCTGTAAAACTGGAGTAGTCATAAATACCACGGAAGTAAGTGCGTCTGGAGAAAGTAAATATAATTTGTTTTACCAACATTACCTGATTATTTTTAAGAAATTGAACAAAAGTTTTACGTAGTTAGAACAATTAATTAAACAACGATAGACATTTACAGCCCGTAATATAGTCCTTAGGTAGTGTTCCTTCCCACGCAATCCATGATTGCCTCATCATTTTAAAGCTAATTGATATTTATGTGTTTTCGCAAATCTAAACCAATCAACGCATCTTGTTTATTCCTTCCTCAGGTTAGATATCTCTCTCTTTCCTCTATAGAGAGCACGTCTTCAGCAGACTACACAAACACTACGTGTATATTGTGCTAATACTTTACAAAAAGGGAAACAATAAAATAGCATCTAGTTTTCTTGGATAATAAGTAGTCGAGCTCTAAAATTCTATTTCCTTCGTTATATTACATGAATATTTTCTCGGGGCAGCTGTCCTAGCTCCATCTGTGGTATAATGATTGTTTGGCCTCACCCTTATGCCAGTCATTTTCTTAGATCAAACCTTACCGTCCTCGAGTTTATGGATTGAAGGATTGATTGGTAAGTAGCAAATATAATTTGGCTTTAATGTATTAGTTTTATTCTCACGCTGTAGGCTACATTATACTTCGTAATCAGTAAATATTTATTGCCTAATAAAATCATGTGCCACTTCAGTCGCATACCGCAAGTCGTAGAGAAATGGCGAGTGCATTTAAAACATATGGCGTCACCGTATTGTAACCGCTGTTTCCCTATTTATCTAGAAGTTAGGTTATCAGTTACTTGAATAAACGTTGTGCCAATCTAAAGTGAATTTGAATTTAGAAATATAAAGAAATAATAATAAAGACTG
The DNA here is from genome assembly GCA_036971475.1 of Prosapia bicincta. NCBI lineage: Eukaryota > Metazoa > Arthropoda > Insecta > Hemiptera > Cercopidae > Prosapia > Prosapia bicincta. The sequence continues at coordinate 793,968 of JBAIZL010000013.1, forward strand.
ATTTATTTACAAACTGCCGCTAACCTGTGATAATTACATACTACAGCATTCTTACAAGTGACTCAACTGTCACAAAGTATTCTAACATCTCTAATACCATACGTGTTTCGATAGCGATGCTGTCATTCTCAGTGGCAAATTAACACTTTGTTAGATTTAGTTATTAAAGGTTATCCTGTAGCAGGCTAGATTTATTTGGTGGTTATAAGGCTGGATTATCTTAAGGGTTGTAAAGTTTTATTTCTTCTATGGGCTTAAGGGACCTTAAGGATCTGAAAACAAAACAAGTAATATTTCCTACTTAGATCAACAAAAAAAAGTTATAATTTTACATACCTTTTATTAAATAATTACAATTAATATAAAGAAAGCAACATAATCTATGTGTTAGAACAGCTGTTCTACCATACAACCTATAACATAAAATCAGCTGTTTTATGAAATCATATGTTATCACTTATTTTAAGCCAAGTGGGACGAAATAACTATATTGCATACCATGCCCCTTTGGTGAAAAGTTTTTTCCCATTTAAAACTAAAATTAATTAATTAAATTTAAATTATTATTTGAAAAAACTGTACTAACTTCAAGTATCATCCTCTATAAGTTAAACAAAATGTATTTGAAGTTGAGTGGATGAAAGGGCATATATAGGAAATTACTCCAATTAGAATTTAAAAAGGTTATCCAACTTACTGACTCCGCAATTTCATAACGTTTCACTTTATAATGATTTAAAAACAAAATATATTTTCTAAAAGTTTGTCAATCGGCATTTTTTCGCGCAATAATTTAAAATTTTTTATATTTTTAATTATTCTTTGCTGACTAAAAGATAATACACGTAGGCCAGGAAAGAAATATAAAGAGGGTCATTTTCAAAGAAAGGGAAAATGTAATATTGGGAGACGTAAGGACAATTTGATCTGAGGGTAGTAATCTAAGAATCCATTACAAATAGTAGGATATACCGTGATATGCGGCTATAAAGCTAAGGGGATGGTTTGGCATAGACAATACCCCTTCAAGTGACAGGGGTGCCAACTGTGCAACTAAAAGTCAGTGTCTTGCGTGTCTTGCAGCCGTTCATTAAAATAGTTTAATGGTCTTTAGAAAAATGGAAGATGGACACGCATCATAATTTTGGTCCAAGATAAGGAGACAATATTTACACGTTACCCTCAATAATTAAAATTTAAAAAAACTCGTTGCTATTTTTAGTAGATAAAATAAACGATGTTTCAGGTTTTTACAAAAACTTTGGAAGCATTTCCAGTCTGCAAACTCAGATGCGTTCCTCAGTAAGATTATTAGCTGTGTGGCAAGTAAAACGTTTAGGATTAAAGTTGAACTAATTTTGCGACGAGTGCAAATTTTCAAATTTTGTATTAACTATTCTATGTAGTCTACGGCAAAACAGTGGGCCTGATTCTCATTTATTAGCAAGTCTTTTCATTGCATACAAAGTATAGTTTACGTCGTGCTTATGGAGGCTTCATACGCAATATAGTATACAAGCCTATTCCCCAACGCAAAATCACAAAATTAAATGCTTTTATACCGATTAGAAATCGACAAAAATGATTATTCATCTACATAAACAATTCTACAAAGAAATGTTGAGTACAGGTCCCTTCAAAACCGTGCACCAGCTACACATCTCTATAACCTAGACATAGTGCAAGTCTACTTGCACCCAATCCTGCACTCGTTATACCATCATATTTCTCCTATTCCCAGTGCGAGGTCCCCTTACTTAGTCCTACCTATTTAGTCCCATCTTCCTTCTAGGCAGTGCAGCAGCTACACATCTCTATAACCTAGACATGGTGCAAGTATACTTGCACCCAATCCTGCACTCGTTATACCATCATATTTCTCCTATTCCCAGTGCGAGGTCCCCTTACTTAGTCCTACCTATTTAGTCCCATCTTCCTTCTAGGCGGTGCACCAGCTACACATCTCTATAACCTAGACATGGTGTAGATCTACTTGCACCCAATCCTGCACTCGTTATACCATCATATTTCTCCTATTCCCAGTGCGAGGTCCCCTTACTTAGTCCTACCTATTTAGTCCCATCTTCCTTCTAGGCAGTGCAGCAGCTACACATCTCTATAACCTAGACATGGTGCAAGTATACTTGCACCCAATCCTGCACTCGTTATACCATCATATTTCTCCTATTCCCAGTGCGAGGTCCCCTTACTTAGTCCTACCTATTTAGTCCCATCTTCCTTCTAGGCGGTGCACCAGCTACACATCTCTATAACCTAGACATGGTGTAGATCTACTTGCACCCAATCCTGCACTCGTTATACCATCATATTTCTCCTATTCCCAGTGCGAGGTCCCCTTACTTAGTCCTACCTATTTAGTCCCATCTTCCTTCTAGGCAGTGCAGCAGCTACACATCTCTATAACCTAGACATGGTGCAAGTATACTTGCACCCAATCCTGCACTCGTTATACCATCATATTTCTCCTATTCCCAGTGCGAGGTCCCCTTACTTAGTCCTACCTATTTAGTCCCATCTTCCTTCTAGGCGGTGCACCAGCTACACATCTCTATAACCTAGACATGGTGTAGATCTACTTGCACCCAATCCTGCACTCGTTATACCATCATATTTCTCCTATTCCCAGTGCGAGGTCCCCTTACTTAGTCCTACCTATTTAGTCCCATCTTCCTTCTAGGCAGTGCAGCAGCTACACATCTCTATAACCTAGACATGGTGCAAGTATACTTGCACCCAATCCTGCACTCGTTATACCATCATATTTCTCCTATTCCCAGTGCGAGGTCCCCTTACTTAGTCCTACCTATTTAGTCCCATCTTCCTTCTAGGCGGTGCACCAGCTACACATCTCTATAACCTAGACATGGTGTAGATCTACTTGCACCCAATCCTGCACTCGTTATACCATCATATTTCTCCTATTCCCAGTGCGAGGTCCCCTTACTTAGTCCTACCTATTTAGTCCCATCTTCCTTCTAGGCAGTGCAGCAGCTACACATCTCTATAACCTAGACATGGTGCAAGTATACTTGCACCCAATCCTGCACTCGTTATACCATCATATTTCTCCTATTCCCAGTGCGAGGTCCCCTTACTTAGTCCTACCTATTTAGTCCCATCTTCCTTCTAGGCGGTGCACCAGCTACACATCTCTATAACCTAGACATGGTGTAGATCTACTTGCACCCAATCCTGCACTCGTTATACCATCATATTTCTCCTATTCCCAGTGCGAGGTCCCCTTACTTAGTCCTACCTATTTAGTCCCATCTTCCTTCTAGGCAGTGCAGCAGCTACACATCTCTATAACCTAGACATGGTGCAAGTATACTTGCACCCAATCCTGCACTCGTTATACCATCTTATTTCTCCTATTCCCAGTGCGAGGTCCCCTTACTTAGTCCTACCTATTTAGTCCCATCTTCCTTCTAGGCGGTGCACCAGCTACACATCTCTATAACCTAGACATGGTGTAGATCTACTTGCACCCAATCCTGCACTCGTTATACCATCATATTTCTCCTATTCCCAGTGCGAGGTCCCCTTACTTAGTCCTACCTATTTAGTCCCATCTTCCTTCTAGGCAGTGCAGCAGCTACACATCTCTATAACCTAGACATGGTGCAAGTATACTTGCACCCAATCCTGCACTCGTTATACCATCATATTTCTCCTATTCCCAGTGCGAGGTCCCCTTACTTAGTCCTACCTATTTAGTCCCATCTTCCTTCTAGGCGGTGCAGCAGCTACACATCTCTATAACCTAGACATGGTGCAAGTATACTTGCACCCAATCCTGCACTCGTTATACCATCATATTTCTCCTATTCCCAGTGCGAGGTCCCCTTACTTAGTCCTACCTATTTAGTCCCATCTTCCTTCTAGGCAGTGCAGCAGCTACACATCTCTATAACCTAGACATGGTGCAAGTATACCTGCACCCAATCCTGCACTCGTTATACCATCATATTTCTCCTATTCCCAGTGCGAGGTCCCCTTACTTAGTCCTACCTATTTAGTCCCATCTTCCTTCTAGGCAGTGCAGCAGCTACACATCTCTATAACCTAGACATGGTGCAAGTATACTTGCACCCAATCCTGCACTCGTTATACCATCATATTTCTCCTATTCCCAGTGCGAGGTCCCCTTACTTAGTCCTACCTATTTAGTCCCATCTTCCTTCTAGGCGGTGCAGCAGCTACACATCTCTATAACCTAGACATGGTGCAAGTATACTTGCACCCAATCCTGCACTCGTTATACCATCATATTTCTCCTATTCCCAGTGCGAGGTCCCCTTACTTAGTCCTACCTATTTAGTCCCATCTTCCTTCTAGGCAGTGCAGCAGCTACACATCTCTATAACCTAGACATGGTGCAAGTATACTTGCACCCAATCCTGCACTCGTTATACCATCATATTTCTCCTATTCCCAGTGCGAGGTCCCCTTACTTAGTCCTACCTATTTAGTCCCATCTTCCTTCTAGGCGGTGCAGCAGCTACACATCTCTATAACCTAGACATGGTGTAGATCTACTTGCACCCAATCCTGCACTCGTTATACCATCATATTTCTCCTATTCCCAGTGCGAGGTCCCCTTACTTAGTCTTACCTATTTAGTCCCATCTTCCTTCTAGGCAGTGCAGCAGCTACACATCTCTATAACCTAGACATGGTGTAGATCTACTTGCACCCAATCCTGCACTCGTTATACCATCATATTTCTCCTATTCCCAGTGCGAGGTCCCCTTACTTAGTCCTACCTATTTAGTCCCATCTTCCTTCTAGGCAGTGCAGCAGCTACACATCTCTATAACCTAGACATGGTGTAGATCTACTTGCACCCAATCCTGCACTCGTTATACCATCATATTTCTCCTATTCCCAGTGCGAGGTCCCCTTACTTAGTCCTACCTATTTAGTCCCATCTTCCTTCTAGGCGGTGCACCAGCTACACATCTCTATAACCTAGACATGGTGTAGATCTACTTGCACCCAATCCTGCACTCGTTATACCATCATATTTCTCCTATTCCCAGTGCGAGGTCCCCTTACTTAGTCCTACCTATTTAGTCCCATCTTATTTCTAGGCAGTGCAGCAGCTACACATCTCTATAACCTAGACATGGTGTAGATCTACTTGCACCCAATCCTGCACTCGTTATACCATTTTTATCTCCTATTCCCAGTGCGAGGTCCCCTTACTTAGTCCTACCTATTTAGTCCCATCTTCCTTCTAGGCAGTGCAGCAGCTACACATCTCTATAACCTAGACATGGTGTAGATCTACTTGCACCCAATCATGCACTCGTTATACCCCCCAATCATGCTCTCCTTATACCATCATATTTCTCCTATTCCCAGTGCGAGGTCCCCTTACTTAGTCCTACCTATTTAGTCCCATCTTCCTTCTAGGCAGTGCAGCAGCTACACATCTCTATAACCTAGACATGGTGTAGATCTACTTGCACCCAATCCTGCACTCGTTATACACCCCAATCATGCACTCGTTATACCATCTTATTTCTCCTATTCCCAGTGCGAGGTCCCCTTACTTAGTCCTACCTATTTAGTCCCATCTTCCTTCTAGGCGGTGCACCAGCTACACATCTCTATAACCTAGACATGGTGTAGATCTACTTGCACCCAATCATGCACTCGTTATACCATCATATTTCTCCTATTCCCAGTGCGAGGTCCCCTTACTTAGTCCTACCTATTTAGTCCCTTCTTCCTTCTAGGCAGTGCACCAGCTACACATCTCTATAACCTAGACATGGTGTAGATCTACTTGCACCCAATCATGCACTCGTTATACCCCCCAATCATGCACTCCTTATACCATCATATTTCTCCTATTCCCAGTGTGAGGTCCCCTTACTTAGTCCTACCTATTTAGTCCCATCTTCCTTCTAGGCAGTGCAGCAGCTACACATCTCTATAACCTAGACATGGTGTAGATCTACTTGCACCCAATCCTGCACTCGTTATACCATCATATTTCTCCTATTCCCATTGCGAGGTCCCCTTACTTAGTCCTACCTATTTAGTCCCATCTTCCTTCTAGGCAGTGCAGCAGCTACACATCTCTATAACCTAGACATGGTGTAGATCTACTTGCACCCAATCCTGCACTCGTTATACCATCTTATTTCTCCTATTCCCAGTGCGAGGTCCCCTTACTTAGTCCTACCTATTTAGTCCCATCTTCCTTCTAGGCAGTGCAGCAGCTACACATCTCTATAACCTAGACATGGTGTAGATCTACTTGCACCCAATCATGCACTCGTTATACCCCCCAATCATGCACTCCTTATACCATCATATTTCTCCTATTCCCAGTGCGAGGTCCCCTTACTTAGTCCTACCTATTTAGTCCCATCTTCCTTCTAGGCAGTGCAGCAGCTACACATCTCTATAACCTAGACATGGTGTAGATCTACTTGCACCCAATCCTGCACTCGTTATACCATCATATTTCTCCTATTCCCAGTGCGAGGTCCCCTTACTTAGTCCTACCTATTTAGTCCCATCTTCCTTCTAGGCAGTGCAGCAGCTACACATCTCTATAACCTAGACATGGTGTAGATCTACTTGCACCCAATCCTGCACTCGTTATACCATCATATTTCTCCTATTCCGATTGCGAGGTCCCCTTACTTAGTCCTACCTATTTAGTCCCATCTTCCTTCTAGGCAGTGCAGCAGCTACACATCTCTATAACCTAGACATGGTGTAGATCTACTTGCACCCAATCCTGCACTCGTTATACCATCTTATTTCTCCTATTCCCAGTGCGAGGTCCCCTTACTTAGTCCTACCTATTTAGTCCCATCTTCCTTCTAGGCAGTGCAGCAGCTACACATCTCTATAACCTAGACATGGTGTAGATCTACTTGCACCCAATTCTGCACTCGTTATACCATCATATTTCTCCTATTCCCAGTGCGAGGTCCCCTTACTTAGTCCTACCTATTTAGTCCCATCTTCCTTCTAGGCAGTGCAGCAGCTACACATCTCTATAACCTAGACATGGTGCAAGTATACTTGCACCCAATCCTGCACTCGTTATACCATCTTATTTCTCCTATTCCCAGTGCGAGGTCCCCTTACTTAGTCCTACCTATTTAGTCCCATCTTCCTTCTAGGCGGTGCACCAGCTACACATCTCTATAACCTAGACATGGTGTAGATCTACTTGCACCCAATCCTGCACTCGTTATACCATCATATTTCTCCTATTCCCAGTGCGAGGTCCCCTTACTTAGTCCTACCTATTTAGTCCCATCTTCCTTCTAGGCAGTGCAGCAGCTACACATCTCTATAACCTAGACATGGTGCAAGTATACTTGCACCCAATCCTGCACTCGTTATACCATCATATTTCTCCTATTCCCAGTGCGAGGTCCCCTTACTTAGTCCTACCTATTTAGTCCCATCTTCCTTCTAGGCGGTGCAGCAGCTACACATCTCTATAACCTAGACATGGTGCAAGTATACTTGCACCCAATCCTGCACTCGTTATACCATCATATTTCTCCTATTCCCAGTGCGAGGTCCCCTTACTTAGTCCTACCTATTTAGTCCCATCTTCCTTCTAGGCAGTGCAGCAGCTACACATCTCTATAACCTAGACATGGTGCAAGTATACCTGCACCCAATCCTGCACTCGTTATACCATCATATTTCTCCTATTCCCAGTGCGAGGTCCCCTTACTTAGTCCTACCTATTTAGTCCCATCTTCCTTCTAGGCAGTGCAGCAGCTACACATCTCTATAACCTAGACATGGTGCAAGTATACTTGCACCCAATCCTGCACTCGTTATACCATCATATTTCTCCTATTCCCAGTGCGAGGTCCCCTTACTTAGTCCTACCTATTTAGTCCCATCTTCCTTCTAGGCGGTGCAGCAGCTACACATCTCTATAACCTAGACATGGTGCAAGTATACTTGCACCCAATCCTGCACTCGTTATACCATCATATTTCTCCTATTCCCAGTGCGAGGTCCCCTTACTTAGTCCTACCTATTTAGTCCCATCTTCCTTCTAGGCAGTGCAGCAGCTACACATCTCTATAACCTAGACATGGTGCAAGTATACTTGCACCCAATCCTGCACTCGTTATACCATCATATTTCTCCTATTCCCAGTGCGAGGTCCCCTTACTTAGTCCTACCTATTTAGTCCCATCTTCCTTCTAGGCGGTGCAGCAGCTACACATCTCTATAACCTAGACATGGTGTAGATCTACTTGCACCCAATCCTGCACTCGTTATACCATCATATTTCTCCTATTCCCAGTGCGAGGTCCCCTTACTTAGTCTTACCTATTTAGTCCCATCTTCCTTCTAGGCAGTGCAGCAGCTACACATCTCTATAACCTAGACATGGTGTAGATCTACTTGCACCCAATCCTGCACTCGTTATACCATCATATTTCTCCTATTCCCAGTGCGAGGTCCCCTTACTTAGTCCTACCTATTTAGTCCCATCTTCCTTCTAGGCAGTGCAGCAGCTACACATCTCTATAACCTAGACATGGTGTAGATCTACTTGCACCCAATCCTGCACTCGTTATACCATCATATTTCTCCTATTCCCAGTGCGAGGTCCCCTTACTTAGTCCTACCTATTTAGTCCCATCTTCCTTCTAGGCGGTGCACCAGCTACACATCTCTATAACCTAGACATGGTGTAGATCTACTTGCACCCAATCCTGCACTCGTTATACCATCATATTTCTCCTATTCCCAGTGCGAGGTCCCCTTACTTAGTCCTACCTATTTAGTCCCATCTTATTTCTAGGCAGTGCAGCAGCTACACATCTCTATAACCTAGACATGGTGTAGATCTACTTGCACCCAATCCTGCACTCGTTATACCATTTTTATCTCCTATTCCCAGTGCGAGATCCCCTTACTTAGTCCTACCTATTTAGTCCCATCTTCCTTCTAGGCAGTGCAGCAGCTACACATCTCTATAACCTAGACATGGTGTAGATCTACTTGCACCCAATCATGCACTCGTTATACCCCCCAATCATGCTCTCCTTATACCATCATATTTCTCCTATTCCCAGTGCGAGGTCCCCTTACTTAGTCCTACCTATTTAGTCCCATCTTCCTTCTAGGCAGTGCAACAGCTACACATCTCTATAACCTAGACATGGTGTAGATCTACTTGCACCCAATCCTGCACTCGTTATACCCCCCAATCATGCACTCGTTATACCATCTTATTTCTCCTATTCCCAGTGCGAGGTCCCCTTACTTAGTCCTACCTATTTAGTCCCATCTTCCTTCTAGGCGGTGCACCAGCTACACATCTCTATAACCTAGACATGGTGTAGATCTACTTGCACCCAATCATGCACTCGTTATACCATCATATTTCTCCTATTCCCAGTGCGAGGTCCCCTTACTTAGTCCTACCTATTTAGTCCCTTCTTCCTTCTAGGCAGTGCACCAGCTACACATCTCTATAACCTAGACATGGTGTAGATCTACTTGCACCCAATCATGCACTCGTTATACCATCATATTTCTCCTATTCCCATTGCGAGGTCCCCTTACTTAGTCCTACCTATTTAGTCCCATCTTCCTTCTAGGCAGTGCAGCAGCTACACATCTCTATAACCTAGACATGGTGTAGATCTACTTGCACCCAATCCTGCACTCGTTATACCATCTTATTTCTCCTATTCCCAGTGCGAGGTCCCCTTACTTAGTCCTACCTATTTAGTCCCATCTTCCTTCTAGGCAGTGCAGCAGCTACACATCTCTATAACCTAGACATGGTGTAGATCTACTTGCACCCAATCATGCACTCGTTATACCCCCCAATCATGCACTCCTTATACCATCATATTTCTCCTATTCCCAGTGCGAGGTCCCCTTACTTAGTCCTACCTATTTAGTCCCATCTTCCTTCTAGGCAGTGCAGCAGCTACACATCTCTATAACCTAGACATGGTGTAGATCTACTTGCACCCAATCATGCACTCCTTATACCATCATATTTCTCCTATTCCCAGTGTGAGGTCCCCTTACTTAGTCCTACCTATTTAGTCCCTTCTTCCTTCTAGGCAGTGCACCAGCTACACATCTCTATAACCTAGACATGGTGTAGATCTACTTGCACCCAATCATGCACTCGTTATACCATCATATTTCTCCTATTCCCATTGCGAGGTCCCCTTACTTAGTCCTACCTATTTAGTCCCATCTTCCTTCTAGGCAGTGCAGCAGCTACACATCTCTATAACCTAGACATGGTGTAGATCTACTTGCACCCAATCCTGCACTCGTTATACCATCTTATTTCTCCTATTCCCAGTGCGAGGTCCCCTTACTTAGTCCTACCTATTTAGTCCCATCTTCCTTCTAGGCAGTGCAGCAGCTACACATCTCTATAACCTAGACATGGTGTAGATCTACTTGCACCCAATCATGCACTCGTTATACCCCCCAATCATGCACTCCTTATACCATCATATTTCTCCTATTCCCAGTGCGAGGTCCCCTTACTTAGTCCTACCTATTTAGTCCCATCTTCCTTCTAGGCAGTGCAGCAGCTACACATCTCTATAACCTAGACATGGTGTAGATCTACTTGCACCCAATCCTGCACTCGTTATACCATCATATTTCTCCTATTCCCAGTGCGAGGTCCCCTTACTTAGTCCTACCTATTTAGTCCCATCTTCCTTCTAGGCAGTGCAGCAGCTACACATCTCTATAACCTAGACATGGTGTAGATCTACTTGCACCCAATCCTGCACTCGTTATACCATCATATTTCTCCTATTCCCATTGCGAGGTCCCCTTACTTAGTCCTACCTATTTAGTCCCATCTTCCTTCTAGGCAGTGCAGCAGCTACACATCTCTATAACCTAGACATGGTGTAGATCTACTTGCACCCAATCCTGCACTCGTTATACCATCTTATTTCTCCTATTCCCAGTGCGAGGTCCCCTTACTTAGTCCTACCTATTTAGTCCCATCTTCCTTCTAGGCAGTGCAGCAGCTACACATCTCTATAACCTAGACATGGTGTAGATCTACTTGCACCCAATCCTGCACTCGTTATACCATCTTATTTCTCCTATTCCCAGTGCGAGGTCCCCTTACTTAGTCCTACCTATTTAGTCCCATCTTCCTTCTAGGCAGTGCAGCAGCTACACATCTCTATAACCTAGACATGGTGTAGATCTACTTGCACCCAATCCTGCACTCGTTATACCATCTTATTTCTCCTATTCCCAGTGCGAGGTCCCCTTACTTAGTCCTACCTATTTAGTCCCATCTTCCTTCTAGGCAGTGCAGCAGCTACACATCTCTATAACCTAGACATGGTGTAGATCTACTTGCACCCAATCCTGCACTCGTTATACCATCATATTTCTCCTATTCCCAGTGCAAGGTCCCCTTACTTAGTCCTACCTATTTAGTCCCATCTTCCTTCTAGGCAGTGCAGCAGCTACACATCTCTATAACCTAGACATGGTGTAGATCTACTTGCACCCAATCATGCACTCGTTATACCCCCCAATCATGCACCTGTTATACCATCATATTTCTCCTATTCCCAGTGCGAGGTCCCCTTACTTAGACCTACCTATTTAGTCCCATCTTCCTTCTAGGCAGTGCAGCAGCTACACATCTCTATAACCTAGACATGGTGTAGATCTACTTGCACCCAATCCTGCACTCGTTATACAATCATATTTCTCCTATTCCCAGTGCGAGGTCCCCTTACTTAGTCCTACCTATTTAGTCCCATCTTCCTTCTAGGCAGTGCAGCAGCTACACATCTCTATAACCTAGACATGGTGCAAGTATACTTGCACCCAATCCTGCACTCGTTATACCATCATATTTCTCCTATTCCCAGTGCGAGGTCCCCTTACTTAGTCCTACCTATTTAGTCCCATCTTCCTTCTAGGCAGTGCAGCAGCTACACATCTCTATAACCTAGACATGGTGTAGATCTACTTGCACCCAATCATGCACTCGTTATACCATCATATTTCTCCTATTCCCAGTGCGAGGTCCCCTTACTTAGTCCTACCTATTTAGTCCCATCATCCTTCTAGGCAGTGCAGCAGCTACACATCTCTATAACCTAGACATGGTGTAGATCTACTTGGACCCAATCATGCACTCGTTATACCATCATATTTCTCCTATTCCCAGTGCGAGGTCCCCTTACTTAGTCCTACCTATTTAGTCCCATCTTCCTTCTAGGCAGTGCAGCAGCTACACATCTCTATAACCTAGACATGGTGTAGATCTACTTGCACCCAATCCTGCACTCGTTATACCATCATATTTCTCCTATTCCCAGTGCGGGGTCCCCTTACTTAGTCCTACCTATTTAGTCCCATCTTCCTTCTAGGCAGTGCAGCAGCTACACATCTCTATAACCTAGACATGGTGTAGATCTACTTGCACCCAATCATACACTCGTTATACCATCATATTTCTCCTATTCCCAGTGCGAGGTCCCCTTACTTAGTCCTACCTATTTAGTCCCATCTTCCTTCTAGGCAGTGCAGCAGCTACACATCTCTATAACCTAGACATGGTGTAGATCTACTTGCACCCAATCCTGCACTCGTTATACCATCATATTTCTCCTATTCCCAGTGCGAGGTCCCCTTACTTAGTCCTACCTATTTAGTCCCATCTTCCTTCTAGGCAGTGCAGCAGCTACACATCTCTATAACCTAGACATGGTGTAGATCTACTTGCACCCAATCATGCACTCGTTATACCCCCCAATCATGCACTCGTTATACCATCATATTTCTCCTATTCCCAGTGCGAGGTCCCCTTACTTAGTCCTACCTATTTAGTCCCATCTTCCTTCTAGGCAGTGCAGCAGCTACACATCTCTATAACCTAGACATGGTGTAGATCTACTTGCACCCAATCATGCACTCGTTATACCATCATATTTCTCCTATTCCCAGTGCGAGGTCCCCTTACTTAGTCCTACCTATTTAGTCCCATCTTCCTTCTAGGCAGTGCAGCAGCTACACATCTCTATAACCTAGACATGGTGTAGATCTACTTGCACCCAATCATGCACTCGTTATACCATCATATTTCTCCTATTCCCAGTGCGAGGTCCCCTTACTTAGTCGTACCTATTTAGTCCCATCTTCCTTCTAGGCAGTGCAGCAGCTACACATCTCTATAACCTAGACATGGTGTAGATCTACTTGCACCCAATCATGCACTCGTTATACCATCATATTTCTCCTATTCCCAGTGCGAGGTCCCCTTACTTAGTCGTACCTATTTAGTCCCATCTTCCTTCTAGGCAGTGCAGCAGCTACACATCTCTATAACCTAGACATGGTGTAGATCTACTTGCACCCAATCAAGCACTCGTTATACCATCATATTTCTCCTATTCCCAGTGCGAGGTCCCCTTACTTAGTCGTACCTATTTAGTCCCATCTTCCTTCTAGGCAGTGCAGCAGCTACACATCTCTATAACCTAGACATGATGTAGATCTACTTGCACCCAATCATGCACTCCTTATACCCCCCAATCATGCACTCGTTATACCATCATATTTCTCCTATTCCCAGTGCGAGGTCCCCTTACTTAGTCCTACCTATTTAGTCCCATCTTCCTTCTAGGCAGTGCAGCAGCTACACATCTCTATAACCTAGACATGGTGCAAGTATACTTGCACCCAATCCTGCACTCGTTATACCATCATATTTCTCCTATTCCCAGTGCGAGGTCCCCTTACTTAGTCCTACCTATTTAGTCCCATCTTCCTTCTAGGCGGTGCACCAGCTACACATCTCTATAACCTAGACATGGTGTAGATCTACTTGCACCCAATCCTGCACTCGTTATACCATCATATTTCTCCTATTCCCAGTGCGAGGTCCCCTTACTTAGTCCTACCTATTTAGTCCCATCTTCCTTCTAGGCAGTGCAGCAGCTACACATCTCTATAACCTAGACATGGTGCAAGTATACTTGCACCCAATCCTGCACTCGTTATACCATCATATTTCTCCTATTCCCAGTGCGAGGTCCCCTTACTTAGTCCTACCTATTTAGTCCCATCTTCCTTCTAGGCGGTGCACCAGCTACACATCTCTATAACCTAGACATGGTGTAGATCTACTTGCACCCAATCCTGCACTCGTTATACCATCATATTTCTCCTATTCCCAGTGCGAGGTCCCCTTACTTAGTCCTACCTATTTAGTCCCATCTTCCTTCTAGGCAGTGCAGCAGCTACACATCTCTATAACCTAGACATGGTGCAAGTATACTTGCACCCAATCCTGCACTCGTTATACCATCTTATTTCTCCTATTCCAAGTGCGAGGTCCCCTTACTTAGTCCTACCTATTTAGTCCCATCTTCCTTCTAGGCGGTGCACCAGCTACACATCTCTATAACCTAGACATGGTGTAGATCTACTTGCACCCAATCCTGCACTCGTTATACCATCATATTTCTCCTATTCCCAGTGCGAGGTCCCCTTACTTAGTCCTACCTATTTAGTCCCATCTTCCTTCTAGGCAGTGCAGCAGCTACACATCTCTATAACCTAGACATGGTGCAAGTATACTTGCACCCAATCCTGCACTCGTTATACCATCATATTTCTCCTATTCCCAGTGCGAGGTCCCCTTACTTAGTCCTACCTATTTAGTCCCATCTTCCTTCTAGGCGGTGCAGCAGCTACACATCTCTATAACCTAGACATGGTGCAAGTATACTTGCACCCAATCCTGCACTCGTTATACCATCATATTTCTCCTATTCCCAGTGCGAGGTCCCCTTACTTAGTCCTACCTATTTAGTCCCATCTTCCTTCTAGGCAGTGCAGCAGCTACACATCTCTATAACCTAGACATGGTGCAAGTATACTTGCACCCAATCCTGCACTCGTTATACCATCATATTTCTCCTATTCCCAGTGCGAGGTCCCCTTACTTAGTCCTACCTATTTAGTCCCATCTTCCTTCTAGGCGGTGCAGCAGCTACACATCTCTATAACCTAGACATGGTGCAAGTATACTTGCACCCAATCCTGCACTCGTTATACCATCATATTTCTCCTATTCCCAGTGCGAGGTCCCCTTACTTAGTCCTACCTATTTAGTCCCATCTTCCTTCTAGGCAGTTCAGCAGCTACACATCTCTATAACCTAGACATGGTGCAAGTATACTTGCACCCAATCCTGCACTCGTTATACCATCATATTTCTCCTATTCCCAGTGCGAGGTCCCCTTACTTAGTCCTACCTATTTAGTCCCATCTTCCTTCTAGGCGGTGCAGCAGCTACACATCTCTATAACCTAGACATGGTGTAGATCTACTTGCACCCAATCCTGCACTCGTTATACCATCATATTTCTCCTATTCCCAGTGCGAGGTCCCCTTACTTAGTCCTACCTATTTAGTCCCATCTTCCTTCTAGGCAGTGCAGCAGCTACACATCTCTATAACCTAGACATGGTGTAGATCTACTTGCACCCAATCCTGCACTCGTTATACCATCATATTTCTCCTATTCCCAGTGCGAGGTCCCCTTACTTAGTCCTACCTATTTAGTCCCATCTTCCTTCTAGGCGGTGCACCAGCTACACATCTCTATAACCTAGACATGGTGTAGATCTACTTGCACCCAATCCTGCACTCGTTATACCATCATATTTCTCCTATTCCCAGTGCGAGGTCCCCTTACTTAGTCCTACCTATTTAGTCCCATCTTATTTCTAGGCAGTGCAGCAGCTACACATCTCTATAACCTAGACATGGTGTAGATCTACTTGCACCCAATCCTGCACTCGTTATACCATTTTTATCTCCTATTCCCAGTGCGAGGTCCCCTTACTTAGTCCTACCTATTTAGTCCCATCTTCCTTCTAGGCAGTGCAGCAGCTACACATCTCTATAACCTAGACATGGTGTAGATCTACTTGCACCGAATCTTGCACTCGTTATACCCCGCAATCATGCTCTCCTTATACCATCATATTTCTCCTATTCCCAGTGCGAGGTCCCCTTACTTAGTCCTACCTATTTAGTCCCATCTTCCTTCTAGGCAGTGCAGCAGCTACACATCTCTATAACCTAGACATGGTGTAGATCTACTTGCACCCAATCCTGCACTCGTTATACCCCCCAATCATGCACTCGTTATACCATCTTATTTCTCCTATTCCCAGTGCGAGGTCCCCTTACTTAGTCCTACCTATTTAGTCCCATCTTCCTTCTAGGCGGTGCACCAGCTACACATCTCTATAACCTAGACATGGTGTAGATCTACTTGCACCCAATCATGCACTCGTTATACCATCATATTTCTCCTATTCCCAGTGCGAGGTCCCCTTACTTAGTCCTACCTATTTAGTCCCTTCTTCCTTCTAGGCAGTGCACCAGCTACACATCTCTATAACCTAGACATGGTGTAGATCTACTTGCACCCAATCATGCACTCGTTATACCCCCCAATCATGCACTCCTTATACCATCATATTTCTCCTATTCCCAGTGTGAGGTCCCCTTACTTAGTCCTACCTATTTAGTCCCATCTTCCTTCTAGGCAGTGCAGCAGCTACACATCTCTATAACCTAGACATGGTGTAGATCTACTTGCACCCAATCCTGCACTCGTTATACCATCATATTTCTCCTATTCCCATTGCGAGGTCCCCTTACTTAGTCCTACCTATTTAGTCCCATCTTCCTTCTAGGCAGTGCAGCAGCTACACATCTCTATAACCTAGACATGGTGTAGATCTACTTGCACCCAATCCTGCACTCGTTATACCATCTTATTTCTCCTATTCCCAGTGCGAGGTCCCCTTACTTAGTCCTACCTATTTAGTCCCATCTTCCTTCTAGGCAGTGCAGCAGCTACACATCTCTATAACCTAGACATGGTGTAGATCTACTTGCACCCAATCATGCACTCGTTATACCCCCCAATCATGCACTCCTTATACCATCATATTTCTCCTATTCCCAGTGCGAGGTCCCCTTACTTAGTCCTACCTATTTAGTCCCATCTTCCTTCTAGGCAGTGCAGCAGCTACACATCTCTATAACCTAGACATGGTGTAGATCTACTTGCACCCAATCCTGCACTCGTTATACCATCATATTTCTCCTATTCCCAGTGCGAGGTCCCCTTACTTAGTCCTACCTATTTAGTCCCATCTTCCTTCTAGGCAGTGCAGCAGCTACACATCTCTATAACCTAGACATGGTGTAGATCTACTTGCACCCAATCCTGCACTCGTTATACCATCATATTTCTCCTATTCCCATTGCGAGGTCCCCTTACTTAGTCCTACCTATTTAGTCCCATCTTCCTTCTAGGCAGTGCAGCAGCTACACATCTCTATAACCTAGACATGGTGTAGATCTACTTGCACCCAATCCTGCACTCGTTATACCATCTTATTTCTCCTATTCCCAGTGCGAGGTCCCCTTACTTAGTCCTACCTATTTAGTCCCATCTTCCTTCTAGGCAGTGCAGCAGCTACACATCTCTATAACCTAGACATGGTGTAGATCTACTTGCACCCAATCCTGCACTCGTTATACCATCTTATTTCTCCTATTCCCAGTGCGAGGTCCCCTTACTTAGTCCTACCTATTTAGTCCCATCTTCCTTCTAGGCAGTGCAGCAGCTACACATCTCTATAACCTAGACATGGTGTAGATCTACTTGCACCCAATCCTGCACTCGTTATACCATCTTATTTCTCCTATTCCCAGTGCGAGGTCCCCTTACTTAGTCCTACCTATTTAGTCCCATCTTCCTTCTAGGCAGTGCAGCAGCTACACATCTATATAACCTAGACATGGTGTAGATCTACTTGCACCCAATCCTGCACTCGTTATACCATCATATTTCTCCTATTCCCAGTGCAAGGTCCCCTTACTTAGTCCTACCTATTTAGTCCCATCTTCCTTCTAGGCAGTGCAGCAGCTACACATCTCTATAACCTAGACATGGTGTAGATCTACTTGCACCCAATCATGCACTCGTTATACCCCCCAATCATGCACCTGTTATACCATCATATTTCTCCTATTCCCAGTGCGAGGTCCCCTTACTTAGACCTACCTATTTAGTCCCATCTTCCTTCTAGGCAGTGCAGCAGCTACACATCTCTATAACCTAGACATGGTGTAGATCTACTTGCACCCAATCCTGCACTCGTTATACAATCATATTTCTCCTATTCCCAGTGCGAGGTCCCCTTACTTAGTCCTACCTATTTAGTCCCATCTTCCTTCTAGGCAGTGCAGCAGCTACACATCTCTATAACCTAGACATGGTGCAAGTATACTTGCACCCAATCCTGCACTCGTTATACCATCATATTTCTCCTATTCCCAGTGCGAGGTCCCCTTACTTAGTCCTACCTATTTAGTCCCATCTTCCTTCTAGGCAGTGCAGCAGCTACACATCTCTATAACCTAGACATGGTGTAGATCTACTTGCACCCAATCATGCACTCGTTATACCATCATATTTCTCCTATTCCCAGTGCGAGGTCCCCTTACTTAGTCCTACCTATTTAGTCCCATCATCCTTCTAGGCAGTGCAGCAGCTACACATCTCTATAACCTAGACATGGTGTAGATCTACTTGGACCCAATCATGCACTCGTTATACCATCATATTTCTCCTATTCCCAGTGCGAGGTCCCCTTACTTAGTCCTACCTATTTAGTCCCATCTTCCTTCTAGGCAGTGCAGCAGCTACACATCTCTATAACCTAGACATGGTGTAGATCTACTTGCACCCAATCCTGCACTCGTTATACCATCATATTTCTCCTATTCCCAGTGCGGGGTCCCCTTACTTAGTCCTACCTATTTAGTCCCATCTTCCTTCTAGGCAGTGCAGCAGCTACACATCTCTATAACCTAGACATGGTGTAGATCTACTTGCACCCAATCATACACTCGTTATACCATCATATTTCTCCTATTCCCAGTGCGAGGTCCCCTTACTTAGTCCTACCTATTTAGTCCCATCTTCCTTCTAGGCAGTGCAGCAGCTACACATCTCTATAACCTAGACATGGTGTAGATCTACTTGCACCCAATCCTGCACTCGTTATACCATCATATTTCTCCTATTCCCAGTGCGAGGTCCCCTTACTTAGTCCTACCTATTTAGTCCCATCTTCCTTCTAGGCAGTGCAGCAGCTACACATCTCTATAACCTAGACATGGTGTAGATCTACTTGCACCCAATCATGCACTCCTTATACCCCCCAATCATGCACTCGTTATACCATCATATTTCTCCTATTCCCAGTGCGAGGTCCCCTTACTTAGTCCTACCTATTTAGTCCCATCTTCCTTCTAGGCAGTGCAGCAGCTACACATCTCTATAACCTAGACATGGTGTAGATCTACTTGCACCCAATCATGCACTCGTTATACCATCATATTTCTCCTATTCCCAGTGCGAGGTCCCCTTACTTAGTCCTACCTATTTAGTCCCATCTTCCTTCTAGGCAGTGCAGCAGCTACACATCTCTATAACCTAGACATGGTGTAGATCTTCTTGCACCCAATCATGCACTCGTTATACCATCATATTTCTCCTATTCCCAGTGCGAGGTCCCCTTACTTAGTCGTACCTATTTAGTCCCATCTTCCTTCTAGGCAGTGCAGCAGCTACACATCTCTATAACCTAGACATGGTGTAGATCTACTTGCACCCAATCATGCACTCGTTATACCATCATATTTCTCCTATTCCCAGTGCGAGGTCCCCTTACTTAGTCGTACCTATTTAGTCCCATCTTCCTTCTAGGCAGTGCAGCAGCTACACATCTCTATAACCTAGACATGGTGTAGATCTACTTGCACCCAATCATGCACTCGTTATACCATCATATTTCTCCTATTCCCAGTGCGAGGTCCCCTTACTTAGTCGTACCTATTTAGTCCCATCTTCCTTCTAGGCAGTGCAGCAGCTACACATCTCTATAACCTAGACATGATGTAGATCTACTTGCACCCAATCATGCACTCCTTATACCCCCCAATCATGCACTCGTTATACCATCATATTTCTCCTATTCCCAGTGCGAGGTCCCCTTACTTAGTCCTACCTATTTAGTCCCATCTTCCTTCTAGGCAGTGCAGCAGCTACACATCTCTATAACCTAGACATGGTGTAGATCTACTTGCACCCAATCATGGACTCCTTATACCCCCCAATCATGCACTCGTTATACCATCATATTTCTCCTATTCCAAGTGCGAGGTCCCCTTACTTAGTCCTACCTATTTAGTCCCATCTTCCTTCTAGGCAGTGCAGCAGCTACACATCTCTATAACCTAGACATTTTGTAGATCTACTTGCACCCAATCCTGCACTCGTTATACCATCATATTTCTCCTATTCCCAGTGCGAGGTCCCCTTACTTAGTCCTACCTATTTAGTCCCATCTTCCTTCTAGGCAGTGCAGCAGCTACACATCTCTATAACCTAGACATGGTGTAGATCTACTTGCACCCAATCCTGCACTCGTTATACCATCATATTTCTCCTATTCCCAGTGCGAGGTCCCCTTACTTAGTCCTACCTATTTAGTCCCATCTTCCTTCTAGGAAGTGCAGCAGCTACACATCTCTATAACCTAGACATGGTGTAGATCTACTTGCACCCAATCATGCACTCGTTATACCCCCCAATCATGCACTCGTTATACCATAATAGTAGTAATGGGGCTACTTTGTCAAAAACTACCCCTAACTGTCCTGTACGTCACCGGTGAGTATAGGGGTAGTTTTGGATGATGGGCGGGGTTGGTCTGGCATTGATCGTAGCCTTTGGGGTGGGTTTGACTACGTTTAGAGGGGTAGGGGTAGTTTTTGGAAAAAAATCTAATCCAACCTAACCCTTCCCCTATGTGTGTTGTGTGTTAGGGGTGGTTCCTAGGTAAGTTTGGGAGCTGCCCCGGGGGTTGCTCTGGAGATGGATTCGGGGTTGGGGGTAGGTTTTGGAGAAATTTTGGAAAAATGTGTGTTGCGTGTTATGGGCGAGTTTATAGTGTATTTTGGTTAGATGTGGGGGTGGGTTCACCAGAGGTAGTTTTTAATAATATATGAAATCTCCAAAAAATGATCGGTTAGATCAAACGACTAAACAACTGTATGTGGATTAGAGCTTGTGTTGGTTAGATGTGGGGGTGGATTCACCTGGGGGTAGTTTTCAATAATATATCAGATTGCCAAAAAAATGATAGGTTAGATCAAATGACCAACGTTTCAACTAAACAACTGTCTTACGTTAAGTTTAACCTACCAACAATTACTTTAAATTCAAATAGTCAACAGTCTGTGCGGTCTCAGTAAGACTTGTAGACTTATATACTATGTTAAGCCAACATCCATGATAGCCCTATATAGTATGTTAAACAAATATGCATGTAAACCTACATAGATTTATATACTATGTTAAGCCAATATGTATGATAGCCCACTTACTGTGTTAAATCAACACGCGTGTAAGCCTACATACATACTATGCTAAGCCGACATACATGAATCCCTTCATGGGCCTACTATAAGGCCTACTATGTCGGTAAACCACTGGACAATGCCTTAATGATCTGAGCCTTACACACATTTACACTTCTTCTAGGTATTTTCTATCAGGTAGAGCCTCAGGCAGGCAACCGTATAGTTCATATGGGAAGTACTATATAGTATAGCTACCAATGCATACCACCATAGCTATGTAAAGGCAGCTACCAATGCATAACCTATCACACCAACATAGGTGACGGACAACAAATATTACAATATAATTTAAAAAAGTCACGCAACCTATGCTAAGCCAACATTCATGTTAACCTATATATGCTTATATACAATGTTAAGCCAACCTGCAATATACTCTAAATAGCAATATATACTGTGTTAAACCAATATGCAGGTTAACCTATATACATCCTGTATTAAGCCAATATCCCCGTTACCCGCATAGGCCTATTTAATATGTTAAACCAGCATGCATGATAGCTTATATAGTGTGTTAAACAAATATGCGTGTAAACCTACATAAATACCATGCTAAGCCTACATACTGTGTTAAACAAATATGCGTGTAAACCTACATAAATACTATGCTAAGCCAACATGGATGCTACCCTACATAGACTTATATACTATGTTAAGCCAACATACATGATAGCCTTATATAGTGTGTTAAACAAATATGCATGTAAACCCACATAAATACTATGCTAAGCCTACATACTGTGTTAAACAAATATGCGTGTAAACCCACATAAATACTATGCTAAGCCTACATACTGTGTTAAACAAATATGCATGTAAACCTACATAAATACCATGCTAAGCCTACATACTGTGTTAAACAAATATGCGTGTAAACCTACATAAATACTATGCTAAGCCAACATGCATGCTATCCTACATAAACTTATATACTATGTTTAACCAACATACATGATAGCCTTATATAGTGTGTTAAACAAATATGCGTGTAAACCCACATAAATACTATGCTAAGCCAACATGCATGCTATCCTACATAAACTTATATACTATGTTTAACCAACATACATGATAGCCTTATATAGTGTGTTAAACAAATATGCATGTAAACCTACATAAATACCATGCTAAGCCTACATACTGTGTTAAACAAATATGCGTGTAAACCTACATAAATACTATGCTAAGCCAACATGCATGCTATCCTACATAAACTTATATACTATGTTTAACCAACATACATGATAGCCTTATATAGTGTGTTAAACAAATATGCGTGTAAACCCACATAAATACTATGCTAAGCCAACATGCATGCTATCCTACATAAACTTATATACTATGTTTAACCAACATACATGATAGCCTTATATAGTGTGTTAAACAAATATGCATGTAAACCCACATAAATACTATGCTAAGCCAACATGCATGCTATCCTACATAAACTTATATACTATGTTTAACCAACATACATGATAGCCTTATATAGTGTGTTAAACAAATATGCGTGTAAACCCACATAAATACTATGCTAAGCCAACATGCATGCTATCCTACATAGGCGTATATACCATGTTAATCCTACATACTGTGTTAAACAAATATGTGTGTAAGCCTACATACATACTATGCTAAGCCGACATACATGATTCCCTACATGGTCCTACAAATTATAATATAACACATTATATCCAATGCATAGTTTAGCTAATGGTTATCACGCAGTATCCGACGAGTAGCCTGACTACAAGTTGCCTACAAAATTACCACATAATACCCGATACATAGCTTGGCTAATCATTAACACATAGTATACGATGCACAGCTTGACGATGGGTTAACATATAGTATCCGATAAGTAGCTTGACTATGGCCTAACACATAATATCCAGTGCATAGCCCCGCTAATGGTTAACACATCGTATCCGATGCAGAGCTTGACTATGGGTTATCACATAATATCCGAACTGTAGCTTGACTAGTGGTTAACACATAATATCCAATGCATAGCTTGACTATGGGTGTATTATGCATGTATGCAAACGACTCTATTCTCAATGTCTGCATAGGGGTTAGTCCTCAATATATATTTAAGTGTGTGTCCTGCATGTATTCGTGAGGGTGTATCATGCATGTATGCAAACGACTGTATTCTCAGTGTCTGCGTAAGGCTGTGACCTCTACGTAGTCGTGGGCGTGTCTGCGTAGTTATGTGTCCTCTATGTATGCGTGTGTGTTTGTGTCCTGCATGTATTCGTGAGGGTTCATCCTGCATGTATGAATAGGAATGTGTCCTCAAAGTCTGCGTAGGTTTATGGTTTGGGTCCTCTATGTATGCGTGTGTGTGTGTGTCCTGCATGTATTCGTGAGGGTGTATCATGCATGTATGAATAGGAATGTGTCCTCAAAGTCTGCGTAGGTTTATGGTTTGGGTCCTCTATGTATGCGTGTGTGTGTGTGTCCTGCATGTATTCGTGAGGGTTCATCCTGCATGTATGAATAGGAATGTGTCCTCAAAGTCTGCGTAGGTTTATGGTTTGGGTCCTCTATGTATGCGTGTGTGTGTGTGTCCTGCATGTATTCGTGAGGGTGTATCATGCATGTATGCAAACGACTGTATTCTCAGTGTCTGCGTAAGGCTGTGACCTCTACGTAGTCGTGGGCGTGTCTGCGTAGTTATGTGTCCTGTATGTATGCGTGTGTGTGTGTGTCCTGCATGTATTCGTGAGGGTGTATCATGCATGTATGCAAACGACTGTATTCTCAGTGTCTGCGTAAGGCTGTGACCTCTACGTAGTCGTGGGCGTGTCTGCGTAGTTATGTGTCCTCTATGTATGCGTGTGTGTTTGTGTCCTGCATGTATTCGTTAGGGTGTATCATGCATGTATGCAAACGACTGTATTCTCAGTGTCTGCGTAAGGCTGTGACCTCTACGTAGTCGTGGGCGTGTCTGCGTAGTTATGTGTCCTGTATGTATGCGTGTGTGTGTGTGTCCTGCATGTATTCGTTAGGGTGTATCATGCATGTATGCAAACGACTGTATTCTCAGTGTCTGCGTAAGGCTGTGAGCTCTACGTAGTCGTGGGCGTGTCTGCGTAGTTATGTGTCCTGTATGTATGCGTGTGTGTGTGTGTCCTGCATGTATTCGTGAGGGTGTATCATGCATGTATGCAAACGACTGTATTCTCAGTGTCTGCGTAAGGCTGTGACCTCTACGTAGTCGTGGGCGTGTCTGCGTAGTTATGTGTCCTGTATGTATGCGTGTGTGTGTGTGTCCTGCATGTATTCGTTAGGGTGTATCATGCATGTATGCAAACGACTGTATTCTCAATGTCTGCGTAAGGCTGTGACCTCTACGTAGTCGTGGGCGTGTCTGCGTAGTTATGTGTCCTGTATGTATGCGTGTGTGTGTGTGTCCTGCATGTATTCGTGAGGGTGTATCATGCATGTATGCAAACGACTGTATATTCTCAGTGTCTGCGTAAGGCTGTGACCTCTACGTAGTCGTGGGCGTGTCTGCGTAGTTATGTGTCCTCTATGTATGCGTGTGTGTGTGTGTCCTGCATGTATTCGTTAGGGTGTATCATGCATGTATGAATAGGAATGTGTCCTCAAAGTCTGCGTAGGTTTATGGTTTGGGTCCTCTATGTATGCGTGTGTGTGTGTGTCCTGCATGTATTCGTGAGGGTGTATCATGCATGTATGAATAGGAATGTGTCCTCAAAGTCTGCGTAGGTTTATGGTTTGGGTCCTCTATGTATGCGTGTGTGTGTGTGTCCTGCATGTATTCGTGAGGGTTCATCCTGCATGTATGAATAGGAATGTGTCCTCAAAGTCTGCGTAGGTTTATGGTTTGGGTCCTCTATGTATGCGTGTGTGTGTGTGTCCTGCATGTATTCGTGAGGGTGTATCATGCATGTATGAATAGGAATGTGTCCTCAAAGTCTGCGTAGGTTTATGGTTTGGGTCCTCTATGTATGCGTGTGTGTGTGTGTCCTGCATGTATTCGTGAGGGTTCATCCTGCATGTATGAATAGGAATGTGTCCTCAAAGTCTGCGTAGGTTTATGGTTTGGGTCCTCTATGTATGCGTGTGTGTGTGTGTCCTGCATGTATTCGTGAGGGTGTATCATGCATGTATGCAAACGACTGTATTCTCAGTGTCTGCGTAAGGCTGTGACCTCTACGTAGTCGTGGGCGTGTCTGCGTAGTTATGTGTCCTGTATGTATGCGTGTGTGTGTGTGTCCTGCATGTATTCGTGAGGGTGTATCATGCATGTATGCAAACGACTGTATTCTCAGTGTCTGCGTAAGGCTGTGACCTCTACGTAGTCGTGGGCGTGTCTGCGTAGTTATGTGTCCTCTATGTATGCGTGTGTGTTTGTGTCCTGCATGTATTCGTTAGGGTGTATCATGCATGTATGCAAACGACTGTATTCTCAGTGTCTGCGTAAGGCTGTGACCTCTACGTAGTCGTGGGCGTGTCTGCGTAGTTATGTGTCCTGTATGTATGCGTGTGTGTGTGTGTCCTGCATGTATTCGTTAGGGTGTATCATGCATGTATGCAAACGACTGTATTCTCAGTGTCTGCGTAAGGCTGTGACCTCTACGTAGTCGTGGGCGTGTCTGCGTAGTTATGTGTCCTCTATGTATGCGTGTGTGTTTGTGTCCTGCATGTATTCGTTAGGGTGTATCATGCATGTATGCAAACGACTGTATTCTCAGTGTCTGCGTAAGGCTGTGACCTCTACGTAGTCATGGGCGTGTCTGCGTAGTTATGTGTCCTCTATGTATGCGTGTGTGTGTGTGTCCTGCATGTATTCGTTAGGGTGTATCATGCATGTATGCAAACGACTGTATTCTCAGTGTCTGCGTAAGGCTGTGACCTCTACGTAGTCGTGGGCGTGTCTGCGTAGTTATGTGTCCTGTATGTATGCGTGTGTGTGTGTGTCCTGCATGTATTCGTTAGGGTGTATCATGCATGTATGCAAACGACTGTATTCTCAGTGTCTGCGTAAGGCTGTGACCTCTACGTAGTCGTGGGCGTGTCTGCGTAGTTATGTGTCCTGTATGTATGCGTGTGTGTGTGTGTCCTGCATGTATTCGTTAGGGTGTATCATGCATGTATGCAAACGACTGTATTCTCAGTGTCTGCGTAAGGCTGTGAGCTCTACGTAGTCGTGGGCGTGTCTGCGTAGTTATGTGTCCTGTATGTATGCGTGTGTGTGTGTGTCCTGCATGTATTCGTTAGGGTGTATCATGCATGTATGCAAACGACTGTATTCTCAGTGTCTGCGTAAGGCTGTGACCTCTACGTAGTCGTGGGCGTGTCTGCGTAGTTATGTGTCCTGTATGTATGCGTGTGTGTGTGTGTCCTGCATGTATTCGTTAGGGTGTATCATGCATGTATGCAAACGACTGTATTCTCAGTGTCTGCGTAAGGCTGTGAGCTCTACGTAGTCGTGGGCGTGTCTGCGTAGTTATGTGTCCTGTATGTATGCGTGTGTGTGTGTGTCCTGCATGTATTCGTGAGGGTGTATCATGCATGTATGCAAACGACTGTATTCTCAGTGTCTGCGTAAGGCTGTGACCTCTACGTAGTCGTGGGCGTGTCTGCGTAGTTATGTGTCCTGTATGTATGCGTGTGTGTGTGTGTCCTGCATGTATTCGTTAGGGTGTATCATGCATGTATGCAAACGACTGTATTCTCAATGTCTGCGTAAGGCTGTGACCTCTACGTAGTCGTGGGCGTGTCTGCGTAGTTATGTGTCCTCTATGTATGCGTGTGTGTTTGTGTCCTGCATGTATTCGTTAGGGTGTATCATGCATGTATGCAAACGACTGTATTCTCAGTGTCTGCGTAAGGCTGTGACCTCTACGTAGTCGTGGGCGTGTCTGCGTAGTTATGTGTCCTCTATGTATGCGTGTGTGTTTGTGTCCTGCATGTATTCGTTAGGGTGTATCATGCATGTATGCAAACGACTGTATTCTCAGTGTCTGCGTAAGGCTGTGACCTCTACGTAGTCGTGGGCGTGTCTGCGTAGTTATGTGTCCTCTATGTATGCGTGTGTGTTTGTGTCCTGCATGTATTCGTTAGGGTGTATCATGCATGTATGCAAACGACTGTATTCTCAATGTCTGCGTAAGGCTGTGACCTCTACGTAGTCGTGGGCGTGTCTGCGTAGTTATGTGTCCTCTATGTATGCGTGTGTGTTTGTGTCCTGCATGTATTCGTTAGGGTGTATCATGCATGTATGCAAACGACTGTATTCTCAGTGTCTGCGTAAGGCTGTGACCTCTACGTAGTCGTGGGCGTGTCTGCGTAGTTATGTGTCCTCTATGTATGCGTGTGTGTTTGTGTCCTGCATGTATTCGTTAGGGTGTATCATGCATGTATGCAAACGACTGTATTCTCAATGTCTGCGTAAGGCTGTGACCTCTACGTAGTCGTGGGCGTGTCTGCGTAGTTATGTGTCCTCTATGTATGCGTGTGTGTTTGTGTCCTGCATGTATTCGTTAGGGTGTATCATGCATGTATGCAAACGACTGTATTCTCAGTGTCTGCGTAAGGCTGTGACCTCTACGTAGTCGTGGGCGTGTCTGCGTAGTTATGTGTCCTCTATGTATGCGTGTGTGTTTGTGTCCTGCATGTATTCGTTAGGGTGTATCATGCATGTATGCAAACGACTGTATTCTCAATGTCTGCGTAAGGCTGTGACCTCTACGTAGTCGTGGGCGTGTCTGCGTAGTTATGTGTCCTCTATGTATGCGTGTGTGTGTGTGTCCTGCATGTATTCGTGAGGGTGTATCATGCATGTATGCAAACGACTGTATTCTCAGTGTCTGCGTAAGGCTGTGACCTCTACGTAGTCGTGGGCGTGTCTGCGTAGTTATGTGTCCTGTATGTATGCGTGTGTGTGTGTGTCCTGCATGTATTCGTGAGGGTGTATCATGCATGTATGCAAACGACTGTATATTCTCAGTGTCTGCGTAAGGCTGTGACCTCTACGTAGTCGTGGGCGTGTCTGCGTAGTTATGTGTCCTGTATGTATGCATGTGTGTGTGTGTGTCCTGCATGTATTCGTTAGGGTGTATCATGCATGTATGCAAACGACTGTATATTCTCAGTGTCTGCGTAAGGCTGTGACCTCTACGTAGTCGTGGGCGTGTCTGCGTAGTTATGTGTCCTGTATGTATGCGTGTGTGTGTGTGTCCTGCATGTATTCGTTAGGGTGTATCATGCATGTATGCAAACGACTGTATATTCTCAGTGTCTGCGTAAGGCTGTGACCTCTACGTAGTCGTGGGCGTGTCTGCGTAGTTATGTGTCCTCTATGTATGCGTGTGTGTGTGTGTGTGTCCTGCATGTATTCGTTAGGGTGTATCATGCATGTATGCAAACGACTGTATTCTCAGTGTCTGCGTAAGGCTGTGACCTCTACGTAGTCGTGGGCGTGTCTGCGTAGTTATGTGTCCTGTATGTATGCGTGTGTGTGTGTGTCCTGCATGTATTCGTTAGGGTGTATCATGCATGTATGCAAACGACTGTATATTCTCAGTGTCTGCGTAAGGCTGTGACCTCTACGTAGTCGTGGGCGTGTCTGCGTAGTTATGTGTCCTGTATGTATGCGTGTGTGTGTGTGTCCTGCATGTATTCGTTAGGGTGTATCATGCATGTATGCAAACGACTGTATATTCTCAGTGTCTGCGTAAGGCTGTGACCTCTACGTAGTCGTGGGCGTGTCTGCGTAGTTATGTGTCCTGTATGTATGCGTGTGTGTGTGTGTCCTGCATGTATTCGTTAGGGTGTATCATGCATGTATGCAAACGACTGTATATTCTCAGTGTCTGCGTAAGGCTGTGACCTCTACGTAGTCGTGGGCGTGTCTGCGTAGTTATGTGTCCTGTATGTATGCGTGTGTGTGTGTGTCCTGCATGTATTCGTTAGGGTGTATCATGCATGTATGCAAACGACTGTATATTCTCAGTGTCTGCGTAAGGCTGTGACCTCTACGTAGTCGTGGGCGTGTCTGCGTAGTTATGTGTCCTGTATGTATGCGTGTGTGTGTGTGTCCTGCATGTATTCGTTAGGGTGTATCATGCATGTATGCAAACGACTGTATATTCTCAGTGTCTGCGTAAGGCTGTGACCTCTACGTAGTCGTGGGCGTGTCTGCGTAGTTATGTGTCCTGTATGTATGCGTGTGTGTGTGTGTCCTGCATGTATTCGTTAGGGTGTATCATGCATGTATGCAAACGACTGTATTCTCAGTGTCTGCGTAAGGCTGTGACCTCTACGTAGTCGTGGGCGTGTCTGCGTAGTTATGTGTCCTGTATGTATGCGTGTGTGTGTGTGTCCTGCATGTATTCGTGAGGGTGTATCATGCATGTATGCAAACGACTGTATTCTCAGTGTCTGCGTAAGGCTGTGACCTCTACGTAGTCGTGGGCGTGTCTGCGTAGTTATGTGTCCTCTATGTATGCGTGTGTGTGTGTGTCCTGCATGTATTCGTTAGGGTGTATCATGCATGTATGAATAGGAATGTGTCCTCAAAGTCTGCGTAGGTTTATGGTTTGGGTCCTCTATGTATGCGTGTGTGTGTGTGTCCTGCATGTATTCGTGAGGGTTCATCCTGCATGTATGAATAGGAATGTGTCCTCAAAGTCTGCGTAGGTTTATGGTTTGGGTCCTCTATGTATGCGTGTGTGTGTGTGTCCTGCATGTATTCGTGAGGGTGTATCATGCATGTATGAATAGGAATGTGTCCTCAAAGTCTGCGTAGGTTTATGGTTTGGGTCCTCTATGTATGCGTGTGTGTGTGTGTCCTGCATGTATTCGTGAGGGTTCATCCTGCATGTATGAATAGGAATGTGTCCTCAAAGTCTGCGTAGGTTTATGGTTTGGGTCCTCTATGTATGCGTGTGTGTGTGTGTCCTGCATGTATTCGTGAGGGTGTATCATGCATGTATGAATAGGAATGTGTCCTCAAAGTCTGCGTAGGTTTATGGTTTGGGTCCTCTATGTATGCGTGTGTGTGTGTGTCCTGCATGTATTCGTGAGGGTTCATCCTGCATGTATGAATAGGAATGTGTCCTCAAAGTCTGCGTAGGTTTATGGTTTGGGTCCTCTATGTATGCGTGTGTGTGTGTGTCCTGCATGTATTCGTGAGGGTGTATCATGCATGTATGCAAACGACTGTATTCTCAGTGTCTGCGTAAGGCTGTGACCTCTACGTAGTCGTGGGCGTGTCTGCGTAGTTATGTGTCCTCTATGTATGCGTGTGTGTTTGTGTCCTGCATGTATTTGTTAGGGTGTATCATGCATGTATGCAAACGACTGTATTCTCAGTGTCTGCGTAAGGCTGTGACCTCTACGTAGTCGTGGGCGTGTCTGCGTAGTTATGTGTCCTCTATGTATGCGTGTGTGTTTGTGTCCTGCATGTATTCGTTAGGGTGTATCATGCATGTATGCAAACGACTGTATTCTCAGTGTCTGCGTAAGGCTGTGACCTCTACGTAGTCGTGGGCGTGTCTGCGTAGTTATGTGTCCTGTATGTATGCGTGTGTGTGTGTGTCCTGCATGTATTCGTTAGGGTGTATCATGCATGTATGCAAACGACTGTATTCTCAGTGTCTGCGTAAGGCTGTGACCTCTACGTAGTCGTGGGCGTGTCTGCGTAGTTATGTGTCCTGTATGTATGCGTGTGTGTGTGTGTCCTGCATGTATTCGTGAGGGTGTATCATGCATGTATGCAAACGACTGTATTCTCAGTGTCTGCGTAAGGCTGTGACCTCTATGTAGTCGTGGGCGTGTCTGCGTAGTTATGTGTCCTGTATGTATGCGTGTGTGTGTGTGTCCTGCATGTATTCGTTAGGGTGTATCATGCATGTATGCAAACGACTGTATTCTCAATGTCTGCGTAAGGCTGTGACCTCTACGTAGTCGTGGGCGTGTCTGCGTAGTTATGTGTCCTCTATGTATGCGTGTGTGTTTGTGTCCTGCATGTATTCGTTAGGGTGTATCATGCATGTATGCAAACGACTGTATTCTCAGTGTCTGCGTAAGGCTGTGACCTCTACGTAGTCGTGGGCGTGTCTGCGTAGTTATGTGTCCTGTATGTATGCGTGTGTGTGTGTGTCCTGCATGTATTCGTGAGGGTGTATCATGCATGTATGCAAACGACTGTATATTCTCAGTGTCTGCGTAAGGCTGTGACCTCTACGTAGTCGTGGGCGTGTCTGCGTAGTTATGTGTCCTCTATGTATGCGTGTGTGTGTGTGTGTGTCCTGCATGTATTCGTTAGGGTGTATCATGCATGTATGCAAACGACTGTATTCTCAGTGTCTGCGTAAGGCTGTGACCTCTACGTAGTCATGGGCGTGTCTGCGTAGTTATGTGTCCTGTATGTATGCGTGTGTGTGTGTGTCCTGCATGTATTCGTTAGGGTGTATCATGCATGTATGCAAACGACTGTATTCTCAGTGTCTGCGTAAGGCTGTGACCTCTACGTAGTCATGGGCGTGTCTGCGTAGTTATGTGTCCTGTATGTATGCGTGTGTGTTTGTGTCCTGCATGTATTCGTTAGGGTGTATCATGCATGTATGCAAACGACTGTATTCTCAGTGTCTGCGTAAGGCTGTGACCTCTACGTAGTCATGGGCGTGTCTGCGTAGTTATGTGTCCTGTATGTATGCGTGTGTGTGTGTGTCCTGCATGTATTCGTTAGGGTGTATCATGCATGTATGCAAACGACTGTATATTCTCAGTGTCTGCGTAAGGCTGTGACCTCTACGTAGTCGTGGGCGTGTCTGCGTAGTTATGTGTCCTCTATGTATGCGTGTGTGTGTGTGTGTGTCCTGCATGTATTCGTTAGGGTGTATCATGCATGTATGAATAGGAATGTGTCCTCAAAGTCTGCGTAGGTTTATGGTTTGGGTCCTCTATGTATGCGTGGGTGTGTATCCTTCATGTATTCGTTAGGCTATATCTTACATGTATGCACAGGACTCTATTCTCAATGTATGCGTGAGTGTGTGTGCCCTCCATGTACTGAGAGGAATGTGTGGTCCATGTATGGGTTTTTGTGTATTTTCTGTGTATTGATAGGGGTGTAAACTAATAGTCGGAGTAATACGATGTACTTTCGTATGTTTGGATCGTGCATAAGATTACAGCCTACTAATGCAGCTTATGTAACTGGCTATATACTTCCCTGTAGCCCGGGTAAAAAGTAGGTTTAATAAAGGTACGCCATTTTGCACACCTGACTTCCTATGTCTTATATCATAGGATTTTGTGATCCTATATTGATCTTTGACCGATTTGTACAACGTTATCTGAAATATATCTTGGAAGTGTGTATCTTTCAAGTCTGTGTCTTTTTCTGTAAATGTAACTAAGTCTGCACCTATTATTATTATATGGCACGCAGTCTTTGTTTAGTT
Organism: Prosapia bicincta; assembly: GCA_036971475.1. Classification (NCBI taxonomy): domain Eukaryota; kingdom Metazoa; phylum Arthropoda; class Insecta; order Hemiptera; family Cercopidae; genus Prosapia; species Prosapia bicincta. The sequence goes on from JBAIZL010000013.1 coordinate 826,997, forward strand.
ATATTGAAAATAATCGTGTGACGTATACAATATGCTTACATGGTGTTCACAGACAAATAGATGCTCAGATTCGCCACTCATCGAGGAGGAGAAAGGAGAAGAATATCCGACGCCTAAAAGTCTACACTCTCCAAAGTTCGAGATCTTGGCGAGGGCGCTTCAGATGTCTGTGGCCAGAAGGTGCGAAAACACGCAGATTTCTGGAGGTAACATTCATTTTGTAACGGTGTTAATCTTAAGGGTGTAGCGAAATTCACGTAACTTTCTTAAAAAATAAACCTCTAAAATAAAATTACTATAGAAATAGATAGGGAAGTTATGCAAGGGAATTGTGCATATTTTGCGAATTTAAAGCTATTCTGCCCTCAATTACCTTTCAAGAAAACGAAAATCAAGCCACAGAACTTTTGTTAGGCTCTTCTGTACCTATTTTACAGAGACGTCATCACTGTGGCAGAGACGTAGTTATCGCGCCTGCGGAGACGTGATATTCGCTGCTACAGAGACGTGTGGTACGTAGCCGCTACAGAGTCGCAGTGCATCGCTGCTGCAGGGACTTGGTGCATCTCTGCTGCAGAGACATTGCAATCGCTGCTGCAGTGACGTGATGCATCGCTGCTGGAGAGACGTGGTAAATTTTTGCTGCAGAGACGTGATGCATCGCAGTTGCAGAGACGTGATGCACCGCTGCTGGAGAGATGGTATGCTTCGCCGCTGCAACGACGTGGTGCATCGCTGCTGCAGAGACGCGCTCAGCGCTGCTGCAGAGACGTGGTCATTTCACCTGCAGTGACGTGGTGCATCGCTGCTGCAGCGACGTGATACATAGCCGCTACAGTGACGTGGTGGATCGCTGCTGCAGAGACGTGATGTTCAAGTTTGCGCTGACGTAGTGCATAGCAGCTGATGAGACGATGTTCATCGCAGCTGCAGAGACGTGGTCCACCTCTGCTGCAGAGACGTGGTCATCGCTGCTACAGCGACAAGGTGCATAGCTGCTGTAGAGACGTGATACGTCGCTGCTACAGAGCAGTGATTCATAGCCGCTGCAGTGACGTGGTGGATCGCAGCTGCAGCGACGTAATGCATCGCTTCTGCAGAGACGTGGTCATCGCTGCTACAGTAACAAGGTGCAACGCTGCTGTAGAGATGTGATGGATCGCTGCTGCAGCGACGTAATGCATTGCTTCTGCAGAGACGTGGTCATCGCTGCTACAGTGACAAGGTGCAACGCTGCTGTAGAGACGTGATACGTCGCTGCTACAGAGCAGTGATTCATAGCCGCTGCAGTGACGTGGTGGATCGCAGCTGCAGCGACGTAATGCATCGCTTCTGCAGAGACGTGGTCATCGCTGCTACAGTAACAAGGTGCAACGCTGCTGTAGAGATGTGATGGATCGCTGCTGCAGCGACGTAATGCATTGCTTCTGCAGAGACGTGGTCATCGCTGCTACAGTGACAAGGTGCAACGCTGCTGTAGAGACGTGATACGTCGCTGCTACAGAGCAGTGATTCATAGCCGCTGCAGTGACGTGGTGGATCGCAGCTGCAGCGACGTAATGCATCGCTTCTGCAGAGACGTGGTCATCGCTGCTACAGTGACAAGGTGCAACGCTGCTGTAGAGATGTGATGGATCGCTGCTGCAGCGACGTAATGCATCGCTTCTGCAGTGACGTGCGAAATTGCTGCTGCAGGGACGTTACTTTTAGGGCCAATAATATGAAAGATTACAAACTTTCACAAGCAAAATGTTTCCTTATGTTATGACATGCCACTATTATTCGTGCTCCACTACTATCATCAGCTGGCGTGTGACCTGAAACCAAATTATTTCGGACTCAGTAAGTTGTGTGTGTAAGTGCTCGTTGATCCTTTGGAGCAGTATTTTTCAAATACTTTGCTGATAGGCTTGTACGAGTCAGCTTTGTTTGCGTCATTTAGTCTCCTTCCAAGGAGACTCAATTTAGTCTCATTTCCCGTCCGGAGGATAGCATTGTAGATGTTTGTTAGGTATGTTATTGCTTTACCCTTTTGGAGGACTGTAAGAGGGTATCAATATCGCGAGTATAGTCGCAGTTACCCGGGAAGTTGTACGCTGAATTGAGCGTTGTCAGGTTACCGTTGAACTCCAGCTTGACAGCTGTCGCTTCAACGCGTGTAAGGGCGGGCAAAAGAAATGGACAATGCTTTACCTGTTCGTTTATTATTATGGCTGTAACGCCGCCGCTTGCGTGTGTACTATCTGTGCGGTAAACTTTAAAGTTAGGCATAGTGAATTTAATTTGAGGTTTCAGATGTGTCTTTGTGATAAGTGCTACCATGAAATTATTTCTCTGTATGTAATACAGCAGATCTAATGCTTTTGTTTTAACGCCTTTGGCATTCCAAAACACCTATGGAGGTGGTGAAGGTACGTGATGAAGGTGGTCAGCAACTGAGAGGAGATTTTAGGAGGTGCTGTTAGGATTCCAAAACACCACTGGCAACCTATGAAGGAGACATACGTGATGAAGGTGGTCAGGAACTGAGAGGAGGTTTTGGGAGGTGCTGTTAGGATTCCAGAAAACCACTGGCAACCTATGGAGGGGACGTACGTAATGAAGGTGGTCAGGAACTGAGAGGAGGTTTTAGGAGGTGCTGTTAGGATTCCAGAACACCACTGGCAACCTATGGAGGAGGCGTACGTGATGAAGGTGGTCAGGAACTGAGAGGAGGTTTTGGGAGGTGCTTTTAGGATTCCAGAACACCACTGGCAACCTATGGAGGAGGCGTACGTAATGAAGGTGGTCAGAAACTGAGAGGAAGTTTTGGGAGGTGCTGTTAGGATTCCAGAACCCCACTGGCAACCTATGGAGGAGGCGTACGTGATGAAGGTGGTCAGGAACTGACAGGAGGTTTTAGGAGGTGCTGTTAGGATTCCAGAACACCACTGGCAACCTATGGAGGAGACGTACGTGATGAAGGTGGTCAGGAACTGAGAGGAGGTTTTGGGAGGTGCTGTTAGGATTCCAGAATACCACTGGCAACCTATGGAGAAGACGTACGTGATGAAGGTGGTCAGGAACTGAGAGGAGGTTTTAGGAGGTGCTTTTAGGATTCCAGAACACCACAGGCAACCTATGAAGGAGACGTACGTGATGAAGGTGGTCAGGAACTGAGAGGAGGTTTTGGGAGGTGCTGTTAGGATTCCAAAACACCACTGGCAACCTATGGAGAAGACGTACGTGATGAAGGTGGTCAGAAACTGAGAGGAGGTTTTGGGAGGTGCTGTTAGGATTCCAGAACCCCACTGGAAACCTATGGAGGAGACGTACGTGATGAAGGTGTTCAGGAACTGAGAGGAGGTTTTGGGAGGTGCTGTTAGGATTCCAGAACATCACTGGCAACCTATGGAGGAGACGTGCGTGATGAAGGTGGTCAGGAACTGAGAGGAGGTTTTGGGAGATGCTGTTAGGATTCCAGAACCACACTGGCAACCTATGGAGGAGACGTACGTGATGAAGGTAGTCAGGAACTGAGAGGAGGTTTTAGGAGGTGCTGTTAGGATTCCAACTATGAATGTACCTAGTCCGCTCGTGAAGATTCCCGACGGATTGAGAACCTTGAGGAAAAGTTCGAAGGAGATCCTTACCCAATCTGACAGAGAGGGCGTAGAAGAGGTCTGGACTGGTGTTGCCGTTGGGCGAACTGCCGTTGGCTTTGCTTGCCTCTCCCTCTGGTTCTTGAGCGGGAGACTCACTCTCGCCCGCGGAACGGGAGGTGGTGCGGGCTACTCAGTTGCGACAGCCGGAGCTGGGCTCGGGGTCGGTAATTGTTTGGGTGTTGGGAGTACTGGCTTTGGAGTAAGAGCCGGTTTTGGGGTAGTTGGTGTTGGGAGCAGCTGAGAGGGCCGGTTTTAATGCCTGGGCGTAGGTTAGGGTCGGTGTCATGTGTTTGTGTGAAATCGCAGGAAAGTTTTGTGTTTTTGGCTGTGTACGGCTATTGGGACTACTTTCCCTGTCAGCCTTTTTCCTTGCCTGGGCCTTGGTTTTGGAGGCCTCCTTGCCTGGGCCTTGGTTTTGGAGGCCTGCTTGATGATGGCGCATCCGCGATACTTCGCGGTGTGATTTAATCCGCAGAGGACATACTTGAAGTCTTCGCGGCCCTTAGTACAGTCCCTCGAATTGTGTGTAACACCACACTTAACGCACCGAGGATTGGACCTGCAACAACTTGTTGTGTGGCTTATCATCTGGCATCTAAAGCACTGTACCGGGCCGGTGGGAGGCCTGTACGTTTTGACTCGGACTTCTGTATAGCAAACAATCCTAAGCTCCATTGCTTTACTTAGGTCCTCTTGTGACCTAAGCTGTATAAAACACATGGGGAAAGGCACCTTCGTATAGTCCCCCTTTTATTTGGGACACCTCAAGGACATCTAAGCCCGGAGCTGCTAGTCACTTTCGACCTCTGTTGGGAGTGTACTCCCTATTGTGTACTCCCCTAATGACTATTCAAGCCTGTAAACATGGTGAGGTACCCCCACTTAGTAGCCCGTTCCGCACCCACCCGCCGCGCCGGTGGCCCTAATATCAAAACTTCCGTTACATCTCTCGAATTGCTCTAAAAGAAGCAACCACCAGGTTACTGCTAGGGCCGGCTGGCGTGTTCGCTCAACCTGACCTTCCCCACAGTAAGTGTAGCCTGGTCCTTACAGACGGGGTTTGGTTGAAGCTGGTACACAGAATATGGCCCGCAAATTTCAAACCATTCCTCTGAGTTACCGGCACTCACTCAATCCACGCCGGTAACCTTCTCTAAAAAATCCCTTGAAAAAGGCTGGGTGCCATAGATAAGGCTAGTTAAGCTCGTTCGCCTATAACAATCGAATTGGTGCTGCCGCTCTCCTCTGCACTGCTCCATCTGCTAGCTTAGCTCTCCTAATTTCACAAGTAAAATGTATCCTTAAAATATGAAATTCAACTATTATTCGTAATATGAATTTAAATTACCGCCAAATACTGAAATACTTTTAAGAGAAGTTGGTGTTTGTAAACGTTAGTGACACGTATAAAACGGTCCTTTTAAGGGCCAATAATACTAAAGCAAACTTTCACAAGTAAAATGCTTCCGTATGTAATCATATGGCTTTATTATTAGAATTAGGCTTTCAAATTACCGCCGAGTGCGGAAATACTTTTAAGAGAAGTTGGTGTTTGTAACGTTAGTGACACGTATAAAACGGTCCTTTTAAGGGCCAATAATACTAAAGCAAACTTTCACAAGTAAAATGCTTCCGTATGTAATCATATGGCATTATTATTAGAATTAGGCTTTCAAATTACCGCCGAGTGCGGAAATACTTTTAAGAGAAGTTGGGGTTTGTAAACGTTAGTGACACGTATAAAACGGTCCTTTTAAGGGCCAATAATACTAAAGCAAACTTTCACAAGTAAAATGCTTAAGTATGTAATCATATGGCATTATTATTAGAATTAGGCTTTCAAATTACCGCCGAGTGCGGAAATACTTTTAACAGAAGTTGGTGTTTGTAAACGTTAGTGACACGTATAAAACGGTCCTTTTAAGGGCCAATAATACTAAAGCAAACTTTCACAAGTAAAATGCTTCCGTATGTAATCATATGGCATTATTATTAGAAAAAGGCTTTTAAATTACCGCCGAGTGCGGAAATACTTTTAAGAGAAGTTGGGGTTTGTAAACGTTAGTGACACGTATAAAACGGTCCTTTTAAGGGAAAATAATACTAAAGTTACCAAACTTTCACAAGTAAAATGCTTCCATATGTAATCATATCGCATTATTATTAGAATTAGGCTTTCAAATTACCGTCGAGTGCGGAAATACTTTTAAGAAAAGTTGGTGTTTGTAAACGTTAGTGACACATTTAAAATGGACGTTTTTGTGGCGAATAATACTAAAGCAAACTTTCACAAGTAAAATGCTTCCGTATGTAATCATATCGCATTATTATTAGAATTAGGCTTTCAAATTAACGTCGAGTGCGGAAATACTTTTAAGAAAAGTTGATGTTTGTAAACGTTAGTGACACATTTAAAATTGACGTTTTTGTGGCCAATAATACTAAAGTTACCAAACTTTCACAAGTAAAATGCTTCCATATGTAATCATATCGCATTATTATTAGAATTAGGCTTTCAAATTACCGTCGAGTGCGGAAATACTTTTAAGAAAAGTTGATGTTTGTAAACGTTAGTGACACATTTAAAATTGACGTTTTTGTGGCCAATAATACTAAAGTTACCAAACTTTCACAAGTAAAATGCTTCCGTATGTAATCATATCGCATTATTATTAGAATTAGGCTTTCAAATTACCGTCGAGTGCGGAAATACTTTTAAGAAAAGTTGATGTTTGTAAACGTTAGTGACACATTTAAAATTGACGTTTTTGTGGCCAATAATACTAAAGTTACCAAACTTTCACAAGTAAAATGCTTCCGTATGTAATCATATCGCATTATTATTAGAATTAGGCTTTCAAATTACCGTCGAGTGCGGAAATACTTTTAAGAAAAGTTGATGTTTGTAAACGTTAGTGACACATTTAAAATTGACGTTTTTGTGGCCAATAATACTAAAGTTACCAAACTTTCACAAGTAAAATGCTTCCGTATGTAATCATATCGCTTTATTATTAGAATTTGGCTTTCAAATTACCGTCGAGTGCGGAAATACTTTTAAGAAAAGTTGATGTTTGTAAACGTTAGTGACACATTTAAAATTGACGTTTTTGTGGCCAATAATACTAAAGTTACCAAACTTTCACAAGTAAAATGCTTCCGTATGTAATCATATCGCATTATTATTAGAATTAGGCTTTCAAATTACCGTCGAGTGCGGAAATACTTTTAAGAAAAGTTGATGTTTGTAAACGTTAGTGACACATTTAAAATTGACGTTTTTGTGGCCAATAATACTAAAGTTACCAAACTTTCACAAGTAAAATGCTTCCGTATGTAATCATATCGCATTATTATTAGAATTAGGCTTTCAAATTACCGTCGAGTGCGGAAATACTTTTAGGAGAAGTTGGTGTTTGTAAACGTTAGTGACACATTTAAAATGGACGTTTTTGTGGCCAATAATACTAAAGTTACCAAACTTTCACAAGTAAAATGCTTCCGTATGTAATCATATCGCATTATTATTAGAATTAGGCTTTCAAATTACCGCCGAGTGCGGAAATACTTTTAGGAGAAGTTGGTGTTTGTAAACGTTAGTGACACATTTAAAATGGACGTTTTTGTGGCCAATAATACTAAAGTTACCAAACTTTCACAAGTAAAATGCTTCCGTATGTAATCATATCGCATTATTATTAGAATTAGGCTTTCAAATTACCGTCGAGTGCGGAAATACTTTTAGGAGAAGTTGGTGTTTGTAAACGTTAGTGACACATTTAAAATGGACGTTTTTGTGGCCAATAATACTAAAGTTACCAAACTTTCACAAGTAAAATGCTTCCGTATGTAATCATATCGCATTATTATTAGAATTAGGCTTTCAAATTACCGCCGAGTGCGGAAATACTTTTAGGAGAAGTTGGTGTTTGTAAACGTTAGTGACACATTTAAAATGGACGTTTTTGTGGCCAATAATACTAAAGTTACCAAACTTTCACAAGTAAAATGCTTCCGTATGTAATCATATCGCATTATTATTAGAATTAGGCTTTCAAATTACCGTCGAGTGCGGAAATACTTTTAAGAAAAGTTGATGTTTGTAAACGTTAGTGACACATTTAAAATTGACGTTTTTGTGGCCAATAATACTAAAGTTACCAAACTTTCACAAGTAAAATGCTTCCGTATGTAATCATATCGCATTATTATTAGAATTAGGCTTTCAAATTACCGTCGAGTGCGGAAATACTTTTAAGAAAAGTTGATGTTTGTAAACGTTAGTGACACATTTAAAATTGACGTTTTTGTGGCCAATAATACTAAAGTTACCAAACTTTCACAAGTAAAATGCTTCCATATGTAATCATATCGCATTATTATTAGAATTAGGCTTTCAAATTACCGTCGAGTGCGGAAATACTTTTAAGAAAAGTTGATGTTTGTAAACGTTAGTGACACATTTAAAATTGACGTTTTTGTGGCCAATAATACTAAAGTTACCAAACTTTCACAAGTAAAATGCTTCCGTATGTAATCATATCGCTTTATTATTAGAATTAGGCTTTCAAATTACCGTCGAGTGCGGAAATACTTTTAAGAGAAGTTGGTGTTTGTAAACGTTAGTGACACGTATAAAACGGTCCTTTTAAGGGCCAATAATACTAAAGTTACCAAACTTTCACAAGTAAAATGCTTCCGTATGTAATCATATCGCATTATTATTAGAATTTGGCTTTCAAATTACCGTCGAGTGCGGAAATACTTTTAAGAAAAGTTGATGTTTGTAAACGTTAGTGACACATTTAAAATTGACGTTTTTGTGGCCAATAATACTAAAGTTACCAAACTTTCACAAGTAAAATGCTTCCATATGTAATCATATCGCATTATTATTAGAATTAGGCTTTCAAATTAACGTCGAGTGCGGAAATACTTTTAAGAAAAGTTGATGTTTGTAAACGTTAGTGACACATTTAAAATTGACGTTTTTGTGGCCAATAATACTAAAGTTACCAAACTTTCACAAGTAAAATGCTTCCATATGTAATCATATCGCATTATTATTAGAATTAGGCTTTCAAATTAACGTCGAGTGCGGAAATACTTTTAAGAAAAGTTGATGTTTGTAAACGTTAGTGACACATTTAAAATTGACGTTTTTGTGGCCAATAATACTAAAGTTACCAAACTTTCCCAAGTAAAATGCTTCCATATGTAATCATATCGCATTATTATTAGAATTTGGCTTTCAAATTACCGTCGAGTGCGGAAATACTTTTAAGAAAAGTTGATGTTTGTAAACGTTAGTGACACATTTAAAATTGACGTTTTTGTGGCCAATAATACTAAAGTTACCAAACTTTCACAAGTAAAATGCTTCCGTATGTAATCATATCGCATTATTATTAGAATTTGGCTTTCAAATTACCGTCGAGTGCGGAAATACTTTTAAGAAAAGTTGATGTTTGTAAACGTTAGTGACACATTTAAAATTGACGTTTTTGTGGCCAATAATACTAAAGTTACCAAACTTTCACAAGTAAAATGCTTCCGTATGTAATCATATCGCATTATTATTAGAATTAGGCTTTCAAATTACCGTCGAGTGCGGAAATACTTTTAAGAAAAGTTGATGTTTGTAAACGTTAGTGACACATTTAAAATTGACGTTTTTGTGGCCAATAATACTAAAGTTACCAAACTTTCCCAAGTAAAATGCTTCCATATGTAATCATATCGCATTATTATTAGAATTTGGCTTTCAAATTACCGTCGAGTGCGGAAATACTTTTAAGAAAAGTTGATGTTTGTAAACGTTAGTGACACATTTAAAATTGACGTTTTTGTGGCCAATAATACTAAAGTTACCAAACTTTCACAAGTAAAATGCTTCCGTATGTAATCATATCGCATTATTATTAGAATTTGGCTTTCAAATTACCGTCGAGTGCGGAAATACTTTTAAGAAAAGTTGATGTTTGTAAACGTTAGTGACACATTTAAAATTGACGTTTTTGTGGCCAATAATACTAAAGTTACCAAACTTTCACAAGTAAAATGCTTCCGTATGTAATCATATCGCATTATTATTAGAATTAGGCTTTCAAATTACCGTCGAGTGCGGAAATACTTTTAAGAAAAGTTGATGTTTGTAAACGTTAGTGACACATTTAAAATTGACGTTTTTGTGGCCAATAATACTAAAGTTACCAAACTTTCACAAGTAAAATGCTTCCGTATGTAATCATATCGCATTATTATTAGAATTTGGCTTTCAAATTACCGTCGAGTGCGGAAATACTTTTAAGAAAAGTTGATGTTTGTAAACGTTAGTGACACATTTAAAATTGACGTTTTTGTGGCCAATAATACTAAAGTTACCAAACTTTCACAAGTAAAATGCTTCCGTATGTAATCATATCGCATTATTATTAGAATTAGGCTTTCAAATTACCGTCGAGTGCGGAAATACTTTTAAGAAAAGTTGATGTTTGTAAACGTTAGTGACACATTTAAAATTGACGTTTTTGTGGCCAATAATACTAAAGTTACCAAACTTTCACAAGTAAAATGCTTCCGTATGTAATCATATCGCATTATTATTAGAATTTGGCTTTCAAATTACCGTCGAGTGCGGAAATACTTTTAAGAAAAGTTGATGTTTGTAAACGTTAGTGACACATTTAAAATTGACGTTTTTGTGGCCAATAATACTAAAGTTACCAAACTTTCACAAGTAAAATGCTTCCGTATGTAATCATATCGCTTTATTATTAGAATTTGGCTTTCAAATTACCGTCGAGTGCGGAAATACTTTTAAGAAAAGTTGATGTTTGTAAACGTTAGTGACACATTTAAAATTGACGTTTTTGTGGCCAATAATACTAAAGTTACCAAACTTTCACAAGTAAAATGCTTCCGTATGTAATCATATCGCATTATTATTAGAATTAGGCTTTCAAATTACCGTCGAGTGCGGAAATACTTTTAAGAAAAGTTGATGTTTGTAAACGTTAGTGACACATTTAAAATTGACGTTTTTGTGGCCAATAATACTAAAGTTACCAAACTTTCACAAGTAAAATGCTTCCGTATGTAATCATATCGCATTATTATTAGAATTAGGCTTTCAAATTACCGTCGAGTGCGGAAATACTTTTAAGAAAAGTTGATGTTTGTAAACGTTAGTGACACATTTAAAATTGACGTTTTTGTGGCCAATAATACTAAAGTTACCAAACTTTCACAAGTAAAATGCTTCCATATGTAATCATATCGCATTATTATTAGAATTAGGCTTTCAAATTACCGTCGAGTGCGGAAATACTTTTAAGAAAAGTTGATGTTTGTAAACGTTAGTGACACATTTAAAATTGACGTTTTTGTGGCCAATAATACTAAAGTTACCAAACTTTCACAAGTAAAATGCTTCCGTATGTAATCATATCGCATTATTATTAGAATTAGGCTTTCAAATTACCGTCGAGTGCGGAAATACTTTTAAGAAAAGTTGATGTTTGTAAACGTTAGTGACACATTTAAAATTGACGTTTTTGTGGCCAATAATACTAAAGTTACCAAACTTTCACAAGTAAAATGCTTCCATATGTAATCATATCGCATTATTATTAGAATTAGGCTTTCAAATTACCGTCGAGTGCGGAAATACTTTTAAGAAAAGTTGATGTTTGTAAACGTTAGTGACACATTTAAAATTGACGTTTTTGTGGCCAATAATACTAAAGTTACCAAACTTTCACAAGTAAAATGCTTCCGTATGTAATCATATCGCATTATTATTAGAATTAGGCTTTCAAATTACCGTCGAGTGCGGAAATACTTTTAAGAAAAGTTGATGTTTGTAAACGTTAGTGACACATTTAAAATTGACGTTTTTGTGGCCAATAATACTAAAGTTACCAAACTTTCACAAGTAAAATGCTTCCATATGTAATCATATCGCATTATTATTAGAATTAGGCTTTCAAATTACCGCCGAGTGCGGAAATACTTTTAAGAGAAGTTGGTGTTTGTAAACGTTAGTGACACATTTAAAATTGACGTTTTTGTGGCCAATAATACTAAAGTTACCAAACTTTCACAAGTAAAATGCTTCCATATGTAATCATATCGCATTATTATTAGAATTAGGCTTTCAAATTACCGTCGAGTGCGGAAATACTTTTAAGAAAAGTTGATGTTTGTAAACGTTAGTGACACATTTAAAATTGACGTTTTTGTGGCCAATAATACTAAAGTTACCAAACTTTCACAAGTAAAATGCTTCCATATGTAATCATATCGCATTATTATTAGAATTAGGCTTTCAAATTACCGTCGAGTGCGGAAATACTTTTAAGAAAAGTTGATGTTTGTAAACGTTAGTGACACATTTAAAATTGACGTTTTTGTGGCCAATAATACTAAAGTTACCAAACTTTCACAAGTAAAATGCTTCCGTATGTAATCATATCGCATTATTATTAGAATTAGGCTTTCAAATTACCGTCGAGTGCGGAAATACTTTTAAGAAAAGTTGATGTTTGTAAACGTTAGTGACACATTTAAAATTGACGTTTTTGTGGCCAATAATACTAAAGTTACCAAACTTTCACAAGTAAAATGCTTCCATATGTAATCATATCGCATTATTATTAGAATTAGGCTTTCAAATTACCGTCGAGTGCGGAAATACTTTTAAGAAAAGTTGATGTTTGTAAACGTTAGTGACACATTTAAAATTGACGTTTTTGTGGCCAATAATACTAAAGTTACCAAACTTTCACAAGTAAAATGCTTCCGTATGTAATCATATCGCATTATTATTAGAATTAGGCTTTCAAATTACCGTCGAGTGCGGAAATACTTTTAAGAAAAGTTGATGTTTGTAAACGTTAGTGACACATTTAAAATTGACGTTTTTGTGGCCAATAATACTAAAGTTACCAAACTTTCACAAGTAAAATGCTTCCATATGTAATCATATCGCATTATTATTAGAATTAGGCTTTCAAATTACCGTCGAGTGCGGAAATACTTTTAAGAAAAGTTGATGTTTGTAAACGTTAGTGACACATTTAAAATTGACGTTTTTGTGGCCAATAATACTAAAGTTACCAAACTTTCACAAGTAAAATGCTTCCGTATGTAATCATATCGCATTATTATTAGAATTAGGCTTTCAAATTACCGTCGAGTGCGGAAATACTTTTAAGAAAAGTTGATGTTTGTAAACGTTAGTGACACATTTAAAATTGACGTTTTTGTGGCCAATAATACTAAAGTTACCAAACTTTCACAAGTAAAATGCTTCCATATGTAATCATATCGCATTATTATTAGAATTAGGCTTTCAAATTACCGTCGAGTGCGGAAATACTTTTAAGAAAAGTTGATGTTTGTAAACGTTAGTGACACATTTAAAATTGACGTTTTTGTGGCCAATAATACTAAAGTTACCAAACTTTCACAAGTAAAATGCTTCCGTATGTAATCATATCGCATTATTATTAGAATTAGGCTTTCAAATTACCGTCGAGTGCGGAAATACTTTTAAGAAAAGTTGATGTTTGTAAACGTTAGTGACACATTTAAAATTGACGTTTTTGTGGCCAATAATACTAAAGTTACCAAACTTTCACAAGTAAAATGCTTCCATATGTAATCATATCGCATTATTATTAGAATTAGGCTTTCAAATTACCGTCGAGTGCGGAAATACTTTTAAGAAAAGTTGATGTTTGTAAACGTTAGTGACACATTTAAAATTGACGTTTTTGTGGCCAATAATACTAAAGTTACCAAACTTTCACAAGTAAAATGCTTCCGTATGTAATCATATCGCATTATTATTAGAATTAGGCTTTCAAATTACCGTCGAGTGCGGAAATACTTTTAAGAAAAGTTGATGTTTGTAAACGTTAGTGACACATTTAAAATTGACGTTTTTGTGGCCAATAATACTAAAGTTACCAAACTTTCACAAGTAAAATGCTTCCATATGTAATCATATCGCATTATTATTAGAATTAGGCTTTCAAATTACCGTCGAGTGCGGAAATACTTTTAAGAAAAGTTGATGTTTGTAAACGTTAGTGACACATTTAAAATTGACGTTTTTGTGGCCAATAATACTAAAGTTACCAAACTTTCACAAGTAAAATGCTTCCGTATGTAATCATATCGCATTATTATTAGAATTAGGCTTTCAAATTACCGTCGAGTGCGGAAATACTTTTAAGAAAAGTTGATGTTTGTAAACGTTAGTGACACATTTAAAATTGACGTTTTTGTGGCCAATAATACTAAAGTTACCAAACTTTCACAAGTAAAATGCTTCCATATGTAATCATATCGCATTATTATTAGAATTAGGCTTTCAAATTACCGTCGAGTGCGGAAATACTTTTAAGAGAAGTTGGTGTTTGTAAACGTTAGTGACACATTTAAAATGGACGTTTTTGTGGCCAATAATACTAAAGTTACCAAACTTTCACAAGTAAAATGCTTCCATATGTAATCATATCGCATTATTATTAGAATTAGGCTTTCAAATTACCGCCGAGTGCGGAAATACTTTTAAGAAAAGTTGATGTTTGTAAACGTTAGTGACACATTTAAAATTGACGTTTTTGTGGCCAATAATACTAAAGTTACCAAACTTTCACAAGTAAAATGCTTCCGTATGTAATCATATCGCATTATTATTAGAATTTGGCTTTCAAATTACCGTCGAGTGCGGAAATACTTTTAAGAAAAGTTGATGTTTGTAAACGTTAGTGACACATTTAAAATTGACGTTTTTGTGGCCAATAATACTAAAGTTACCAAACTTTCACAAGTAAAATGCTTCCGTATGTAATCATATCGCATTATTATTAGAATTTGGCTTTCAAATTACCGTCGAGTGCGGAAATACTTTTAAGAAAAGTTGATGTTTGTAAACGTTAGTGACACATTTAAAATTGACGTTTTTGTGGCCAATAATACTAAAGTTACCAAACTTTCACAAGTAAAATGCTTCCGTATGTAATCATATCGCTTTATTATTAGAATTTGGCTTTCAAATTACCGTCGAGTGCGGAAATACTTTTAAGAAAAGTTGATGTTTGTAAACGTTAGTGACACATTTAAAATTGACGTTTTTGTGGCCAATAATACTAAAGTTACCAAACTTTCACAAGTAAAATGCTTCCGTATGTAATCATATCGCATTATTATTAGAATTAGGCTTTCAAATTACCGTCGAGTGCGGAAATACTTTTAAGAAAAGTTGATGTTTGTAAACGTTAGTGACACATTTAAAATTGACGTTTTTGTGGCCAATAATACTAAAGTTACCAAACTTTCACAAGTAAAATGCTTCCGTATGTAATCATATCGCATTATTATTAGAATTAGGCTTTCAAATTACCGTCGAGTGCGGAAATACTTTTAAGAAAAGTTGATGTTTGTAAACGTTAGTGACACATTTAAAATTGACGTTTTTGTGGCCAATAATACTAAAGTTACCAAACTTTCACAAGTAAAATGCTTCCGTATGTAATCATATCGCATTATTATTAGAATTAGGCTTTCAAATTACCGTCGAGTGCGGAAATACTTTTAAGAAAAGTTGATGTTTGTAAACGTTAGTGACACATTTAAAATTGACGTTTTTGTGGCCAATAATACTAAAGTTACCAAACTTTCACAAGTAAAATGCTTCCATATGTAATCATATCGCATTATTATTAGAATTAGGCTTTCAAATTACCGTCGAGTGCGGAAATACTTTTAAGAAAAGTTGATGTTTGTAAACGTTAGTGACACATTTAAAATTGACGTTTTTGTGGCCAATAATACTAAAGTTACCAAACTTTCACAAGTAAAATGCTTCCGTATGTAATCATATCGCTTTATTATTAGAATTAGGCTTTCAAATTACCGTCGAGTGCGGAAATACTTTTAAGAGAAGTTGGTGTTTGTAAGAGTTAGTGACACGTATAAAACGGTCCTTTTAAGGGCCAATAATACTAAAGTTACCAAACTTTCACAAGTAAAATGCTTCCGTATGTAATCATACGCTTTATTATTAGAATTAGGCTTTCAAATTACCGTCGAGTGCGGAAATACTTTTAAGAGAAGTTGGTGTTTGTAAACGTTAGTGACACATTTAAAATGGACGTTTTTGTGGCGAATAATACTAAAGCAAACTTTCACAAGTAAAATGCTTCCGTATGTAATCATATCGCATTATTATTAGAATTAGGCTTTCAAATTACCGCCGAGTGCGGAAATACTTTTAAGAGAAGTTGGTGTTTGTAAGCGTTAGTGACACGTATAAAACGGTCCTTTTAAGGGCCAATAATACTAAAGTTACCAAACTTTCACAAGTAAAATGCTTCCATATGTAATCATATCGCATTATTATTAGAATTAGGCTTTCAAATTACCGCCGAGTGCGGAAATACTTTTAAGAAAAGTTGGTGTTTGTAAACGTTAGTGACACATTTAAAATGGACGTTTTTGTGGCCAATAATACTAAAGTTACCAAACTTACACAAGTAAAATGCTTCCGTATGTAATCATATCGCATTATTATTAGAATTAGGCTTTCAAATTACCGCCGAGTGCGGAAATACTTTTAAGAGAAGTTGGTGTTTGTAAACGTTAGTGACACGTATAAAACGGTCCTTTTAAGGGCCAATAATACTAAAGTTACCAAACTTTCACAAGTAAAATGCTTCCGTATGTAATCATATCGCATTATTATTAGAATTAGGCTTTCAAATTACCGCCGAGTGCGGAAATACTTTTAAGAGAAGTTGGTGTTTGTAAACGTTAGTGACACGTATAAAACGGTCCTTTTAAGGGCCAATAATACTAAAGTTACCAAACTTTCACAAGTAAAATGCTTCCGTATGTAATCATATCTCATTATTATTAGAATTAGGCTTTCAAATTACCGCCGAGTGCGGAAATACTTTTAAGAGAAGTTGGTGTTTGTAAACGTTAGTGACACATTTAAAATGGACGTTTTTGTGGCCAATAATACTAAAGTTACCAAACTTTCACAAGTAAAATGCTTCCGTATGTAATCATATCGCTTTATTATTAGAATTTGGCTTTCAAATTACCGTCGAGTGCGGAAATACTTTTAAGAAAAGTTGATGTTTGTAAACGTTAGTGACACATTTAAAATTGACGTTTTTGTGGCCAATAATACTAAAGTTACCAAACTTTCACAAGTAAAATGCTTCCGTATGTAATCATATCGCATTATTATTAGAATTAGGCTTTCAAATTACCGTCGAGTGCGGAAATACTTTTAAGAAAAGTTGATGTTTGTAAACGTTAGTGACACATTTAAAATTGACGTTTTTGTGGCCAATAATACTAAAGTTACCAAACTTTCACAAGTAAAATGCTTCCGTATGTAATCATATCGCTTTATTATTAGAATTAGGCTTTCAAATTACCGTCGAGTGCGGAAATACTTTTAAGAGAAGTTGGTGTTTGTAAGAGTTAGTGACACGTATAAAACGGTCCTTTTAAGGGCCAATAATACTAAAGTTACCAAACTTTCACAAGTAAAATGCTTCCGTATGTAATCATACGCTTTATTATTAGAATTAGGCTTTCAAATTACCGTCGAGTGCGGAAATACTTTTAAGAGAAGTTGGTGTTTGTAAACGTTAGTGACACATTTAAAATGGACGTTTTTGTGGCGAATAATACTAAAGCAAACTTTCACAAGTAAAATGCTTCCGTATGTAATCATATCGCATTATTATTAGAATTAGGCTTTCAAATTACCGCCGAGTGCGGAAATACTTTTAAGAGAAGTTGGTGTTTGTAAGCGTTAGTGACACGTATAAAACGGTCCTTTTAAGGGCCAATAATACTAAAGTTACCAAACTTTCACAAGTAAAATGCTTCCATATGTAATCATATCGCATTATTATTAGAATTAGGCTTTCAAATTACCGCCGAGTGCGGAAATACTTTTAAGAAAAGTTGGTGTTTGTAAACGTTAGTGACACATTTAAAATGGACGTTTTTGTGGCCAATAATACTAAAGTTACCAAACTTACACAAGTAAAATGCTTCCGTATGTAATCATATCGCATTATTATTAGAATTAGGCTTTCAAATTACCGCCGAGTGCGGAAATACTTTTAAGAGAAGTTGGTGTTTGTAAACGTTAGTGACACGTATAAAACGGTCCTTTTAAGGGCCAATAATACTAAAGTTACCAAACTTTCACAAGTAAAATGCTTCCGTATGTAATCATATCGCATTATTATTAGAATTAGGCTTTCAAATTACCGCCGAGTGCGGAAATACTTTTAAGAGAAGTTGGTGTTTGTAAACGTTAGTGACACGTATAAAACGGTCCTTTTAAGGGCCAATAATACTAAAGTTACCAAACTTTCACAAGTAAAATGCTTCCGTATGTAATCATATCTCATTATTATTAGAATTAGGCTTTCAAATTACCGCCGAGTGCGGAAATACTTTTAAGAGAAGTTGGTGTTTGTAAACGTTAGTGACACATTTAAAATGGACGTTTTTGTGGCCAATAATACTAAAGCAAACTTTCACAAGTAAAATGCTTCCATATGTAATCATATCGCATTATTATTAGAATTAGGCTTTCAAATTACCGCCGAGTGCGGAAATACTTTTAAGAGAAGTTGGTGTTTGTAAACGTTAGTGACACATTTAAAATGGACGTTTTTGTGGCCAATAATACTAAAGCAAACTTTCACAAGTAAAATGCTTCCATATGTAATCATATCGCATTATTATTAGAATTAGGCTTTCAAATTACCGCCGAGTGCGGAAATACTTTTAAGAGAAGTTGGTGTTTGTAAACGTTAAAGACACGTATAAAACGGTCCTTTTAAGGGCCAATAATACTAAAGTTACCAAACTTTCACAAGTAAAATGCTTCCGTATGTAATCATATCGCATTATTATTAGAATTAGGCTTTCAAATTACCGCCGAGTGCGGAAATACTTTTAAGAGAAGTTGGTGTTTGTAAACGTTAGTGACACATTTAAAATGGACGTTTTTGTGGCCAATAATACTAAAGCAAACTTTCACAAGTAAAATGCTTCCATATGTAATCATATCGCATTATTATTAGAATTAGGCTTTCAAATTACCGCCGAGTGCGGAAATACTTTTAAGAGAAGTTGGTGTTTGTAAACGTTAGTGACACATTTAAAATGGACGTTTTTGTGGCCAATAATACTAAAGTTACGAAACTTTCACAAGTAAAATGCTTCCGTATGTAATCATATCGCATTATTATTAGAATTAGGCTTTCAAATTACCGCCGAGTGCGGAAATACTTTTAAGAGAAGTTGGTGTTTGTAAACGTTAGTGACACATTTAAAATGGACGTTTTTGTGGCCAATAATACTAAAGTTACCAAACTTTCACAAGTAAAATGCTTCCGTATGTAATCATATCGCATTATTATTAGAATTAGGCTTTCAAATTACCGCCGAGTGCGGAAATACTTTTAAGAGAAGTTGGTGTTTGTAAACGTTAGTGACACATTTAAAATGGACGTTTTTGTGGCCAATAATACTAAAGTTACCAAACTTTCACAAGTAAAATGCTTCCGTATGTAATCATATCGCATTATTATTAGAATTAGGCTTTCAAATTACCGCCGAGTGCAGAAATACTTTTAAGAGAAGTTGGTGTTTGTAAACGTTAGTGACACATTTAAAATGGACGTTTTTGTGGCCAATAATACTAAAGTTACCAAACTTTCACAAGTAAAATGCTTCCGTATGTAATCATATCGCTTTATTATTAGAATTAGGCTTTCAAATTACCGCCGAGTGCGGAAATACTTTTAAGAGAAGTTGGTGTTTGTAAACGTTAGTGACACATTTAAAATGGACGTTTTTGTGGCCAATAATACTAAAGTTACCAAACTTTCACAAGTAAAATGCTTCCATATGTAATCATATCGCATTATTATTAGAATTAGGCTTTCAAATTACCGCCGAGTGCAGAAATACTTTTAAGAAAAGTTGGTGTTTGTAAACGTTAGTGACACGTATATAACGGTCCTTTTAAGGGCCAATAATACTAAAGTTACCAAACTTTCACAAGTAAAATGCTTCCGTATGTAATCATATCGCTTTATTATTAGAATTAGGCTTTCAAATTACCGCCGAGTGCAGAAATACTTTTAAGAAAAGTTGGTGTTTGTAAACGTTAGTGACACATTTAAAACGGTCCTTTTAAGGGCCAATAATACTAAAGTTACCAAACTTTCACAAGTAAAATGCTTCCGTATGTAATCATATCGCATTATTATTAGAATTAGGCTTTCAAATTACCGTCGAGTGCGGAAATACTTTTAAGAAAAGTTGGTGTTTGTAAACGTTAGAGACACGAATAAAACGGTCCTTTTAAGGGCCAATAATACTAAAGTTACCAAACTTTCACAAGTAAAATGCTTCCGTATGTAATCATATCGCATTATTATTAGAATTAGGCTTTCAAATTACCGCCGAGTGCGGAAATACTTTTAAGAAAAGTTGGTGTTTGTAAACGTTAGTGACACATTTAAAATGGACGTTTTTGTGGCCAATAATACTAAAGTTACCAAACTTACACAAGTAAAATGCTTCCGTATGTAATCATATCGCATTATTATTAGAATTAGGCTTTCAAATTACCGCCGAGTGCGGAAATACTTTTAAGAGAAGTTGGTGTTTGTAAACGTTAGTGATACATTTAAAATGGACGTTTTTGTGGCCAATAATACTAAAGTTACCAAACTTTCACAAGTAAAATGCTTCCGTATGTAATCATATCGCATTATTATTAGAATTAGGCTTTCAAATTACCGCCGAGTGCGGAAATACTTTTAAGAGAAGTTGGTGTTTGAAAACGATAGTGACACTTATATAACGGTCCTTTTAAGGGCCAATAATACTAAAGTTACCAAACTTACACAAGTAAAATGCTTCCGTATGTAATCATATCGCATTATTATTAGAATTAGGCTTTCAAATTACCGCCGAGTGCGGAAATACATTTAAGAGAAGTTGGTGTTTGTAAACGTTAGTGATACATTTAAAATGGACGTTTTTGTGGCCAATAATACTAAAGTTACCAAACTTTCACAAGTAAAATGCTTCCGTATGTAATCATATCGCATTATTATTAGAATTAGGCTTTCAAATTACCGCCGAGTGCGGAAATACTTTTAAGAGAAGTTGGTGTTTGAAAACGATAGTGACACTTATATAACGGTCCTTTTAAGGGCCAATAATACTAAAGTTACCAAACTTTCACAAGTAAAATGCTTCCGTATGTAATCATATCGCATTATTATTAGAATTAGGCTTTCAAATTACCGTCGAGTGCGGAAATACTTTTAAGAAAAGTTGGTGTTTGTAAACGTTAGTGACACATTTAAAATGGACGTTTTTGTGGCCAATAATACTAAAGTTACCAAACTTACACAAGTAAAATGCTTCCGTATGTAATCATATCGCATTATTATTAGAATTAGGCTTTCAAATTACCGCCGAGTGCGGAAATACTTTTAAGAGAAGTTGGTGTTTGTAAACGTTAGTGACACATTTAAAATGGACGTTTTTGTGGCCAATAATACTAAAGTTACCAAACTTTCACAAGTAAAATGCTTCCGTATGTAATCATATCGCATTATTATTAGAATTAGGCTTTCAAATTACCGCCGAGTGCGGAAATACTTTTAAGAGAAGTTGGTGTTTGTAAACGATAGTGACACGTATATAACGGTCCTTTTAAGGGCCAATAATACTAAAGTTACCAAACTTTCACAAGTAAAATGCTTCCGTATGTAATCATATCGCATTATTATTAGAATTAGGCTTTCAAATTACCGCCGAGTGCGGAAATACTTTTAAGAGAAGTTGGTGTTTGTAAACGTTAGTGACACGAATAAAACGGTCCTTTTAAGGGCCAATAATACTAAAGTTACCAAACTTTCACAAGTAAAATGCTTCCGTATGTAATCATATCGCATTATTATTAGAATTAGGCTTTCAAATTACCGCCGAGTGCGGAAATACTTTTAAGAAAAGTTGGTGTTTGTAAACGTTAGTGACACGTATAAAACGGTCCTTTTAAGGGCCAATAGTACTAAAGCAAACTTTCACAAGTAAAATGCTTCCATATGTAATCATATCGCATTATTATTAGAATTAGGCTTTCAAATTACCGCCGAGTGCGGAAATACTTTTAAGAGAAGTTGGTGTTTGTAAACGTTAGTGACACGTATAAAACGGTCCTTTTAAGGGCCAATAATACTAAAGTTACCAAACTTTCACAAGTAAAATGCTTCCATATGTAATCATATCGCATTATTATTAGAATTAGGCTTTCAAAATACCGCCGAGTGCGGAAATACTTTTGAGAAAAGTTGGTGTTTGTTAACGTTATAGTCACGTATAAAACGGTCCTTTTAAGGGCCAATAATACTAAAGTTACCAAACTTTCACAAGTAAAATGCTTCCATATGTAATCATATCGCAATATTATTAGAATTAGGCTTTCAAAATACCGCCGAGTGCGGAAATACTTTTAAGAGAAGTTGGTGTTTGTAAACGTTAATGACAAGTATAAAACGGTCCTTTTAAGGGCCAATAATACTAAAGTTACCAAACTTTCACAAGTAAAATGCTTCCATATGTAATCATATCGCATTATTATTAGAATTAGGCTTTCAAATTACCGCCGAGTGAGGAAATACTTTTAAGAGAAGTTGGTGTTTGTAAACGTTAGTGAAACGTATAAAACGGTCCTTTTAAGGGCCAATAATACTAGAGTTACCAAACTTTCACAAGTAAAATGCTTCCATATGTAATCATATCGCATTATTATTAGAATTAGGCTTTCAAAATACCGCCGAGTGCGGAAATACTTTTAAGAGAAGTTGGTGTTTGTAAACGTTAGTGACACGTATAAAACGGTCCTTTTAAGGGCCAATAATACTAAAGTTACCAAACTTTCACAAGTAAAATGCTTCCATATGTAATCATATCGCATTATTATTAGAATTAGGCTTTCAAAATACCGCCGAGTGCGGAAATACTTTTAAGAGAAGTTGGTATTTGTAAACGTTAGTGACATGTATAAAACGGTCCTTTTAAGGGCCAATAATACTAAAGTTACCAAACTTTCACAAGTAAAATGCTTCCATATGTAATCATATCGCATTATTATTAGAATTAGGCTTTCAAAATACCGCCGAGTGCGGAAATACTTTTAAGAGAAGTTGGTGTTTGTAAACGTTAGTGACACGTATAAAACGGTCCTTTTAAGGGCCAATAATACTAAAGTTACCAAATTTTCACAAGTAAAATGCTTCCATATGTAATCATATCGCATTATTATTAGAATTAGGCTTTCAAATTACCGCCGAGTGCGGAAATACTTTTAAGAGAAGTTGGTGTTTGTAAACGTTAGTGATACATTTAAAATGGACGTTTTTGTGGCCAATAATACTAAAGTTACCAAACTTTCACAAGTAAAATGCTTCCGTATGTAATCATATCGCATTATTATTAGAATTAGGCTTTCAAATTACCGCCGAGTGCGGAAATACTTTTAAGAGAAGTTGGTGTTTGAAAACGATAGTGACACTTTTATAACGGTCCTTTTAAGGGCCAATAATACTAAAGTTACCAAACTTTCACAAGTAAAATGCTTCCGTATGTAATCATATCGCATTATTATTAGAATTAGGCTTTCAAATTACCGTCGAGTGCGGAAATACTTTTAAGAAAAGTTGGTGTTTGTAAACGTTAGTGACACATTTAAAATGGACGTTATTGTGGCCAATAATACTAAAGTTACCAAACTTACACAAGTAAAATGCTTCCGTATGTAATCATATCGCATTATTATTAGAATTAGGCTTTCAAATTACCGCCGAGTGCGGAAATACTTTTAAGAGAAGTTGGTGTTTGTAAACGTTAGTGACACATTTAAAATGGACGTTTTTGTGGCCAATAATACTAAAGTTACCAAACTTTCACAAGTAAAATGCTTCCGTATGTAATCATATCGCATTATTATTAGAATTAGGCTTTCAAATTACCGCCGAGTGCGGAAATACTTTTAAGAGAAGTTGGTGTTTGAAAACGATAGTGACACTTATATAACGGTCCTTTTAAGGGCCAATAATACTAAAGTTACCAAACTTTCACAAGTAAAATGCTTCCGTATGTAATCATATCGCATTATTATTAGAATTAGGCTTTCAAATTACCGTCGAGTGCGGAAATACTTTTAAGAAAAGTTGGTGTTTGTAAACGTTAGTGACACATTTAAAATGGACGTTTTTGTGGCCAATAATACTAAAGTTACCAAACTTACACAAGTAAAATGCTTCCGTATGTAATCATATCGCATTATTATTAGAATTAGGCTTTCAAATTACCGCCGAGTGCGGAAATACTTTTAAGAGAAGTTGGTGTTTGTAAACGTTAGTGACACATTTAAAATGGACGTTTTTGTGGCCAATAATACTAAAGTTACCAAACTTTCACAAGTAAAATGCTTCCGTATGTAATCATATCGCATTATTATTAGAATTAGGCTTTCAAATTACCGCCGAGTGCGGAAATACTTTTAAGAGAAGTTGGTGTTTGTAAACGATAGTGACACGTATATAACGGTCCTTTTAAGGGCCAATAATACTAAAGTTACCAAACTTTCACAAGTAAAATGCTTCCGTATGTAATCATATCGCATTATTATTAGAATTAGGCTTTCAAATTACCGCCGAGTGCGGAAATACTTTTAAGAGAAGTTGGTGTTTGTAAACGTTATTGACACGAATAAAACGGTCCTTTTAAGGGCCAATAATACTAAAGTTACCAAACTTTCACAAGTAAAATGCTTCCGTATGTAATCATATCGCATTATTATTAGAATTAGGCTTTCAAATTACCGCCGAGTGCGGAAATACTTTTAAGAAAAGTTGGTGTTTGTAAACGTTAGTGACACGTATAAAACGGTCCTTTTAAGGGCCAATAATACTAAAGTTACCAAACTTTCACAAGTAAAATGCTTCCATATGTAATCATATCGCATTATTATTAGAATTAGGCTTTCAAATTACCGCCGAGTGCGGAAATACTTTTAAGAGAAGTTGGTGTTTGTAAACGTTAGTGACACGTATAAAATGGACGTTTTTGTGGCCAATAATACTAAAGCAAACTTTCACAAGTAAAATGCTTCCATATGTAATCATATCGCATTATTATTAGAATTAGGCTTTCAAATTACCGCCGAGTGCGGAAATACTTTTAAGAGAAGTTGGTGTTTGTAAACGTTAGTGACACATTTAAAATGGACGTTTTTGTGGCCAATAATACTAAAGCAAACTTTCACAAGTAAAATGCTTCCATATGTAATCATATCGCATTATTATTAGAATTAGGCTTTCAAATTACCGCCGAGTGCGGAAATACTTTTAAGAGAAGTTTGTGTTTGTAAACGTTAAAGACACGTATAAAACGGTCCTTTTAAGGGCCAATAATACTAAAGTTACCAAACTTTCACAAGTAAAATGCTTCCGTATGTAATCATATCGCATTATTATTAGAATTAGGCTTTCAAATTACCGCCGAGTGCGGAAATACTTTTAAGAGAAGTTGGTGTTTGTAAACGTTAGTGACACGTATAAAACGGTCCTTTTAAGGGCCAATAATACTAAAGTTACCAAACTTTCACAAGTAAAATGCTTCCGTATGTAATCATATCGCATTATTATTAGAATTAGGCTTTCAAATTACCGCCGAGTGCGGAAATACTTTTAAGAGAAGTTGGTGTTTGTAAACGTTAGTGACACATTTAAAATGGACGTTTTTGTGGCCAATAATACTAAAGCAAACTTTCACAAGTAAAATGCTTCCATATGTAATCATATCGCATTATTATTAGAATTAGGCTTTCAAATTACCGCCGAGTGCGGAAATACTTTTAAGAGAAGTTGGTGTTTGTAAACGTTAGTGACACGTATAAAACGGTCCTTTTAAGGGCCAATAATACTAAAGTTACCAAACTTTCACAAGTAAAATGCTTCCGTATGTAATCATATCGCATTATTATTAGAATTAGGCTTTCAAATTACCGCCGAGTGCGGAAATACTTTTAAGAGAAGTTGGTGTTTGTAAACGTTAGTGACACGTATAAAACGGTCCTTTTAAGGGCCAATAATACTAAAGTTACCAAACTTTCACAAGTAAAATGCTTCCGTATGTAATCATATCGCATTATTATTAGAATTAGGCTTTCAAATTACCGCCGAGTGCGGAAATACTTTTAAGAGAAGTTGGTGTTTGTAAACGTTAGTGACACATTTAAAATGGACGTTTTTGTGGCCAATAATACTAAAGTTACGAAACTTTCACAAGTAAAATGCTTCCGTATGTAATCATATCGCATTATTATTAGAATTAGGCTTTCAAATTACCGCCGAGTGCGGAAATACTTTTAAGAGAAGTTGGTGTTTGTAAACGTTAGTGAAACATTTAAAATGGACGTTTTTGTGGCCAATAATACTAAAGTTACCAAACTTTCACAAGTAAAATGCTTCCGTATGTAATCATATCGCATTATTATTAGAATTAGGCTTTCAAATTACCGCCGAGTGCGGAAATACTTTTAAGAGAAGTTGGTGTTTGTAAACGTTAGTGACACGTATAAAACGGTCCTTTTAAGGGCCAATAATACTAAAGTTACCAAACTTTCACAAGTAAAATGCTTCCGTATGTAATCATATCGCATTATTATTAGAATTAGGCTTTCAAATTACCGCCGAGTGCGGAAATACTTTTAAGAGAAGTTGGTGTTTGTAAACGTTAGTGACACATTTAAAATGGACGTTTTTGTGGCCAATAATACTAAAGCAAACTTTCACAAGTAAAATGCTTCCATATGTAATCATATCGCATTATTATTAGAATTAGGCTTTCAAATTACCGCCGAGTGCGGAAATACTTTTAAGAGAAGTTGGTGTTTGTAAACGTTAGTGACACATTTAAAATGGACGTTTTTGTGGCCAATAATACTAAAGTTACGAAACTTTCACAAGTAAAATGCTTCCGTATGTAATCATATCGCATTATTATTAGAATTAGGCTTTCAAATTACCGCCGAGTGCGGAAATACTTTTAAGAGAAGTTGGTGTTTGTAAACGTTAGTGACACATTTAAAATGGACGTTTTTGTGGCCAATAATACTAAAGTTACCAAACTTTCACAAGTAAAATGCTTCCGTATGTAATCATATCGCATTATTATTAGAATTAGGCTTTCAAATTACCGCCGAGTGCGGAAATACTTTTAAGAGAAGTTGGTGTTTGTAAACGTTAGTGACACATTTAAAATGGACGTTTTTGTGGCCAATAATACTAAAGTTACCAAACTTTCACAAGTAAAATGCTTCCGTATGTAATCATATCGCATTATTATTAGAATTAGGCTTTCAAATTACCGCCGAGTGCAGAAATACTTTTAAGAGAAGTTGGTGTTTGTAAACGTTAGTGACACATTTAAAATGGACGTTTTTGTGACCAATAATACTAAAGTTACCAAACTTTCACAAGTAAAATGCTTCCGTATGTAATCATATCGCTTTATTATTAGAATTAGGCTTTCAAATTACCGCCGAGTACTGAAATACTTTTAAGAAAAGTTGGTGTTTGTAAACGTTAGTGACACGTATATAACGGTCCTTTTAAGGGCCAATAATACTAAAGTTACCAAACTCTCACAAGTAAAATGCTTCCATATGTAATCATATCGCATTATTATTAGAATTAGGCTTTCAAATTACCGCCGAGTGCGGAAATACTTTTAAGAGAAGTTGGTGTTTGTAAACGTTAGTGACACATTTAAAATGGACGTTTTTGTGGCCAATAATACTAAAGTTACCAAACTTTCACAAGTAAAATGCTTCCATATGTAATCATATCGCATTATTATTAGAATTAGGCTTTCAAATTACCGCCGAGAGCAGAAATACTTTTAAGAAAAGTTGGTGTTTGTAAACGTTAGTGACACGTATATAACGGTCCTTTTAAGGGCCAATAATACTAAAGTTACCAAACTTTCACAAGTAAAATGCTTCCGTATGTAATCATATCGCTTTATTATTAGAATTAGGCTTTCAAATTACCGCCGAGTGCAGAAATACTTTTAAGAAAAGTTGGTGTTTGTAAACGTTAGTGACACATTTAAAACGGTCCTTTTAAGGGCCAATAATACTAAAGTTACCAAACTTTCACAAGTAAAATGCTTCCGTATGTAATCATATCGCATTATTATTAGAATTAGGCTTTCAAATTACCGTCGAGTGCGGAAATACTTTTAAGAAAAGTTGGTGTTTGTAAACGTTAGAGACACGAATAAAACGGTCCTTTTAAGGGCCAATAATACTAAAGTTACCAAACTTTCACAAGTAAAATGCTTCCGTATGTAATCATATCGCATTATTATTAGAATTAGGCTTTCAAATTACCGCCGAGTGCGGAAATACTTTTAAGAAAAGTTGGTGTTTGTAAACGTTAGTGACACATTTAAAATGGACGTTTTTGTGGCCAATAATACTAAAGTTACCAAACTTACACAAGTAAAATGCTTCCGTATGTAATCATATCGCATTATTATTAGAATTAGGCTTTCAAATTACCGCCGAGTGCGGAAATACTTTTAAGA
Source organism: Prosapia bicincta (assembly GCA_036971475.1). NCBI lineage: Eukaryota > Metazoa > Arthropoda > Insecta > Hemiptera > Cercopidae > Prosapia > Prosapia bicincta. The sequence goes on from JBAIZL010000013.1 coordinate 855,379, forward strand.
GAAGTTGGTGTTTGTAAACGTTAGTGACACATTTAAAATGGACGTTTTTGTGGCCAATAATACTAAAGTTACCAAACTTTCACAAGTAAAATGCTTCCATATGTAATCATATCGCATTATTATTAGAATTAGGCTTTCAAATTACCGCCGAGTGCAGAAATACTTTTAAGAAAAGTTGGTGTTTGTAAACGTTAGTGACACGTATATAACGGTCCTTTTAAGGGCCAATAATACTAAAGTTACCAAACTTTCACAAGTAAAATGCTTCCGTATGTAATCATATCGCTTTATTATTAGAATTAGGCTTTCAAATTACCGCCGAGTGCAGAAATACTTTTAAGAAAAGTTGGTGTTTGTAAACGTTAGTGACACATTTAAAACGGTCCTTTTAAGGGCCAATAATACTAAAGTTACCAAACTTTCACAAGTAAAATGCTTCCGTATGTAATCATATCGCATTATTATTAGAATTAGGCTTTCAAATTACCGTCGAGTGCGGAAATACTTTTAAGAAAAGTTGGTGTTTGTAAACGTTAGAGACACAAATAAAACGGTCCTTTTAAGGGCCAATAATACTAAAGTTACCAAACTTTCACAAGTAAAATGCTTCCGTATGTAATCATATCGCATTATTATTAGAATTAGGCTTTCAAATTACCGCCGAGTGCGGAAATACTTTTAAGAAAAGTTGGTGTTTGTAAACGTTAGTGACACATTTAAAATGGACGTTTTTGTGGCCAATAATACTAAAGTTACCAAACTTACACAAGTAAAATGCTTCCGTATGTAATCATATCGCATTATTATTAGAATTAGGCTTTCAAATTACCGCCGAGTGCGGAAATACTTTTAAGAGAAGTTGGTGTTTGTAAACGTTAGTGATACATTTAAAATGGACGTTTTTGTGGCCAATAATACTAAAGTTACCAAACTTTCACAAGTAAAATGCTTCCGTATGTAATCATATCGCATTATTATTAGAATTAGGCTTTCAAATTACCGCCGAGTGCGGAAATACTTTTAAGAGAAGTTGGTGTTTGAAAACGATAGTGACACTTATATAACGGTCCTTTTAAGGGCCAATAATACTAAAGTTACCAAACTTTCACAAGTAAAATGCTTCCGTATGTAATCATATCGCATTATTATTAGAATTAGGCTTTCAAATTACCGTCGAGTGCGGAAATACTTTTAAGAAAAGTTGGTGTTTGTAAACGTTAGTGACACATTTAAAATGGACGTTTTTGTGGCCAATAATACTAAAGTTACCAAACTTACACAAGTAAAATGCTTCCGTATGTAATCATATCGCATTATTATTAGAATTAGGCTTTCAAATTACCGCCGAGTGCGGAAATACTTTTAAGAGAAGTTGGTGTTTGTAAACGTTAGTGACACATTTAAAATGGACGTTTTTGTGGCCAATAATACTAAAGTTACCAAACTTTCACAAGTAAAATGCTTCCGTATGTAATCATATCGCATTATTATTAGAATTAGGCTTTCAAATTACCGCCGAGTGCGGAAATACTTTTAAGAGAAGTTGGTGTTTGTAAACGATAGTGACACGTATATAACGGTCCTTTTAAGGGCCAATAATACTAAAGTTACCAAACTTTCACAAGTAAAATGCTTCCGTATGTAATCATATCGCATTATTATTAGAATTAGGCTTTCAAATTACCGCCGAGTGCGGAAATACTTTTAAGAGAAGTTGGTGTTTGTAAACGTTAGTGACACGAATAAAACGGTCCTTTTAAGGGCCAATAATACTAAAGTTACCAAACTTTCACAAGTAAAATGCTTCCGTATGTAATCATATCGCATTATTATTAGAATTAGGCTTTCAAATTACCGCCGAGTGCGGAAATACTTTTAAGAAAAGTTGGTGTTTGTAAACGTTAGTGACACATTTAAAATGGACGTTTTTGTGGCCAATAATAATAAAGTTACCAAACTTTCACAAGTAAAATGCTTCCATATGTAATCATATCGCATTATTATTAGAATTAGGCTTTCAAATTACCGCCGAGTGCGGAAATACTTTTAAGAAAAGTTGGTGTTTGTAAACGTTAGTGACACATTTAAAATGGACGTTTTTGTGGCCAATAATACTAAAGTTACCAAACTTACACAAGTAAAATGCTTCCGTATGTAATCATATCGCATTATTATTAGAATTAGGCTTTCAAATTACCGCCGAGTGCGGAAATACTTTTAAGAGAAGTTGGTGTTTGTAAACGTTAGTGACACGTATAAAACGGTCCTTTTAAGGGCCAATAATACTAAAGTTACCAAACTTTCACAAGTAAAATGCTTCCGTATGTAATCATATCGCATTATTATTAGAATTAGGCTTTCAAATTACCGCCGAGTGCGGAAATACTTTTAAGAGAAGTTGGTGTTTGTAAACGTTAGTGACACATTTAAAATGGACGTTTTTGTGGCCAATAATACTAAAGTTACCAAACTTTCACAAGTAAAATGCTTCCGTATGTAATCATATCTCATTATTATTAGAATTAGGCTTTCAAATTACCGCCGAGTGCGGAAATACTTTTAAGAGAAGTTGGTGTTTGTAAACGTTAGTGACACATTTAAAATGGACGTTTTTGTGGCCAATAATACTAAAGCAAACTTTCACAAGTAAAATGCTTCCATATGTAATCATATCGCATTATTATTAGAATTAGGCTTTCAAATTACCGCCGAGTGCGGAAATACTTTTAAGAGAAGTTGGTGTTTGTAAACGTTAGTGACACATTTAAAATGGACGTTTTTGTGGCCAATAATACTAAAGCAAACTTTCACAAGTAAAATGCTTCCGTATGTAATCATATCGCATTATTATTAGAATTAGGCTTTCAAATTACCGCCGAGTGCGGAAATACTTTTAAGAGAAGTTGGTGTTTGTAAACGTTAATGACACGTATAAAACGGTCCTTTTAAGGGCCAATAATACTAAAGTTACCAAACTTTCACAAGTAAAATGCTTCCGTATGTAATCATATCGCATTATTATTAGAATTAGGCTTTCAAATTACCGCCGAGTGCGGAAATACTTTTAAGAGAAGTTGGTGTTTGTAAACGTTAGTGACACATTTAAAATGGACGTTTTTGTGGCCAATAATACTAAAGCAAACTTTCACAAGTAAAATGCTTCCATATGTAATCATATCGCATTATTATTAGAATTAGGCTTTCAAATTACCGCCGAGTGCGGAAATACTTTTAAGAGAAGTTGGTGTTTGTAAACGTTAGTGACACATTTAAAATGGACGTTTTTGTGGCCAATAATACTAAAGTTACCAAACTTTCACAAGTAAAATGCTTCCGTATGTAATCATATCGCTTTATTATTAGAATTAGGCTTTCAAATTACCGCCGAGTACTGAAATACTTTTAAGAAAAGTTGGTGTTTGTAAACGTTAGTGACACGTATATAACGGTCCTTTTAAGGGCCAATAATACTAAAGTTACCAAACTTTCACAAGTAAAATGCTTCCATATGTAATCATATCGCATTATTATTAGAATTAGGCTTTCAAATTACCGCCGAGTGCGGAAATACTTTTAAGAGAAGTTGGTGTTTGTAAACGTTAGTGACACATTTAAAATGGACGTTTTTGTGGCCAATAATACTAAAGTTACCAAACTTTCACAAGTAAAATGCTTCCATATGTAATCATATCGCATTATTATTAGAATTAGGCTTTCAAATTACCGCCGAGTGCGGAAATACTTTTAAGAGAAGTTGGTGTTTGTAAACGTTAGTGACACATTTAAAATGGACGTTTTTGTGGCCAATAATACTAAAGTTACCAAACTTTCACAAGTAAAATGCTTCCATATGTAATCATATCGCATTATTATTAGAATTAGGCTTTCAAATTACCGCCGAGTGCAGAAATACTTTTAAGAAAAGTTGGTGTTTGTAAACGTTAGTGACACGTATATAACGGTCCTTTTAAGGGCCAATAATACTAAAGTTACCAAACTTTCACAAGTAAAATGCTTCCGTATGTAATCATATCGCTTTATTATTAGAATTAGGCTTTCAAATTACCGCCGAGTGCGGAAATACTTTTAAGAGAAGTTGGTGTTTGTAAACGTTAGTGACACGTATATAACGGTCCTTTTAAGGGCCAATAATACTAAAGTTACCAAACTTTCACAAGTAAAATGCTTCCGTATGTAATCATATCACTTTATTATTAGAATTAGGCTTTCAAATTACCGCCGAGTGCAGAAATACTTTTAAGAAAAGTTGGTGTTTGTAAACGTTAGTGACACATTTAAAATGGACGTTTTTGTGGCCAATAATACTAAAGTTACCAAACTTTCACAAGTAAAATGCTTCCGTATGTAATCATATCGCTTTATTATTAGAATTAGGCTTTCAAATTACCGTCGAGTGCGGAAATACTTTTAAGAGAAGTTGGTGTTTGTAAACGTTAGTGACACATTTAAAATGGACGTTTTTGTGGCCAATAATACTAAAGTTACCAAACTTTCACAAGTAAAATGCTTCCGTATGTAATCATATCGCTTTATTATTAGAATTAGGCTTTCAAATTACCGTCGAGTGCGGAAATACTTTTAAGAGAAGTTGGTGTTTGTAAACGTTAGTGACACATTTAAAATGGACGTTTTTGTGGCCAATAATACTAAAGTTACCAAACTTTCACAAGTAAAATGCTTCCGTATGTAATCATATCGCATTATTATTAGAATTAGGCTTTCAAATTACCGTCGAGTGCGGAAATACTTTTAAGAGAAGTTGGTGTTTGTAAACGTTAGTGACACATTTAAAATGGACGTTTTTGTGGCCAATAATACTAAAGTTACCAAACTTTCACAAGTAAAATGCTTCCATATGTAATCATATCGCATTATTATTAGAATTAGGCTTTCAAATTACCGCCGAGTGCGGAAATACTTTTAAGAGAAGTTGGTGTTTGTAAACGTTAGTGACACATTAAAAATTGACGTTTTTGTGGCCAATAATACTAAAGTTACCAAACTTTCACAAGTAAAATGCTTCCGTATGTAATCATATCGCATTATTATTAGAATTAGGCTTTCAAATTACCGCCGAGTGCGGAAATACTTTTAAGAGAAGTTGGTGTTTGTAAACGTTAGTGACACATTTAAAATGGACGTTTTTGTGGCCAATAATACTAAAGCAAACTTTCACAAGTAAAATGCTTCCATATGTAATCATATCGCATTATTATTAGAATTAGGCTTTCAAATTACCGCCGAGTGCGGAAATACTTTTAAGAGAAGTTGGTGTTTGTAAACGTTAGTGACACATTTAAAATGGACGTTTTTGTGGCCAATAATACTAAAGCAAACTTTCACAAGTAAAATGCTTCCATATGTAATCATATCGCATTATTATTAGAATTAGGCTTTCAAATTACCGCCGAGTGCAGAAATACTTTTAAGAGAAGTTGGTGTTTGTAAACGTTAGTGACACATTTAAAATGGACGTTTTTGTGGCCAATAATACTAAAGTTACCAAACTTTCACAAGTAAAATGCTTCCGTATGTAATCATATCGCATTATTATTAGAATTAGGCTTTCAAATTACCGTCGAGTGCGGAAATACTTTTAAGAAAAGTTGGTGTTTGTAAACGTTAGTGACACATTTAAAATGGACGTTTTTGTGGCCAATAATACTAAAGCAAACTTTCACAAGTAAAATGCTTCCGTATGTAATCATATCGCATTATTATTAGAATTAGGCTTTCAAATTACCGTCGAGTGCGGAAATACTTTTAAGAGAAGTTGGTGTTTGTAAACGTTAGTGACACATTTAAAATGGACGTTTTTGTGGCCAATAATACTAAAGTTACCAAACTTTCACAAGTAAAATGCTTCCATATGTAATCATATCGCATTATTATTAGAATTAGGCTTTCAAATTACCGCCGAGTGCGGAAATACTTTTAAGAGAAGTTGGTGTTTGTAAACGTTAGTGACACATTTAAAATGGACGTTTTTGTGGCCAATAATACTAAAGTTACCAAACTTTCACAAGTAAAATGCTTCCATATGTAATCATATCGCATTATTATTAGAATTAGGCTTTCAAATTACCGCCGAGTGCGGAAATACTTTTAAGAGAAGTAGGTGTTTGTAAACGTTAGTGACACATTTAAAATGGACGTTTTTGTGGCCAATAATACTAAAGTTACCAAACTTTCACAAGTAAAATGCTTCCATATGTAATCATATCGCATTATTATTAGAATTAGGCTTTCAAATTACCGCCGAGTGCGGAAATACTTTTAAGAGAAGTTGGTGTTTGTAAACGTTAGTGACACATTTAAAATGGACGTTTTTGTGGCCAATAATACTAAAGTTACCAAACTTTCACAAGTAAAATGCTTCCATATGTAATCATATCGCATTATTATTAGAATTAGGCTTTCAAATTACCGCCGAGTGCGGAAATACTTTTAAGAGAAGTTGGTGTTTGTAAACGTTAGTGACACATTTAAAATGGACGTTTTTGTGGCCAATAATACTAAAGTTACCAAACTTTCACAAGTAAAATGCTTCCATATGTAATCATATCGCATTATTATTAGAATTAGGCTTTCAAATTACCGCCGAGTGCGGAAATACTTTTAAGAGAAGTTGGTGTTTGTAAACGTTAGTGACACATTTAAAATGGACGTTTTTGTGGCCAATAATACTAAAGTTACCAAACTTTCACAAGTAAAATGCTTCCATATGTAATCATATCGCATTATTATTAGAATTAGGCTTTCAAATTACCGCCGAGTGCGGAAATACTTTTAGGAGAAGTTGGTGTTTGTAAACGTTAGTGACACATTTAAAATGGACGTTTTTGTGGCCAATAATACTAAAGTTACCAAACTTTCACAAGTAAAATGCTTCCATATGTAATCATATCGCATTATTATTAGAATTAGGCTTTCAAATTACCGCCGAGTGCGGAAATACTTTTAAGAGAAGTTGGTGTTTGTAAACGTTAGTGACACATTTAAAATGGACGTTTTTGTGGCCAATAATACTAAAGTTACCAAACTTTCACAAGTAAAATGCTTCCATATGTAATCATATCGCATTATTATTAGAATTAGGCTTTCAAATTACCGCCGAGTGCGGAAATACTTTTAAGAGAAGTTGGTGTTTGTAAACGTTAGTGACACATTTAAAATGGACGTTTTTGTGGCCAATAATACTAAAGTTACCAAACTTTCACAAGTAAAATGCTTCCATATGTAATCATATCGCATTATTATTAGAATTAGGCTTTCAAATTACCGCCGAGTGCGGAAATACTTTTAAGAGAAGTAGGTGTTTGTAAACGTTAGTGACACATTTAAAATGGACGTTTTTGTGGCCAATAATACTAAAGTTACCAAACTTTCACAAGTAAAATGCTTCCATATGTAATCATATCGCATTATTATTAGAATTAGGCTTTCAAATTACCGCCGAGTGCGGAAATACTTTTAAGAGAAGTTGGTGTTTGTAAACGTTAGTGACACATTTAAAATGGACGTTTTTGTGGCCAATAATACTAAAGTTACCAAACTTTCACAAGTAAAATGCTTCCATATGTAATCATATCGCATTATTATTAGAATTAGGCTTTCAAATTACCGCCGAGTGCGGAAATACTTTTAAGAGAAGTTGGTGTTTGTAAACGTTAGTGACACATTTAAAATGGACGTTTTTGTGGCCAATAATACTAAAGTTACCAAACTTTCACAAGTAAAATGCTTCCGTATGTAATCATATCGCATTATTATTAGAATAAGGCTTTCAAATTACCGCCGAGTGCGGAAATACTTTTAAGAGAAGTTGGTGTTTGTAAACGTTAGTGACACATTTAAAATGGACGTTTTTGTGGCCAATAATACTAAAGTTACCAAACTTTCACAAGTAAAATGCTTCCATATGTAATCATATCGCATTATTATTAGAATTAGGCTTTCAAATTACCGCCGAGTGCGGAAATACTTTTAAGAGAAGTAGGTGTTTGTAAACGTTAGTGACACATTTAAAATGGACGTTTTTGTGGCCAATAATACTAAAGTTACCAAACTTTCACAAGTAAAATGCTTCCGTATGTAATCATATCGCATTATTATTAGAATTAGGCTTTCAAATTACCGCCGAGTGCGGAAATACTTTTAAGAAAAGTAGGTGTTTGTAAACGTTAGTGACACGTATAAAACGGTCCTTTTAAGGGCCAATAATACTAAAGTTACCAAACTTTCACAAGTAAAATGCTTCCGTATGTAATCATATCGCATTATTATTAGAATGAGGCTTTCAAATTACCGCCGAGTGCGGAAATACTTTTAAGAGAAGTTGGTGTTTGTAAACGTTAGTGACACATTTAAAATGGACGTTTTTGTGGCCAATAATACTAAAGTTACCAAACTTTCACAAGTAAAATGCTTCCATATGTAATCATATCGCATTATTATTAGAATTAGGCTTTCAAATTACCGCCGAGTGCGGAAATACTTTTAAGAGAAGTTGGTGTTTGTAAACGTTAGTGACACGTATAAAACTGTCCTTTTAAGGGCCAATAATACTAAAGTTACCAAACTTTCACAAGTAAAATGCTTCCGTATGTAATCATATCGCATTATTATTAGAATTAGGCTTTAAATTACCGCCGAGTGCGGAAATACTTTTAAGAGAAGTTGGTGTTTGTAAACGTTAGTGACACATTTAAAATGGACGTTTTTGTGGCCAATAATACTAAAGTTACCAAACTTTCACAAGTAAAATGCTTCCATATGTAATCATATCGCATTATTATTAGAATTAGGCTTTCAAATTACCGCCGAGTGCGGAAATACTTTTAAGAGAAGTTGGTGTTTGTAAACGTTAGTGACACATTTAAAATGGACGTTTTTGTGGCCAATAATACTAAAGTTACCAAACTTTCACAAGTAAAATGCTTCCATATGTAATCATATCGCATTATTATTAGAATTAGGCTTTCAAATTACCGCCGAGTGCGGAAATACTTTTAAGAGAAGTTGGTGTTTGTAAACGTTAGTGACACATTTAAAATGGACGTTTTTGTGGCCAATAATACTAAAGTTACCAAACTTTCACAAGTAAAATGCTTCCATATGTAATCATATCGCATTATTATTAGAATTAGGCTTTCAAATTACCGCCGAGTGCGGAAATACTTTTAAGAGAAGTTGGTGTTTGTAAACGTTAGTGACACATTTAAAATGGACGTTTTTGTGGCCAATAATACTAAAGTTACCAAACTTTCACAAGTAAAATGCTTCCATATGTAATCATATCGCATTATTATTAGAATTAGGCTTTCAAATTACCGCCGAGTGCGGAAATACTTTTAAGAAAAGTAGGTGTTTGTAAACGTTAGTGACACATTTAAAATGGACGTTTTTGTGGCCAATAATACTAAAGTTACCAAACTTTCACAAGTAAAATGCTTCCATATGTAATCATATCGCATTATTATTAGAATTAGGCTTTCAAATTACCGCCGAGTGCGGAAATACTTTTAAGAAAAGTAGGTGTTTGTAAACGTTAGTGACACATTTAAAATGGACGTTTTTGTGGCCAATAATACTAAAGTTACCAAACTTTCACAAGTAAAATGCTTCCGTATGTGATCATATCGCATTATTATTAGAATTAGGCTTTCAAATTACCGCCGAGTGCGGAAATACTTTTAAGAAAAGTAGGTGTTTGTAAACGTTAGTGACACATTTAAAATGGACGTTTTTGTGGCCAATAATACTAAAGTTACCAAACTTTCACAAGTAAAATGCTTCCATATGTAATCATATCGCATTATTATTAGAATTAGGCTTTCAAATTACCGCCGAGTGCGGAAATACTTTTAAGAAAAGTAGGTGTTTGTAAACGTTAGTGACACATTTAAAATGGACGTTTTTGTGGCCAATAATACTAAAGTTACCAAACTTTCACAAGTAAAATGCTTCCATATGTAATCATATCGCATTATTATTAGAATTAGGCTTTCAAATTACCGCCGAGTGCGGAAATACTTTTAAGAAAAGTAGGTGTTTGTAAACGTTAGTGACACATTTAAAATGGACGTTTTTGTGGCCAATAATACTAAAGTTACCAAACTTTCACAAGTAAAATGCTTCCATATGTAATCATATCGCATTATTATTAGAATTAGGCTTTCAAATTACCGCCGAGTGCGGAAATACTTTTAAGAAAAGTAGGTGTTTGTAAACGTTAGTGACACATTTAAAATGGACGTTTTTGTGGCCAATAATACTAAAGTTACCAAACTTTCACAAGTAAAATGCTTCCATATGTAATCATATCGCATTATTATTAGAATTAGGCTTTCAAATTACCGCCGAGTGCGGAAATACTTTTAAGAGAAGTTGGTGTTTGTAAACGTTAGTGACACATTTAAAATGGACGTTTTTGTGGCCAATAATACTAAAGTTACCAAACTTTCACAAGTAAAATGCTTCCGTATGTAATCATATCGCATTATTATTAGAATTAGGCTTTCAAATTACCGCCGAGTGCGGAAATACTTTTAAGAGAAGTTGGTGTTTGTAAACGTTAGTGACACATTTAAAATGGACGTTTTTGTGGCCAATAATACTAAAGCAAACTTTCACAAGTAAAATGCTTCCGTATGTAATCATATCGCATTATTATTAGAATTAGGCTTTCAAATTACCGCCGAGTGCGGAAATACTTTTAAGAGAAGTTGGTGTTTGTAAACGTTAGTGACACATTTAAAATGGACGTTTTTGTGGCCAATAATACTAAAGTTACCAAACTTTCACAAGTAAAATGCTTCCATATGTAATCATATCGCATTATTATTAGAATTAGGCTTTCAAATTACCGCCGAGTGCGGAAATACTTTTAAGAGAAGTTGGTGTTTGTAAACGTTAGTGACACATTTAAAATGGACGTTTTTGTGGCCAATAATACTAAAGTTACCAAACTTTCACAAGTAAAATGCTTCCATATGTAATCATATCGCATTATTATTAGAATTAGGCTTTCAAATTACCGCCGAGTGCGGAAATACTTTTAAGAGAAGTTGGTGTTTGTAAACGTTATTGACACATTTAAAATGGACGTTTTTGTGGCCAATAATACTAAAGTTACCAAACTTTCACAAGTAAAATGCTTCCATATGTAATCATATCGCATTATTATTAGAATTAGGCTTTCAAATTACCGCCGAGTGCGGAAATACTTTTAAGAGAAGTTGGTGTTTGTAAACGTTAGTGACACATTTAAAATGGACGTTTTTGTGGCCAATAATACTAAAGATACCAAACTTTCACAAGTAAAATGCTTCCATATGTAATCATATCGCATTATTATTAGAATTAGGCTTTCAAATTACCGCCGAGTGCGGAAATACTTTTAAGAGAAGTTGGTGTTTGTAAACGTTAGTGACAAGTATAAAACGGTCCTTTTAAGGGCCAATAATACTAAAGTTACCAAACTTTCACAAGTAAAATGCTTCCGTATGTAATCATATCGCATTATTATTAGAATTAGGCTTTCAAATTACCGCCGAGTGCGGAAATACTTTTAAGAGAAGTTGGTGTTTGTAAACGTTAGTGACGCGTATAAAACGGTCCTTTTAAGGGCCAATAATACTAAAGTTACCAAACTTTCACAAGTAAAATGCTTCCATATGTAATCATATCGCATTATTATTAGAATTAGGCTTTCAAATTACCGCCGAGTGCGGAAATACTTTTAAGAGAAGTTGGTGTTTGTAAACGTTAGTGACACATTTAAAATGGACGTTTTTGTGGCCAATAATACTAAAGTTACCAAACTTTCACAAGTAAAATGCTTCCATATGTAATCATATCGCATTATTATTAGAATTAGGCTTTCAAATTACCGCCGAGTGCGGAAATACTTTTAAGAGAAGTTGGTGTTTGTAAACGTTAGTGACACGTATAAAACTGTCCTTTTAAGGGCCAATAATACTAAAGTTACCAAACTTTCACAAGTAAAATGCTTCCATATGTAATCATATCGCATTATTATTAGAATTAGGCTTTCAAATTACCGCCGAGTGCGGAAATACTTTTAAGAGAAGTTGGTGTTTGTAAACGTTAGTGACACATTTAAAATGGACGTTTTTGTGGCCAATAATACTAAAGTTACCAAACTTTCACAAGTAAAATGCTTCCGTATGTAATCATATCGCATTATTATTAGAATTAGGCTTTCAAATTACCGCCGAGTGCGGAAATACTTTTAAGAGAAGTTGGTGTTTGTAAACGTTAGTGACACATTTAAAATGGACGTTTTTGTGGCCAATAATACTAAAGTTACCAAACTTTCACAAGTAAAATGCTTCCATATGTAATCATATCGCATTATTATTAGAATTAGGCTTTCAAATTACCGCCGAGTGCGGAAATACTTTTAAGAGAAGTTGGTGTTTGTAAACGTTAGTGACACGTATAAAACTGTCCTTTTAAGGGCCAATAATACTAAAGTTACCAAACTTTCACAAGTAAAATGCTTCCATATGTAATCATATCGCATTATTATTAGAATTAGGCTTTCAAATTACCGCCGAGTGCGGAAATACTTTTAAGAGAAGTTGGTGTTTGTAAACGTTAGTGACACATTTAAAATGGACGTTTTTGTGGCCAATAATACTAAAGTTACCAAACTTTCACAAGTAAAATGCTTCCGTATGTAATCATATCGCATTATTATTAGAATTAGGCTTTCAAATTACCGCCGAGTGCGGAAATACTTTTAAGAGAAGTTGGTGTTTGTAAACGTTAGTGACACATTTAAAATGGACGTTTTTGTGGCCAATAATACTAAAGTTACCAAACTTTCACAAGTAAAATGCTTCCATATGTAATCATATCGCATTATTATTAGAATTAGGCTTTCAAATTACCGCCGAGTGCGGAAATACTTTTAAGAGAAGTTGGTGTTTGTAAACGTTAGTGACACATTTAAAATGGACGTTTTTGTGGCCAATAATACTAAAGTTACCAAACTTTCACAAGTAAAATGCTTCTATATGTAATCATATCGCATTATTATTAGAATTAGGCTTTCAAATTACCGCAGAGTGCGGAAATACTTTTAAGAGAAGTTGGTGTTTGTAAACGTTAGTGACACGTATAAAACGGTCCTTTTAAGGGCCAATAATACTAAAGTTACCAAACTTTCACAAGTAAAATGCTTCCGTATGTAATCATATCGCATTATTATTAGAATTAGGCTTTCAAATTACCGCAGAGTGCGGAAATACTTTTAAGAGAAGTTGGTGTTTGTAAACGTTAGTGACACGTATAAAACGGTCCTTTTAAGGGCCAATAATACTAAAGTTACCAAACTTTCACAAGTAAAATGCTTCCGTATGTAATCATATCGCATTATTATTAGAATTAGGCTTTCAAATTACCGCAGAGTGCGGAAATACTTTTAAGAGAAGTTGGTGTTTGTAAACGTTAGTGACACATTTAAAATGGACATTTTTGTGGCCAATAATACTAAAGTTACCAAACTTTCACAAGTAAAATGCTTCCATATGTAATCATATCGCATTATTATTAGAATTAGGCTTTCAAATTACCGCCGAGTGCGGAAATACTTTTAAGAGAAGTTGGTGTTTGTAAACGTTAGTGACACATTTAAAATGGACGTTTTTGTGGCCAATAATACTAAAGTTACCAAACTTTCACAAGTAAAATGCTTCCGTATGTAATCATATCGCATTATTATTAGAATTAGGCTTTCAAATTACCGCAGAGTGCGGAAATACTTTTAAGAGAAGTTGGTGTTTGTAAACGTTAGTGACACATTTAAAATGGACGTTTTTGTGGCCAATAATACTAAAGTTACCAAACTTTCACAAGTAAAATGCTTCCATATGTAATCATATCGCATTATTATTAGAATGAGGCTTTCAAATTACCGCCGAGTGCGGAAATACTTTTAGGAGAAGTTTTTGTTTGTAAACGTTAGTGACACATTTAAAATGGACGTTTTTGTGGCCAATAATACTAAAGTTACCAAACTTTCACAAGTAAAATGCTTCCATATGTAATCATATCGCATTATTATTAGAATTAGGCTTTCAAATTACCGCCGAGTGCGGAAATACTTTTAAGAAAAGTAGGTGTTTGTAAACGTTAGTGACACATTTAAAATGGACGTTTTTGTGGCCAATAATACTAAAGTTACCAAACTTTCACAAGTAAAATGCTTCCATATGTAATCATATCGCATTATTATTAGAATGAGGCTTTCAAATTACCGCCGAGTGCGGAAATACTTTTAGGAGAAGTTGGTGTTTGTAAACGTTAGTGACACATTTAAAATGGACGTTTTTGTGGCCAATAATACTAAAGTTACCAAACTTTCACAAGTAAAATGCTTCCATATGTAATCATATCGCATTATTATTAGAATTAGGCTTTCAAATTACCGCCGAGTGCGGAAATACTTTTAGGAGAAGTTGGTGTTTGTAAACGTTAGTGACACATTTAAAATGGACGTTTTTGTGGCCAATAATACTAAAGTTACCAAACTTTCACAAGTAAAATGCTTCCATATGTAATCATATCGCATTATTATTAGAATTAGGCTTTCAAATTACCGCCGAGTGCGGAAATACTTTTAGGAGAAGTTGGTGTTTGTAAACGTTAGTGACACATTTAAAATGGACGTTTTTGTGGCCAATAATACTAAAGTTACCAAACTTTCACAAGTAAAATGCTTCCATATGTAATCATATCGCATTATTATTAGAATTAGGCTTTCAAATTACCGCCGAGTGCGGAAATACTTTTAAGAAAAGTAGGTGTTTGTAAACGTTAGTGACACATTTAAAATGGACGTTTTTGTGGCCAATAATACTAAAGTTACCAAACTTTCACAAGTAAAATGCTTCCATATGTAATCATATCGCATTATTATTAGAATGAGGCTTTCAAATTACCGCCGAGTGCGGAAATACTTTTAAGAAAAGTAGGTGTTTGTAAACGTTAGTGACACATTTAAAATGGACGTTTTTGTGGCCAATAATACTAAAGTTACCAAACTTTCACAAGTAAAATGCTTCCATATGTAATCATATCGCATTATTATTAGAATTAGGCTTTCAAATTACCGCCGAGTGCGGAAATACTTTTAAGAAAAGTAGGTGTTTGTAAACGTTAGTGACACATTTAAAATGGACGTTTTTGTGGCCAATAATACTAAAGTTACCAAACTTTCACAAGTAAAATGCTTCCATATGTAATCATATCGCATTATTATTAGAATTAGGCTTTCAAATTACCGCCGAGTGCGGAAATACTTTTAGGAGAAGTTGGTGTTTGTAAACGTTAGTGACACATTTAAAATGGACGTTTTTGTGGCCAATAATACTAAAGTTACCAAACTTTCACAAGTAAAATGCTTCCATATGTAATCATATCGCATTATTATTAGAATGAGGCTTTCAAATTACCGCCGAGTGCGGAAATACTTTTAAGAAAAGTAGGTGTTTGTAAACGTTAGTGACACATTTAAAATGGACGTTTTTGTGGCCAATAATACTAAAGTTACCAAACTTTCACAAGTAAAATGCTTCCATATGTAATCATATCGCATTATTATTAGAATTAGGCTTTCAAATTACCGCCGAGTGCGGAAATACTTTTAAGAAAAGTAGGTGTTTGTAAACGTTAGTGACACATTTAAAATGGACGTTTTTGTGGCCAATAATACTAAAGTTACCAAACTTTCACAAGTAAAATGCTTCCGTATGTAATCATATCGCATTATTATTAGAATTAGGCTTTCAAATTACCGCCGAGTGCGGAAATACTTTTAAGAAAAGTAGGTGTTTGTAAACGTTAGTGACACATTTAAAATGGACGTTTTTGTGGCCAATAATACTAAAGTTACCAAACTTTCACAAGTAAAATGCTTCCGTATGTAATCATATCGCATTATTATTAGAATTAGGCTTTCAAATTACCGCCGAGTGCGGAAATACTTTTAAGAAAAGTAGGTGTTTGTAAACGTTAGTGACACATTTAAAATGGACGTTTTTGTGGCCAATAATACTAAAGTTACCAAACTTTCACAAGTAAAATGCTTCCATATGTAATCATATCGCATTATTATTAGAATGAGGCTTTCAAATTACCGCCGAGTGCGGAAATACTTTTAGGAGAAGTTGGTGTTTGTAAACGTTAGTGACACATTTAAAATGGACGTTTTTGTGGCCAATAATACTAAAGTTACCAAACTTTCACAAGTAAAATGCTTCCATATGTAATCATATCGCATTATTATTAGAATTAGGCTTTCAAATTACCGCCGAGTGCGGAAATACTTTTAAGAAAAGTAGGTGTTTGTAAACGTTAGTGACACATTTAAAATGGACGTTTTTGTGGCCAATAATACTAAAGTTACCAAACTTTCACAAGTAAAATGCTTCCATATGTAATCATATCGCATTATTATTAGAATGAGGCTTTCAAATTACCGCCGAGTGCGGAAATACTTTTAGGAGAAGTTGGTGTTTGTAAACGTTAGTGACACATTTAAAATGGACGTTTTTGTGGCCAATAATACTAAAGTTACCAAACTTTCACAAGTAAAATGCTTCCATATGTAATCATATCGCATTATTATTAGAATTAGGCTTTCAAATTACCGCCGAGTGCGGAAATACTTTTAAGAAAAGTAGGTGTTTGTAAACGTTAGTGACACATTTAAAATGGACGTTTTTGTGGCCAATAATACTAAAGTTACCAAACTTTCACAAGTAAAATGCTTCCATATGTAATCATATCGCATTATTATTAGAATGAGGCTTTCAAATTACCGCCGAGTGCGGAAATACTTTTAAGAAAAGTAGGTGTTTGTAAACGTTAGTGACACATTTAAAATGGACGTTTTTGTGGCCAATAATACTAAAGTTACCAAACTTTCACAAGTAAAATGCTTCCATATGTAATCATATCGCATTATTATTAGAATTAGGCTTTCAAATTACCGCCGAGTGCGGAAATACTTTTAAGAAAAGTAGGTGTTTGTAAACGTTAGTGACACATTTAAAATGGACGTTTTTGTGGCCAATAATACTAAAGTTACCAAACTTTCACAAGTAAAATGCTTCCATATGTAATCATATCGCATTATTATTAGAATTAGGCTTTCAAATTACCGCCGAGTGCGGAAATACTTTTAAGAGAAGTTGGTGTTTGTAAACGTTAGTGACACATTTAAAATGGACGTTTTTGTGGCCAATAATACTAAAGTTACCAAACTTTCACAAGTAAAATGCTTCCGTATGTAATCATATCGCATTATTATTAGAATTAGGCTTTCAAATTACCGCCGAGTGCGGAAATACTTTTAAGAAAAGTTGGTGTTTGTAAACGTTAGTGACACATTTAAAATGGACGTTTTTGTGGCCAATAATACTAAAGTTACCAAACTTTCACAAGTAAAATGCTTCCATATGTAATCATATCGCATTATTATTAGAATTAGGCTTTCAAATTACCGCCGAGTGCGGAAATACTTTTAGGAGAAGTTGGTGTTTGTAAACGTTAGTGACACATTTAAAATGGACGTTTTTGTGGCCAATAATACTAAAGTTACCAAACTTTCACAAGTAAAATGCTTCCATATGTAATCATATCGCATTATTATTAGAATTAGGCTTTCAAATTACCGCCGAGTGCGGAAATACTTTTAAGAAAAGTAGGTGTTTGTAAACGTTAGTGACACATTTAAAATGGACGTTTTTGTGGCCAATAATACTAAAGTTACCAAACTTTCACAAGTAAAATGCTTCCATATGTAATCATATGGCATTATTATTAGAATGAGGCTTTCAAATTACCGCCGAGTGCGGAAATACTTTTAGGAGAAGTTGGTGTTTGTAAACGTTAGTGACACATTTAAAATGGACGTTTTTGTGGCCAATAATACTAAAGTTACCAAACTTTCACAAGTAAAATGCTTCCATATGTAATCATATGGCATTATTATTAGAATGAGGCTTTCAAATTACCGCCGAGTGCGGAAATACTTTTAGGAGAAGTTGGTGTTTGTAAACGTTAGTGACACATTTAAAATGGACGTTTTTGTGGCCAATAATACTAAAGTTACCAAACTTTCACAAGTAAAATGCTTCCATATGTAATCATATCGCATTATTATTAGAATTAGGCTTTCAAATTACCGCCGAGTGCGGAAATACTTTTAAGAGAAGTTGGTGTTTGTAAACGTTAGTGACACATTTAAAATGGACGTTTTTGTGGCCAATAATACTAAAGTTACCAAACTTTCACAAGTAAAATGCTTCCATATGTAATCATATCGCATTATTATTAGAATGAGGCTTTCAAATTACCGCCGAGTGCGGAAATACTTTTAGGAGAAGTTGGTGTTTGTAAACGTTAGTGACACATTTAAAATGGACGTTTTTGTGGCCAATAATACTAAAGTTACCAAACTTTCACAAGTAAAATGCTTCCATATGTAATCATATCGCATTATTATTAGAATTAGGCTTTCAAATTACCGCCGAGTGCGGAAATACTTTTAAGAAAAGTAGGTGTTTGTAAACGTTAGTGACACATTTAAAATGGACGTTTTTGTGGCCAATAATACTAAAGTTACCAAACTTTCACAAGTAAAATGCTTCCATATGTAATCATATCGCATTATTATTAGAATGAGGCTTTCAAATTACCGCCGAGTGCGGAAATACTTTTAGGAGAAGTTGGTGTTTGTAAACGTTAGTGACACATTTAAAATGGACGTTTTTGTGGCCAATAATACTAAAGTTACCAAACTTTCACAAGTACAATGCTTCCATATGTAATCATATCGCATTATTATTAGAATTAGGCTTTCAAATTACCGCCGAGTGCGGAAATACTTTTAAGAGAAGTTGGTGTTTGTAAACGTTAGTGACACATTTAAAATGGACGTTTTTGTGGCCAATAATACTAAAGTTACCAAACTTTCACAAGTAAAATGCTTCCATATGTAATCATATCGCATTATTATTAGAATTAGGCTTTCAAATTACCGCCGAGTGCGGAAATACTTTTAAGAAAAGTAGGTGTTTGTAAACGTTAGTGACACATTTAAAATGGACGTTTTTGTGGCCAATAATACTAAAGTTACCAAACTTTCACAAGTAAAATGCTTCCATATGTAATCATATCGCATTATTATTAGAATTAGGCTTTCAAATTACCGCCGAGTGCGGAAATACTTTTAAGAAAAGTAGGTGTTTGTAAACGTTAGTGACACATTTAAAATGGACGTTTTTGTGGCCAATAATACTAAAGTTACCAAACTTTCACAAGTAAAATGCTTCCATATGTAATCATATCGCATTATTATTAGAATTAGACTTTCAAATTACCGCCGAGTGCGGAAATACTTTTAAGAAAAGTAGGTGTTTGTAAACGTTAGTGACACATTTAAAATGGACGTTTTTGTGGCCAATAATACTAAAGTTACCAAACTTTCACAAGTAAAATGCTTCCATATGTAATCATATCGCATTATTATTAGAATTAGGCTTTCAAATTACCGCCGAGTGCGGAAATACTTTTAAGAAAAGTAGGTGTTTGTAAACGTTAGTGACACATTTAAAATTGACGTTTTTGTGGCCAATAATACTAAAGTTACCAAACTTTCACAAGTAAAATGCTTCCGTATGTAATCATATCGCATTATTATTAGAATTAGGCTTTCAAATTACCGCCGAGTGCGGAAATACTTTTAGGAGAAGTTGGTGTTTGTAAACGTTAGTGACACATTTAAAATGGACGTTTTTGTGGCCAATAATACTAAAGTTACCAAACTTTCACAAGTAAAATGCTTCCATATGTAATCATACGCTTTATTATTAGAATTAGGCTTTCAAATTACCGCCGAGTGCGGAAATACTTTTAGGAGAAGTTGGTGTTTGTAAACGTTAGTGACACATTTAAAATGGACGTTTTTGTGGCCAATAATACTAAAGCAAACTTTCACAAGTAAAATGCTTCCATATGTAATCATATCGCATTATTATTAGAATTAGGCTTTCAAATTACCGCCGAGTGCGGAAATACTTTTAGGAGAAGTTGGTGTTTGTAAACGTTAGTGACACATTTAAAATGGACGTTTTTGTGGCCAATAATACTAAAGTTACCAAACTTTCACAAGTAAAATGCTTCCGTATGTAATCATATCGCATTATTATTAGAATTAGGCTTTCAAATTACCGCCGAGTGCGGAAATACTTTTAGGAGAAGTTGGTGTTTGTAAACGTTAGTGACACATTTAAAATGGACGTTTTTGTGGCCAATAATACTAAAGTTACCAAACTTTCACAAGTAAAATGCTTCCGTATGTAATCATATCGCATTATTATTAGAATTAGGCTTTCAAATTACCGCCGAGTGCGGAAATACTTTTAGGAGAAGTTGGTGTTTGTAAACGTTAGTGACACATTTAAAATGGACGTTTTTGTGGCCAATAATACTAAAGTTACCAAACTTTCACAAGTAAAATGCTTCCATATGTAATCATATCGCATTATTATTAGAATTAGGCTTTCAAATTACCGCCGAGTGCGGAAATACTTTTAGGAGAAGTTGGTGTTTGTAAACGTTAGTGACACATTTAAAATGGACGTTTTTGTGGCCAATAATACTAAAGTTACCAAACTTTCACAAGTAAAATGCTTCCATATGTAATCATATCGCATTATTATTAGAATTAGGCTTTCAAATTACCGCCGAGTGCGGAAATACTTTTAAGAAAAGTAGGTGTTTGTAAACGTTAGTGACACATTTAAAATGGACGTTTTTGTGGCCAATAATACTAAAGTTACCAAACTTTCACAAGTAAAATGCTTCCGTATGTAATCATATCGCATTATTATTAGAATTAGGCTTTCAAATTACCGCCGAGTGCGGAAATACTTTTAAGAGAAGTTGGTGTTTGTAAACGTTAGTGACACATTTAAAATGGACGTTTTTGTGGCCAATAATACGAAAGTTACCAAACTTTCACAAGTAAAATGCTTCCATATGTAATCATATCGCATTATTATTAGAATTAGGCTTTCAAATTACCGCCGAGTGCGGAAATACTTTTAGGAGAAGTTGGTGTTTGTAAACGTTAGTGACACATTTAAAATGGACGTTTTTGTGGCCAATAATACGAAAGTTACCAAACTTTCACAAGTAAAATGCTTCCGTATGTAATCATATCGCATTATTATTAGAATTAGGCTTTCAAATTACCGCCGAGTGCGGAAATACTTTTAAGAGAAGTTGGTGTTTGTAAACGTTAGTGACACATTTAAAATGGACGTTTTTGTGGCCAATAATACTAAAGTTACCAAACTTTCACAAGTAAAATGCTTCCGTATGTAATCATATCGCATTATTATTAGAATTAGGCTTTCAAATTACCGCCGAGTGCGGAAATACTTTTAGGAGAAGTTGGTGTTTGTAAACGTTAGTGACACATTTAAAATGGACGTTTTTGTGGCCAATAATACTAAAGTTACCAAACTTTCACAAGTAAAATGCTTCCATATGTAATCATATCAGTAGAAGTTGTGATACCTGGGCACAGCCACCCCTAAACTCGGCCGCTACGTAACCTAGGACTATAGGGGTAGTTTTGGATGATGCTCAAGGTCATCCCGACCTCAACCCCAGACCCGGGGGTGGTTTTGACCACGTTCAGAGGGGTGGGGGTATTTTTTCGAAAAAAAAAAAAAAAAAATCGGTTGCTACGTAACCTAGGACAATAGGGGTAGTTTCGGATGATGCGGGCCGACGTCGTGACCCCGACCCTAGCTTTGGGGGTGGTTTCGACCACGTTTAGAGGGGTAGGGGGCAGTTTTTCGAAAAAATTTAACTCCAGGCCACTAACCTAAGCTAGCCAAATTGTATCAAACCTAACCTAACCTAAGTGTAGGGGGTGACCTTAGCTACGTTCAGGACCTTCCCCGGCGGATGCTCCGGGGGTAGATTGGGGGGTGGGGCGATTTTCGATAAAATTTTGGAACATGTGCCTTGTCCGATATGGTGCGTAACCTAGGACTATAGGGGTAGTTTCGGATGATGCAGAGGCCTGGCGGCGACCCCCACCCAACCCTAAGGGCGGTATTGACCAAGCCTAGAGGGGTGTTAAATGGAAAAAACTAAATTCCAAACAACTAACCTAAGCTAGCCAAATTGTATCTAACCCAACATACTCCTAATTACAAGGGCGATCTTAGCTACGTTCAGGACCACCCCATGGTGTTGATCATAGACTGTAGGGTGTATGTGACTACGTCTAGATGTAGTTATTGGAAAACCTCGCAAGCCAAATTGTATCTATCTAACCTAACATACTACTAATTACAAGGGCAACATTAGCTACGTTCAGGACCATCCCTGGGGGTTATTATGGACGAAGGCAGCCCTGAAAGACCTTGAGCATGGAATCGGGGGTGACTACGTCTAGAGGTGGTTATTGGAAACTCTAATAGGTGTAACAACCTACCCCACGGACAGTCTCAGGATCTGCCCCTGAGGTGGCTACCAACGTGGGTGATATCGTGAGATATAATTGATTAATATATATGAAATATCAAAGCTCGAATGATCCCAGGGCCCACCCTAAAATGAACGGTAGAACCCGGGGTAATGAGGGATACAAGTTAAACGCCTCGTAGACCACTCACTCGGACCCTGACGGGTCAGCGCTTTAAAAACAAAACATCTAAAAATAGAACACAGTGACACTACAGAGATATCTAGTATAATACACCTTTAGAGGTGAAAAACCTAAACTATAAATGCTATCAGTGTATGAAATAATGACATGAGAATAACAACTCACCGGTTATCATTGGTGAACTCAAATTTTGTCTATGCTACAAAATAATAAACAATGCGACAAAGCCCTATGTAGGAAGACGCCTGACCGTGTGCCAGACGTGTACAGACAGCGATAACGCAATATCTTAAAACCGCAATGACAACCGGTGACCGCAGGTCTATAACCGGCACAGCTGTGTTGTTGTTGTGAGACAAGGCTATTGTAATTGTGTCAACAAACGTATCGATTTATTACGCATGCTAGTAAAAAGTAAACAAATAGCTGTGGAAGAGTCCATTCGAGAGGGGTGGACGGGTCCATTCGAGATGGACCGATCTCTATTAATCTCGGGAGATTCCATTCGGTATGGAGGGGTAGGCGTCTATGAAGTATAAATCTCATCGCAAAAAACAATAGTTGCTATACAGCTTTGGAAGAAGAAACATTCTGGTAAGCTATCTTGATTTTACTTGTTCTAGTGGGAAATCTGTAGCCTATATTAAAGCAATCGCTATTCATTGCGACCTGTGAGTCGAATAACTCGTATAATCTAATATCATTGTTGATCTGAATATTTATGAAAACAAATTAATCGCAATATTTTAATAATTATCTAGCAAATACGAGTATTAGCAAACAACTAGATTTAATTTTAAATTGTTCAACATATACCATTGTCAATCTTAGTAATCTTATTCTAGTTATTTTCTCAAAACTATCACATAGAATCAATTTGAATATACCTGTGTTAATTTAAGATCTATTATAGTGACTTGTATCTGTAAAATGGCCGTACGTGTTGTATCAACAGAACAGACATATGTAAGGAAGTTCCGTTTGAACGGTACTAGAGTGACATTCAACTTTAACCCCGTACCAGCCACGGAAAACGAGTTGATGTGGGTCAGACGAGGGCTAGAGGAAATCTTGGAGACTATGAAGAACAACGCTACCGAAGACATGCAATTGGGCTTCACCATGCAGAGCTTAAATCTCCGAAACCACGCCCCTGGATATATCGCATTTAGAGCTGCCTCTGCGACAACTGTGGACGCCCTGTTTAACATCCTAGGCTCAATAATCCAGAGCAATGCAAATACATTTAAAGCCGACGACACCTTCAGAATCACCTGTACCAAGGTCAAAGTACCTGTAGGGCGAGGGCGCAGTCGTGTAAGACCCGGAATGTATAATAACTTCGTAGAAGAATCGCACCGAAGAAGAGGAATTGTTACGATTAAAAACACAGACAACCTCTGTTTACCCCGTGCTCTGGTTGTAGCTATAGCGCAAGCGTCAAGAGACCCAGAGTACAAGCTTGTGTGTAGGGACAGATGCAAACGTCAAACCAACAGAGCAAAACGGCTAATGACTGACGCAGGGGTGCAGATAGGAGACGGCGGTGCAGGCATTAGAGAGCTGCAACAGTTTCAAGATTTACTCGCCAATTATAAAATCACCGTCTACAATTACGGCTGCAAAGGTCGTGATATTTACTTTGAAGGCGACGTTCAGAACCCCAAGCATAAGTTAAACTTGTTATATCACGCCAACCACTATAATGTTGTTACAAGCCTGACAAGTGCGTTCGCTTGTAAATACTATTGCGAATTGTGTCATGTTCCATACGACGATCGCCTGCACCATAGATGCTCAGCCCAATGCTACTCTTGCAAGAGGACCCCGCCCTGTGTGCTTGAAGACGACGGCATCCTGTGCGTCGACTGCAATAGACAGTTTCAAAATAGAGCCTGCTTTAAGGCACACATGAAGAGCGTATGCCGGGCTATAAGAAAGTGCCCAGACTGTAATAGATACATTCTAACAAGGCTAAGAAAAACTCCTCACGTGTGCGGCGAAAACTATTGTAAAGTGTGTAAGGATTACAAGCCTGCAGGCCATCTGTGCTACATGAGAATTGATACACGTCGCCCGTTAACAACCAACCTTCTGTTTATATTCTTTGATCTTGAAACACGACAAGACGAAGTTATTAACGACGCTCGTGTGCATCGAGTCAACCTGTGCGTATCCCAGCAATACTGTTGGATGTGTATGAACGGAGGAGGCGCCTGCCCACAGTGCACGGATAGAACCAGAGTCTTCAGAGAGGACCCCATCAACGGGTTCATGGCGTACGTTATGGAAGTGCGAAAGGCGTACAAGAAGGTGATTGTTATCGCTCACAACGGCCAGGCCTTTGACTTCCAGTTTATCCTAAAGTACGTGATAGAAGAGACACAATTTACACCCGACCTGATTATGCGAGGCACCAAGGTCATCCTCATGGAGATTGATAACACAAAGTTCATTGACTCTCTCAACTACATGCCTATGGCTCTATCAAAACTGCCTAAAGCCTTCGATCTGCCTCCGGAAAAGAAAAAGGGATATTTTCCGCACCTGTTCAACACGTTGGCAAACCAAACGTATGTAGGCCCCATGCCTGCCAAAGAGTACTACTGCCCCGACTCTATGTTTGACAAGAATCACGAAGAGTTCACACGATGGCACGACGAGCAGGTGCGCAACGAGTACTTCTTTGACTTTCAAAAGGAGATATTCGAGTACTGCCTATCGGACGTGCAGATCCTGGCACAGGCGTGCCTGAAATTCAGGGCCTGTTTCCTACAAGAGTGCAATGTCGATCCGTTTCTGGAGGCGGTGACTATCGCCAGCGCATGTAACCTGGCGTTTAGAAGGAACTTTCTGAAACCAAACACCATAGCCATACTACCAAAGGCTGGCTACCGCCTGGCCGATAAACAATCGTTTATCGCTCTGCAATGGTTGCTGTGGCTCGAAACAGAGGGCAACCTGCGAATAAGTCATGCAGGTAACGGCCGAGAGATGAAGGTCGACGGCTTAAAGGTCGACGGACTGTGCACAGAGACAAACACCGTGTACGAGTTCCAAGGATGCTGGTTCCACGGCTGCCCCAAGTGCTTCCCCAACGGACGTGACGCTGCTCTGGAGGACGATCCGGCGGACACACACAACGCACGCCTCGAAAGGACAAAAGCCAAGAACGCTAAAATCGCACAGG
Source organism: Prosapia bicincta (assembly GCA_036971475.1). NCBI lineage: Eukaryota > Metazoa > Arthropoda > Insecta > Hemiptera > Cercopidae > Prosapia > Prosapia bicincta. Next base: position 881,316 of record JBAIZL010000013.1, read on the forward strand.
CCGGCTACCAGGTCGTCGAGATGTGGGAGTGTGTATTTAGGCAGCAGAAGAAGGACGACAAGTCCATGGATTACCTCGACAACCACCCTGTCCTCAACGCAGCGCCTCTCAACCCTCGCCACGCATTCTTCGGCGGCAGGACGGGAAATATAAAGACCTACTGCGCCGCTAAAGAGGACGAAACCATCCAGTACGCCGACGTGTGTTCCCTCTACCCTTGGGTATGCAAGTATGGAAAATACCCGATTGGACATCCAAAGCTGGCCGTCGGCAACGACGAATGCAGGAAACTGGGGATGAGCGCCGAAGGGTTGCTCAAGTGCACAATTCTGCCGCCTACATCGCTCTACCACCCCGTATTGCCTCTAAAGATGAATAACAAGCTGATGTTTGTACTATGTCGGACATGCGGCGAAACTCTCAATCCTGGCGATTGCGACCATACGGTGGACGAGCGGGCTCTGACGGGCACATGGACCATGGACGAGATACGCAAGGCTGTAGAGAAGGGCTATGTTGTTGTGGAAATGCACGAGATGTGGCAGTACGAGATGGCATCAGGGAACGACGGCCTGTTTAAGGATTTTATTAATAAATTTCTAAAGATGAAACAGGAAGCGTCAGGCTACCCCGGCTGGTGTAAAACTGAAGAAGACAGGGCCCAGTATGTGGAGGATTATTTCACCAACGAGGGTGTCCGTTTGGACCAATCAAAGATTGTCAAAAATGAAGGCTCCCGTTCGTTGGCCAAACTAATGTTGAACTCGTTTTGGGGAAAATTTGGACAGAGAGAGAACCAGACTAAAACGTCGATTATCAGGCAGCCTCAGGAACTGTTTAGAATGCTGCAGAGCCCATCCATTGACGTCAACCACATTCAGGAAGTAAACGAGGACGTACTGGTTGTGAATTGGCAGTTTGCGGATGACGTTTGCGAGATACTGCCCACCGTCAACGTTGTGCTAGCCGTCTACACCACAGCTCACGCCCGGCTAAAGCTTTACGAATATATGGACGCTCTCGGCCCTCAACTTATCTACAAGGATACAGACAGTGTGGTATACCTTCATAGGGAGGGATTGCCAAGAGTGGTGACTGGAGATTATTTAGGCCAGATGACTGACGAGCTCTCGGACTACGGCCCTGGTTCCTACATTACAGAATTCGTCTCTGGAGGTCCTAAGGTCTACGCCTACAAAGTATGGTCTACAAATAAAAACAAACACGTGACCGTGTGCAAGGTCAAGGGCCTGACTCTCAATCTCGGCACATCAGCCTCGGTCAATTTTGAATCGATGAAGCGGATGGTTTTGGAGGGTAGCGATCCTATCGTAACCACCAGCGATAGGATACGCCGCACAGAAGATCGTGACGTCATCACCACGTCAGAAAGTAAAATCTTCAGGTTAACTGGTGCAAAGAGGAAGTTGGACGAGGACGACGGATACAACACACTGCCCTACGGTTACAAGCGTCTACGCATGAGCGAATAGTCACGCACTGTAAATATTCACCTTGACAGACGCTAATAGCTTACTTTTGTATTAATTCTGTAAAGTGGTTAGATAAACATATTGTAATTCAGCCAGCTAGATTATATATAGGTATTATTTATTCACATTGATTACTGTCTAGTGATTAGGTAAACATAGTAATAATAATGATTATCTATATATTGTATAAACAGTCTGTTAGGCAGAAGCTAGATTATATATGTATTAATTATGCACATTGATTATCTGTATATTGTATAAATATTCAACTAGATTATATATAAGTATTAATTATGCACAATGATTTGCTATGTTTTCTATAAATATTCAGACTAACCAACTTGTGGCTACAAAATATTCCACGAATGAGTAAACAATATGAATAGCTGACGAATGTTGATTTTTTCACACACAAATGTTTTTGTAAAGTAATTTGACCCCCTGCTTTGGGGGATATTTGTGTGAACAAAGTATAGACAATATTATTGCAATAACCTTTGTGTTATATATATTTTATACTTGTAATCATTTATTTGAAGCACCTGTTATATTGTAAAACATACAGATTTAGAATTTTAGACTTTACAGAGGCCTGGGAATACTATCTATGACTTTGCTGTGTTTTGCCCTATTCAGTTTATATTTTTGTTAGATTTAGCATTAGACCTATGACATGAATTGTATTTAGCCTAAATTATGCCATGTGATTGGAATATTTATGAGATATGTCTAAGCTAGTGTCCATATTTGATGTATTAATTACCTAGATATGTCTAAACTTTTTTAATTGTGTATAAAGCAATTGTAATTAGATTTAAGATTGAATGTTTAGTTGTGTACATTGTTCAGATCATAATGTTATTGTAATTATACAGTTTTATTGTCAAATGACTATTACTAATTACCTTATCCTGTGTTGACCTTTGCATTAAGTGCAAGCACATGTAAACATAGTCGCTTGAAGGAACACACTGAATTAGACTCTTGGCGTAGCGGATGTCTGTACTCTTGATGGTTCAATGCACACCCATTGAGAAATTGTTAAATGACTAGCGTCAGAACATGATCATAGGCATTGGTATGTAACTGTCCTGTAGATAGCAAATATAGGTGGCAGGTTAATCCTATACAGATGACTGTTCGGACGCCGTCTTGACCGACATTGAGTTTGACGTCATTTGCTGCGGTTATGTCCAGAGTGTGCTATTGCGGTCGTAACGATATTACTGTAAAGGATTTAAACAAGCATTGTCGAGCTGTGTGTATGATCTACACCTGCAATGAAGCGTAATAACACTGTTTATTGACTTGTAGGCCTATGTACCGTATCATGCATATTGGTTTAATACAGAATGTGTGTAGATTTACAGGTATTTCAACCTAACACATTATGTATGCCTATGTAGGTTAACACTCATATATACTTAATACAGGTTTACGTGGATATTGGCTAAACACAATCTGTAGGCTAATATAGGGTAACATAGATATTGGATTAATACAGAGAGAGAGAATGTAGGTGTCCTTGCTTACTAGCTTGTTGCGTAACATACATAATGGTTTAATACAGGATGTATACTATTGTGATTGGTAGCTGTTTTACCACTCCAAGGTAGCTTTACCTAAGACCTGACTTCAGGATGGTTTTAACCTAAGTCCAAGGTGGCTTTACCTACGACCTGACTTGACGGTGTCTTTACCTATGGCCTCAAGGTAGCGTTACCTTGGGCCTACCTCCAAGGTAGCTTTACCTTAGTTAGTATGCTGTAATTGATACAACATACCTAGACAATATGTGAGATATTTTGGTAAGCGTTGGTAGCTATCTATATATTGTCTAAGGCCTAAGGCTTTTGCCAGTGCCTTCACTAACCATAACCCATTAGCTGAAACGTTGATCTGGCCGTAGCCTATTTGAGCTTGGTGTCAATGTCGTTCGTTTGAACTTCGTGTATGTTGGTCGGCTAAGTTTGGCGTAGTGTTGTATAGTTGAAACGTTAGCCATTTGATCTAGCTCTGTTGTTAGGCCATGTATCGGTTGTCAGGGTATGTATTTGATTCAGGGTTGGGTATCTATTGTCTAGCTATGTAGCCTATGGTCAGGCCAGGTATGTTGTCAGGCCCTGTAGGCTATGGTGAGGCTAGGTATCTGTTGTCAGGGTATGGGTTACTCTTGCATTACCATAGATCCATGTGTATGGGTAACCGGCTTAGCATAATATGTGGGTTTACATACATAACACATATTGTAGGCTAACTATATATATTACCCAAGCCATGCAATGGATATTATATGTTAACCCTTCGTAGGGCTGTGCATCGAATACTGTGTGTTACCCCTAGTCAAGCCATTCATCGGATACTATGTGATACGCATTAGCCTAGCTATGCACCAGGTACTATTTAATAACCCTTAGCCAGACTATGCAATGAATATTATGTGTTAGTTTGTAATCAACCTACTCATGTGATAATCATAGTCAATCTGCTCATCGGATACTGTTTGTTAGGCCCTAGTCGGACCGTGCATTTTATATTATGTGTTAACTTGTATTTAAACTTCTCATCGGATACGATGTGTTTACCTCTACAAACAGCATCGCCCGCTTTGTTGTAATCAACAGTCGCGGTTGTGACGTAATTATGGATCAGTCCAACTTGCTTGGACTCGTCCACTCACCTCTCAAATGGACTCTTCCACAGCTATGTATAAAACATTATATACAGGTACAAACAGCATCGCCCGCTTTGTTGTAATCAACAGTCGTGGTTGTGACGTAATTATGGATCAGTCCAACTTGCTTGGACTCGTCCACTCACCTCTCAAATGGACTCTTCCACAGCTATGTATAAAACATTATATACAGGTGGAGATATAGTGCTTTTGCATAGTCTGTGTTTAGAGTGATCTGTGTGTGTGTTTGCCAGTAAGTAGTAAAAATGTCATCACCAGTGTCGGCAAAGTTTTCAGCTTTAAATTCTGTAGATTCTGTGCCTATACGCGATCTAAAGATAGGCAAAGCCTATAAAATTGTAAATGCGCGTTTTGTCGAGGCAAAGTATGGTACCGCCGTACTTGTAGACTTACGGGTAGATGATGAAGACAGACGCGCTGTCTTTCTTCCAAAGCGTTACGCTACGGCGTTGACTGTGGAAGATTTGAGCTCTATATTGGGCAAATCTTTAGCTGTTATCAAACATGTAGGCCAGACCGTGAATATGGCCATTACAGAGTAATATTATTCTTTAAAACGTTTCAGCATGTTTATTTTTTTTAAATTTTACAGTGTCTCTATCTTTGTTTAATCTATGCGCTATTGAGGTCTGCGCGTGCGTACAGAACAGAAATTATATAGACAGTTTGGACTTACCTGTATCTGTAAAGCAAGTGTTGATAAAATATTTTAAAGACTATGTATTGATGAAGTCTTGTGATAGCTCTGATTTTGATTTTACGTCTATAGATTTCAATAATTTAACTTTTTCAGAATTTTTAATGTTGATGAACCACCCAGACGAGGTGCCTGTATTTGTCGAAGAGAGGACATTTGTCAAATTTATTAGATTTCACTACACAGGTCTGTCTAATAATATTTGCCGAGAGTGTTTGAGTAACTTTGTGCTCCGTCAGGCAGATAGTTTCGACATCAAAAGTGCCGGTTACACGTACTCTATAGCCGAGGTGGACGGCTGCGATTTTTTATACCATATCTGGGACTCTGATAACTGGTGCGATATCTGTTTAAGCCCGTTATTTAAATTATATAGTTTTGAAGACTTTCTGCAATCAACCCAGGAGGAGAGCTATACTTTGATCAACTATTGTGATCCGTCAATCTGTAGATCATACATTCACGAGAGATGGCGTCACAACAACCTATAAACACTTGCATTGTAAGTACCTAGTCTTTTTTCAAATTGAGTTAAGTCTAGATGACACAATAGGTGTTTATTTATAGGAGAGAATATTTTCACAATTATTTTTTTTTGTATTGCCTAGGTCATACACTATATTGAATGAGTGGTGGTGTATATTCAATAACGTTTAATATATATTTTGAACACGAGATATTATATGTTAATGTCAGGCCTTTTTCAATTTTTGTAAGGCTTAGATCACACAGTATAGTGAATGAGTGGTAGTCTATTTTCAACAGCGCTTAATACATATTTTGGACACGAGGTAGCGTCATTTTCAAATTACCCGAAGCCTAGATCATAGAGAATATTGAGTGAGTGGTAATTTATTTTCATTAGCGTTTAATATATATTTTGGATACGAGATATTATATGTTAATGTCAGGCCTTTTTCAAAAGCCTTAGATCACACAGTATATTGAATGAGTGGTAGTCTATTTTCAACAGCGCCTAATACATATTTTGGACACGAGGTAGCGTCATGTTCAAATTATCTGAAGCCTAGATCATAGAATATATTCGATGGTAGTTTATTTAGATTCTTTTTTCTAGGCGTACACAGCGCTTTCAGATTCTTCACTATCCTATTCGCCTCTACTACTACCTATGGGCTCGTCTCCAGGAGATTTACCTACCCGTCCGCCCGGCATTGATACGGACAGCGATGAGGAAGATCATAGACCCAGCTATAGTTGTGATGATTCGTTTTCGTTTCGCCTGCACGATTTCCTGATGGTTTCTCATCCACCGAGGAACCCGCCTTCACCCCGCACATGCATACAGACGCTGGATTACACCTTGATGCAGCTCCAGCTGGCAATTAGGGATCTACGGACGGCTGCCTCAAAATCTTACTACAAGACGAGCCGGACCTTTGCGTATAACGTTTGGGGCATGACGAGACGGTTCCTACAGGATATTGTGGTGGCTGGAGACTACACTGTCCAGCGTACCAATAATGTAGGTGGATTTTCATATTATTTCTTTCAGGATATCCGGACCTATTTACTAACATATTGTTTCTTTCAGGATTTGTATATGCACATACACTTGTTACTAATTGACTTTTTTGCCTTCAGCCACGACCGGCAGAGTTTGGCTTATGCATTATATGTTGTGAGAACCCTCGCAACGCTGTTGCTACGCCTTGCGGACATGTCTTTTGCTTACCCTGTCTCTCAAGATGTATTCGCTGCCCACATTGCAGATCTCGGATCATCGATATATTTAAATTATATTTGTAATATTGAGGAACAATTTATATCTATGCACTGTAAAATTATTTTTATATGTTTGTTTAATAAATCGTCATGCTGAATATACTTATTGTATATATTATTTCATATACCTACCCTTTTCGGATCCTTATATCGTTGGCCTTAACCAATATTATATGTTTATATTGCTAAGCCGCTCTGTTGAATAGATAGTTGGGTTCGTTTTATAGCATATATTTATTCATGTTATGTGATAGACCTCGTTATTAGTGTTTCTCCATAGACCTTTATATCTAAACCTATTTACATTATAGAATATATACATAGTAGCTATCTGTTTACTTAATCTACAACGGCCTAATACGATTATATTTAAACACATTTTTGGCTGTAGGGTGTATACATATCTGACTTTTTATTATATATGTATGCCATGGTATAACGATATTACATAGTATATCGATGCAGTAATCAAATCGACATAGCCGTACGTGTTTTAGGCTTGCTATAGCGGTCACCGGTTATCATTGCGGTTTTCTGATATTGCGTTATCGTTGTCTGTACACGTCTGGCACACGGTCAGGCGTCTTCCAACATAAGGCTTTGTCGCAATGTTTCACTTTTAGAGGTAGGCCAAACTCTATATGTTTTTTGATAATCTGTAGCGCGGGTCGCTAGCTAGTCATGGATCATAGCCCACTGTTTTGTTTAGCAATCAACCTGTGGCCCTCGTTACCTGGGTTCCCTGGGTGGGCCCTGGGATCATTCGAGCGTTGATATTTCATATATTAATCAATTATATCTCGCGATATCACCCACGTTGGTAGCCACCTCAGGGACAGATCCTGAGACTGTCCCGGGTTGTTACGTCATAGGCTTGCCTGATTAGTTTTTTTTTCCAATAACCACCTCTAGACGTAGTCACCCCCGATTCCATGCTCATGGTCTTTCAGAGCCGCCTCTCGTCCATAACATCCCCCAGAGATGGTCCTGTTCGTTGCTGACATAGCCCAATCTACTAGGGGTAGGTTAGATACATTTTGGCCGGCCTAGGTTAGTCGATTATAAACCCCATAGTCTATGATCAACACCGTGGGGTGGTCCTAAACGTAGCTAAGATCGCCCTTGTAATTAGGAGTATGTTAGGTTAGATACAATTTGGCTAGCGAGGTTTTCCAATAACTACATCTAGACGTAGTCAGTGATCAAGGTCTTTCAGGGCTGCCTTCGTCCATAATAACCCCCGGGGAAGGTCCTAAACGTAGCTGAGATGTCCCCCAACACTTAGGTTAGATCCGTTTTGCCTAGCTTGGGTTAGCTAGTTGGAATTAGTTTTTTCCATTTACCGCCCCTTTAGGCTTGGTCAAAACCACCCTTAGGGGTGAGGGTCGCCGCCAGGCCTCTGCATCATCCAAAACTACTCCTATAGTCCTAGGTTACGTAGCGGCCGAGTTAGGTTAAAATAAAATTTTTTTCGAAACATTACCCCCACCCCTCTAGACGCGGTCGAAACCACCCCTTGGTCTGGGATCAGGTGCGCAATGACCTTATGCATCATCCTAAACTACCCCTATAGTCCTAGGTTACGCACCCTATCGGACAAGGCACATGTTCCAAAATTTTATCGAAAATCGCCCCACCCCTAATCCACCCCCGGAGCATCCGCCGGGGAAGGTCCTGAACGTAGCTAGGGTCACCCCCTACACTTAGGTTGGGTTAGGTTGGATACAATTTGGCTAGCTTAGGTTAGTGGCTTGAAGTTAAATTTTTTCGAAAAACTACCCTCAACCCCTCTAAACGTGGTCAAAACCACCCCCGGGTCTGGGATCCGGTAGGCAATGACCTCCTGCATCATCCGAAACTACCCCTACAGTCCTGGGTTACGTAGCGGCCGATTTTTTTTTTCGAAAACCTACCCCCTACCCCCCTGAACGTGGTCAAAACCACCCCCGGGTCTGGGGTCAGGGTTGGGATGACCTTGAGCATCATCCAAAACTACCCCTATAGTCCTAGGTTACGTAGCGGCCGAGTTTAGGGGTGGCTGTGCCCAGGTATCACAACTTCTACTCATATCGCATTATTATTAGAATTAGGCTTTCAAATTACCGCCGAGTGCGGAAATACTTTTAAGAAAAGTAGGTGTTTGTAAACGTTAGTGACACATTTAAAATGGACGTTTTTGTGGCCAATAATACTAAAGTTACCAAACTTTCACAAGTAAAATGCTTCCATATGTAATCATATCGCATTATTATTAGAATGAGGCTTTCAAATTACCGCCGAGTGCGGAAATACTTTTAAGAGAAGTTGGTGTTTGTAAACGTTAGTGACACATTTAAAATGGACGTTTTTGTGGCCAATAATACTAAAGTTACCAAACTTTCACAAGTAAAATGCTTCCGTATGTAATCATATCGCATTATTATTAGAATTAGGCTTTCAAATTACCGCCGAGTGCGGAAATACTTTTAGGAGAAGTTGGTGTTTGTAAACGTTAGTGACACATTTAAAATGGACGTTTTTGTGGCCAATAATACTAAAGTTACCAAACTTTCACAAGTAAAATGCTTCCATATGTAATCATATCGCATTATTATTAGAATTAGGCTTTCAAATTACCGCCGAGTGCGGAAATACTTTTAAGAAAAGTTGATGTTTGTAAACGTTAGTGACACATTTAAAATGGACGTTTTTGTGGCCAATAATACTAAAGTTACCAAACTTTCACAAGTAAAATGCTTCCGTATGTAATCATATCGCATTATTATTAGAATTAGGCTTTCAAATTACCGTCGAGTGCGGAAATACTTTTAAGAAAAGTTGATGTTTGTAAACGTTAGTGACACATTTAAAATGGACGTTTTTGTGGCCAATAATACTAAAGTTACCAAACTTTCACAAGTAAAATGCTTCCGTATGTAATCATATCGCATTATTATTAGAATTAGGCTTTCAAATTACCGTCGAGTGCGGAAATACTTTTAAGAAAAGTTGATGTTTGTAAACGTTAGTGACACATTTAAAATGGACGTTTTTGTGGCCAATAATACTAAAGTTACCAAACTTTCACAAGTAAAATGCTTCCGTATGTAATCATATCGCATTATTATTAGAATTAGGCTTTCAAATTACCGCCGAGTGCGGAAATACTTTTAGGGGAAGTTGGTGTTTGTAAACGTTAGTGACACATTTAAAATGGACGTTTTTGTGGCCAATAATACTAAAGTTACCAAACTTTCACAAGTAAAATGCTTCCGTATGTAATCATATCGCATTATTATTAGAATTAGGCTTTCAAATTACCGCCGAGTGCGGAAATACTTTTAGGGGAAGTTGGTGTTTGTAAACGTTAGTGACACATTTAAAATGGACGTTTTTGTGGCCAATAATACTAAAGTTACCAAACTTTCACAAGTAAAATGCTTCCATATGTAATCATATCGCATTATTATTAGAATTAGGCTTTCAAATTACCGCCGAGTGCGGAAATACTTTTAAGAAAAGTAGGTGTTTGTAAACGTTAGTGACACATTTAAAATGGACGTTTTTGTGGCCAATAATACTAAAGTTACCAAACTTTCACAAGTAAAATGCTTCCATATGTAATCATATCGCATTATTATTAGAATTAGGCTTTCAAATTACCGCCGAGTGCGGAAATACTTTTAAGAGAAGTTGGTGTTTGTAAACGTTAGTGACACATTTAAAATGGACGTTTTTGTGGCCAATAATACTAAAGTTACCAAACTTTCACAAGTAAAATGCTTCCATATGTAATCATATCGCATTATTATTAGAATTAGGCTTTCAAATTACCGCCGAGTGCGGAAATACTTTTAGGAGAAGTTGGTGTTTGTAAACGTTAGTGACACATTTAAAATGGACGTTTTTGTGGCCAATAATACTAAAGTTACCAAACTTTCACAAGTAAAATGCTTCCATATGTAATCATATCGCATTATTATTAGAATTAGGCTTTCAAATTACCGTCGAGTGCGGAAATACTTTTAAGAAAAGTTGATGTTTGTAAACGTTAGTGACACATTTAAAATGGACGTTTTTGTGGCCAATAATACTAAAGTTACCAAACTTTCACAAGTAAAATGCTTCCGTATGTAATCATATCGCATTATTATTAGAATTAGGCTTTCAAATTACCGCCGAGTGCGGAAATACTTTTAGGGGAAGTTGGTGTTTGTAAACGTTAGTGACACATTTAAAATGGACGTTTTTGTGGCCAATAATACTAAAGTTACCAAACTTTCACAAGTAAAATGCTTCCATATGTAATCATATCGCATTATTATTAGAATTAGGCTTTCAAATTACCGCCGAGTGCGGAAATACTTTTAAGAAAAGTAGGTGTTTGTAAACGTTAGTGACACATTTAAAATGGACGTTTTTGTGGCCAATAATACTAAAGTTACCAAACTTTCACAAGTAAAATGCTTCCATATGTAATCATATCGCATTATTATTAGAATTAGGCTTTCAAATTACCGCCGAGTGCGGAAATACTTTTAAGAGAAGTTGGTGTTTGTAAACGTTAGTGACACATTTAAAATGGACGTTTTTGTGGCCAATAATACTAAAGTTACCAAACTTTCACAAGTAAAATGCTTCCATATGTAATCATATCGCATTATTATTAGAATTAGGCTTTCAAATTACCGCCGAGTGCGGAAATACTTTTAGGAGAAGTTGGTGTTTGTAAACGTTAGTGACACATTTAAAATGGACGTTTTTGTGGCCAATAATACTAAAGTTACCAAACTTTCACAAGTAAAATGCTTCCATATGTAATCATATCGCATTATTATTAGAATTAGGCTTTCAAATTACCGCCGAGTGCGGAAATACTTTTAAGAAAAGTAGGTGTTTGTAAACGTTAGTGACACATTTAAAATGGACGTTTTTGTGGCCAATAATACTAAAGTTACCAAACTTTCACAAGTAAAATGCTTCCGTATGTAATCATATCGCATTATTATTAGAATTAGGCTTTCAAATTACCGCCGAGTGCGGAAATACTTTTAAGAGAAGTTGGTGTTTGTAAACGTTAGTGACACATTTAAAATGGACGTTTTTGTGGCCAATAATACTAAAGTTACCAAACTTTCACAAGTAAAATGCTTCCGTATGTAATCATATCGCATTATTATTAGAATTAGGCTTTCAAATTACCGCCGAGTGCGGAAATACTTTTAGGAGAAGTTGGTGTTTGTAAACGTTAGTGACACATTTAAAATGGACGTTTTTGTGGCCAATAATACTAAAGTTACCAAACTTTCACAAGTAAAATGCTTCCGTATGTAATCATATCGCATTATTATTAGAATTAGGCTTTCAAATTACCGTCGAGTGCGGAAATACTTTTAGGAGAAGTTGGTGTTTGTAAACGTTAGTGACACATTTAAAATGGACGTTTTTGTGGCCAATAATACTAAAGTTACCAAACTTTCACAAGTAAAATGCTTCCGTATGTAATCATATCGCATTATTATTAGAATTAGGCTTTCAAATTACCGTCGAGTGCGGAAATACTTTTAGGAGAAGTTGGTGTTTGTAAACGTTAGTGACACATTTAAAATGGACGTTTTTGTGGCCAATAATACTAAAGTTACCAAACTTTCACAAGTAAAATGCTTCCGTATGTAATCATATCGCATTATTATTAGAATTAGGCTTTCAAATTACCGCCGAGTGCGGAAATACTTTTAGGAGAAGTTGGTGTTTGTAAACGTTAGTGACACATTTAAAATGGACGTTTTTGTGGCCAATAATACTAAAGTTACCAAACTTTCACAAGTAAAATGCTTCCATATGTAATCATATCGCATTATTATTAGAATTAGGCTTTCAAATTACCGCCGAGTGCGGAAATACTTTTAAGAAAAGTAGGTGTTTGTAAACGTTAGTGACACATTTAAAATGGACGTTTTTGTGGCCAATAATACTAAAGTTACCAAACTTTCACAAGTAAAATGCTTCCGTATGTAATCATATCGCATTATTATTAGAATTAGGCTTTCAAATTACCGCCGAGTGCGGAAATACTTTTAGGAGAAGTTGGTGTTTGTAAACGTTAGTGACACATTTAAAATGGACGTTTTTGTGGCCAATAATACTAAAGTTACCAAACTTTCACAAGTAAAATGCTTCCATATGTAATCATATCGCATTATTATTAGAATTAGGCTTTCAAATTACCGCCGAGTGCGGAAATACTTTTAAGAGAAGTTGGTGTTTGTAAACGTTAGTGACACATTTAAAATGGACGTTTTTGTGGCCAATAATACTAAAGTTACCAAACTTTCACAAGTAAAATGCTTCCGTATGTAATCATATCGCATTATTATTAGAATTAGGCTTTCAAATTACCGTCGAGTGCGGAAATACTTTTAGGAGAAGTTGGTGTTTGTAAACGTTAGTGACACATTTAAAATGGACGTTTTTGTGGCCAATAATACTAAAGTTACCAAACTTTCACAAGTAAAATGCTTCCGTATGTAATCATATCGCATTATTATTAGAATTAGGCTTTCAAATTACCGCCGAGTGCGGAAATACTTTTAGGAGAAGTTGGTGTTTGTAAACGTTAGTGACACATTTAAAATGGACGTTTTTGTGGCCAATAATACTAAAGTTACCAAACTTTCACAAGTAAAATGCTTCCATATGTAATCATATCGCATTATTATTAGAATTAGGCTTTCAAATTACCGCCGAGTGCGGAAATACTTTTAAGAAAAGTAGGTGTTTGTAAACGTTAGTGACACATTTAAAATGGACGTTTTTGTGGCCAATAATACTAAAGTTACCAAACTTTCACAAGTAAAATGCTTCCGTATGTAATCATATCGCATTATTATTAGAATTAGGCTTTCAAATTACCGCCGAGTGCGGAAATACTTTTAGGAGAAGTTGGTGTTTGTAAACGTTAGTGACACATTTAAAATGGACGTTTTTGTGGCCAATAATACTAAAGTTACCAAACTTTCACAAGTAAAATGCTTCCATATGTAATCATATCGCATTATTATTAGAATTAGGCTTTCAAATTACCGCCGAGTGCGGAAATACTTTTAAGAGAAGTTGGTGTTTGTAAACGTTAGTGACACATTTAAAATGGACGTTTTTGTGGCCAATAATACTAAAGTTACCAAACTTTCACAAGTAAAATGCTTCCGTATGTAATCATATCGCATTATTATTAGAATTAGGCTTTCAAATTACCGCCGAGTGCGGAAATACTTTTAGGAGAAGTTGGTGTTTGTAAACGTTAGTGACACATTTAAAATGGACGTTTTTGTGGCCAATAATACTAAAGTTACCAAACTTTCACAAGTAAAATGCTTCCATATGTAATCATATCGCATTATTATTAGAATTAGGCTTTCAAATTACCGCCGAGTGCGGAAATACTTTTAAGAAAAGTAGGTGTTTGTAAACGTTAGTGACACATTTAAAATGGACGTTTTTGTGGCCAATAATACTAAAGTTACCAAACTTTCACAAGTAAAATGCTTCCGTATGTAATCATATCGCATTATTATTAGAATTAGGCTTTCAAATTACCGCCGAGTGCGGAAATACTTTTAAGAAAAGTAGGTGTTTGTAAACGTTAGTGACACATTTAAAATGGACGTTTTTGTGGCCAATAATACTAAAGTTACCAAACTTTCACAAGTAAAATGCTTCCATATGTAATCATATCGCATTATTATTAGAATGAGGCTTTCAAATTACCGCCGAGTGCGGAAATACTTTTAGGAGAAGTTGGTGTTTGTAAACGTTAGTGACACATTTAAAATGGACGTTTTTGTGGCCAATAATACTAAAGTTACCAAACTTTCACAAGTAAAATGCTTCCATATGTAATCATATCGCATTATTATTAGAATTAGGCTTTCAAATTACCGCCGAGTGCGGAAATACTTTTAAGAAAAGTAGGTGTTTGTAAACGTTAGTGACACATTTAAAATGGACGTTTTTGTGGCCAATAATACTAAAGTTACCAAACTTTCACAAGTAAAATGCTTCCATATGTAATCATATCGCATTATTATTAGAATTAGGCTTTCAAATTACCGCCGAGTGCGGAAATACTTTTAAGAGAAGTTGGTGTTTGTAAACGTTAGTGACACATTTAAAATGGACGTTTTTGTGGCCAATAATACTAAAGTTACCAAACTTTCACAAGTAAAATGCTTCCGTATGTAATCATATCGCATTATTATTAGAATTTGGCTTTCAAATTACCGTCGAGTGCGGAAATACTTTTAAGAGAAGTTGGTGTTTGTAAACGTTAGTGACACATTTAAAATGGACGTTTTTGTGGCCAATAATACTAAAGTTACCAAACTTTCACAAGTAAAATGCTTCCATATGTAATCATATCGCATTATTATTAGAATTAGGCTTTCAAATTACCGCCGAGTGCGGAAATACTTTTAAGAAAAGTAGGTGTTTGTAAACGTTAGTGACACATTTAAAATGGACGTTTTTGTGGCCAATAATACTAAAGTTACCAAACTTTCACAAGTAAAATGCTTCCGTATGTAATCATATCGCATTATTATTAGAATTAGGCTTTCAAATTACCGTCGAGTGCGGAAATACTTTTAAGAAAAGTAGGTGTTTGTAAACGTTAGTGACACATTTAAAATGGACGTTTTTGTGGCCAATAATACTAAAGTTACCAAACTTTCACAAGTAAAATGCTTCCGTATGTAATCATATCGCATTATTATTAGAATTAGGCTTTCAAATTACCGCCGAGTGCGGAAATACTTTTAAGAGAAGTTGGTGTTTGTAAACGTTAGTGACACATTTAAAATGGACGTTTTTGTGGCCAATAATACTAAAGTTACCAAACTTTCACAAGTAAAATGCTTCCGTATGTAATCATATCGCATTATTATTAGAATTAGGCTTTCAAATTACCGTCGAGTGCGGAAATACTTTTAAGAAAAGTAGGTGTTTGTAAACGTTAGTGACACATTTAAAATGGACGTTTTTGTGGCCAATAATACTAAAGTTACCAAACTTTCACAAGTAAAATGCTTCCGTATGTAATCATATCGCATTATTATTAGAATTAGGCTTTCAAATTACCGCCGAGTGCGGAAATACTTTTAAGAAAAGTAGGTGTTTGTAAACGTTAGTGACACATTTAAAATGGACGTTTTTGTGGCCAATAATACTAAAGTTACCAAACTTTCACAAGTAAAATGCTTCCGTATGTAATCATATCGCATTATTATTAGAATTAGGCTTTCAAATTACCGCCGAGTGCGGAAATACTTTTAAGAGAAGTTGGTGTTTGTAAACGTTAGTGACACATTTAAAATGGACGTTTTTGTGGCCAATAATACTAAAGTTACCAAACTTTCACAAGTAAAATGCTTCCGTATGTAATCATATCGCATTATTATTAGAATTAGGCTTTCAAATTACCGCCGAGTGCGGAAATACTTTTAAGAAAAGTAGGTGTTTGTAAACGTTAGTGACACATTTAAAATGGACGTTTTTGTGGCCAATAATACTAAAGTTACCAAACTTTCACAAGTAAAATGCTTCCGTATGTAATCATATCGCATTATTATTAGAATTAGGCTTTCAAATTACCGCCGAGTGCGGAAATACTTTTAAGAGAAGTTGGTGTTTGTAAACGTTAGTGACACATTTAAAATGGACGTTTTTGTGGCCAATAATACTAAAGTTACCAAACTTTCACAAGTAAAATGCTTCCGTATGTAATCATATCGCATTATTATTAGAATTAGGCTTTCAAATTACCGTCGAGTGCGGAAATACTTTTAAGAAAAGTAGGTGTTTGTAAACGTTAGTGACACATTTAAAATGGACGTTTTTGTGGCCAATAATACTAAAGTTACCAAACTTTCACAAGTAAAATGCTTCCGTATGTAATCATATCGCATTATTATTAGAATTAGGCTTTCAAATTACCGCCGAGTGCGGAAATACTTTTAAGAGAAGTTGGTGTTTGTAAACGTTAGTGACACATTTAAAATGGACGTTTTTGTGGCCAATAATACTAAAGTTACCAAACTTTCACAAGTAAAATGCTTCCATATGTAATCATATCGCATTATTATTAGAATTAGGCTTTCAAATTACCGCCGAGTGCGGAAATACTTTTAAGAGAAGTTGGTGTTTGTAAACGTTAGTGACACATTTAAAATGGACGTTTTTGTGGCCAATAATACTAAAGTTACCAAACTTTCACAAGTAAAATGCTTCCGTATGTAATCATATCGCATTATTATTAGAATTAGGCTTTCAAATTACCGCCGAGTGCGGAAATACTTTTAAGAGAAGTTGGTGTTTGTAAACGTTAGTGACACATTTAAAATGGACGTTTTTGTGGCCAATAATACTAAAGTTACCAAACTTTCACAAGTAAAATGCTTCCATATGTAATCATATCGCATTATTATTAGAATTAGGCTTTCAAATTACCGCCGAGTGCGGAAATACTTTTAAGAGAAGTTGGTGTTTGTAAACGTTAGTGACACATTTAAAATGGACGTTTTTGTGGCCAATAATACTAAAGTTACCAAACTTTCACAAGTAAAATGCTTCCGTATGTAATCATATCGCATTATTATTAGAATTAGGCTTTCAAATTACCGTCGAGTGCGGAAATACTTTTAAGAGAAGTTGGTGTTTGTAAACGTTAGTGACACATTTAAAATGGACGTTTTTGTGGCCAATAATACTAAAGTTACCAAACTTTCACAAGTAAAATGCTTCCGTATGTAATCATATCGCATTATTATTAGAATTAGGCTTTCAAATTACCGCCGAGTGCGGAAATACTTTTAAGAGAAGTTGGTGTTTGTAAACGTTAGTGACACATTTAAAATGGACGTTTTTGTGGCCAATAATACTAAAGTTACCAAACTTTCACAAGTAAAATGCTTCCATATGTAATCATATCGCATTATTATTAGAATTAGGCTTTCAAATTACCGCCGAGTGCGGAAATACTTTTAAGAGAAGTTGGTGTTTGTAAACGTTAGTGACACATTTAAAATGGACGTTTTTGTGGCCAATAATACTAAAGTTACCAAACTTTCACAAGTAAAATGCTTCCATATGTAATCATATCGCATTATTATTAGAATTAGGCTTTCAAATTACCGCCGAGTGCGGAAATACTTTTAAGAGAAGTTGGTGTTTGTAAACGTTAGTGACACATTTAAAATGGACGTTTTTGTGGCCAATAATACTAAAGTTACCAAACTTTCACAAGTAAAATGCTTCCATATGTAATCATATCGCATTATTATTAGAATTAGGCTTTCAAATTACCGCCGAGTGCGGAAATACTTTTAAGAGAAGTTGGTGTTTGTAAACGTTAGTGACACATTTAAAATGGACGTTTTTGTGGCCAATAATACTAAAGTTACCAAACTTTCACAAGTAAAATGCTTCCATATGTAATCATATCGCATTATTATTAGAATTAGGCTTTCAAATTACCGCCGAGTGCGGAAATACTTTTAAGAGAAGTTGGTGTTTGTAAACGTTAGTGACACATTTAAAATGGACGTTTTTGTGGCCAATAATACTAAAGTTACCAAACTTTCACAAGTAAAATGCTTCCATATGTAATCATATCGCATTATTATTAGAATTAGGCTTTCAAATTACCGCCGAGTGCGGAAATACTTTTAAGAGAAGTTGGTGTTTGTAAACGTTAGTGACACATTTAAAATGGACGTTTTTGTGGCCAATAATACTAAAGTTACCAAACTTTCACAAGTAAAATGCTTCCATATGTAATCATATCGCATTATTATTAGAATTAGGCTTTCAAATTACCGCCGAGTGCGGAAATACTTTTAAGAGAAGTTGGTGTTTGTAAACGTTAGTGACACATTTAAAATGGACGTTTTTGTGGCCAATAATACTAAAGTTACCAAACTTTCACAAGTAAAATGCTTCCATATGTAATCATATCGCATTATTATTAGAATTAGGCTTTCAAATTACCGCCGAGTGCGGAAATACTTTTAAGAGAAGTTGGTGTTTGTAAACGTTAGTGACACATTTAAAATGGACGTTTTTGTGGCCAATAATACTAAAGTTACCAAACTTTCACAAGTAAAATGCTTCCATATGTAATCATATCGCATTATTATTAGAATTAGGCTTTCAAATTACCGCCGAGTGCGGAAATACTTTTAAGAGAAGTTGGTGTTTGTAAACGTTAGTGACACATTTAAAATGGACGTTTTTGTGGCCAATAATACTAAAGTTACCAAACTTTCACAAGTAAAATGCTTCCATATGTAATCATATCGCATTATTATTAGAATTAGGCTTTCAAATTACCGCCGAGTGCGGAAATACTTTTAAGAGAAGTTGGTGTTTGTAAACGTTAGTGACACATTTAAAATGGACGTTTTTGTGGCCAATAATACTAAAGTTACCAAACTTTCACAAGTAAAATGCTTCCATATGTAATCATATCGCATTATTATTAGAATTAGGCTTTCAAATTACCGCCGAGTGCGGAAATACTTTTAAGAGAAGTTGGTGTTTGTAAACGTTAGTGACACATTTAAAATGGACGTTTTTGTGGCCAATAATACTAAAGTTACCAAACTTTCACAAGTAAAATGCTTCCATATGTAATCATATCGCATTATTATTAGAATTAGGCTTTCAAATTACCGCCGAGTGCGGAAATACTTTTAAGAGAAGTTGGTGTTTGTAAACGTTAGTGACACATTTAAAATGGACGTTTTTGTGGCCAATAATACTAAAGTTACCAAACTTTCACAAGTAAAATGCTTCCATATGTAATCATATCGCATTATTATTAGAATTAGGCTTTCAAATTACCGCCGAGTGCGGAAATACTTTTAAGAGAAGTTGGTGTTTGTAAACGTTAGTGACACATTTAAAATGGACGTTTTTGTGGCCAATAATACTAAAGTTACCAAACTTTCACAAGTAAAATGCTTCCGTATGTAATCATATCGCATTATTATTAGAATTAGGCTTTCAAATTACCGCCGAGTGCGGAAATACTTTTAAGAGAAGTTGGTGTTTGTAAACGTTAGTGACACATTTAAAATGGACGTTTTTGTGGCCAATAATACTAAAGTTACCAAACTTTCACAAGTAAAATGCTTCCGTATGTGATCATATCGCATTATTATTAGAATTAGGCTTTCAAATTACCGCCGAGTGCGGAAATACTTTTAAGAAAAGTAGGTGTTTGTAAACGTTAGTGACACATTTAAAATGGACGTTTTTGTGGCCAATAATACTAAAGTTACCAAACTTTCACAAGTAAAATGCTTCCATATGTAATCATATCGCATTATTATTAGAATTAGGCTTTCAAATTACCGCCGAGTGCGGAAATACTTTTAAGAGAAGTTGGTGTTTGTAAACGTTAGTGACACATTTAAAATGGACGTTTTTGTGGCCAATAATACTAAAGTTACCAAACTTTCACAAGTAAAATGCTTCCATATGTAATCATACGCTTTATTATTAGAATTAGGCTTTCAAATTACCGCCGAGTGCGGAAATACTTTTAAGAGAAGTTGGTGTTTGTAAACGTTAGTGACACATTTAAAATGGACGTTTTTGTGGCCAATAATACTAAAGTTACCAAACTTTCACAAGTAAAATGCTTCCATATGTAATCATATCGCATTATTATTAGAATTAGGCTTTCAAATTACCGCCGAGTGCGGAAATACTTTTAAGAAAAGTAGGTGTTTGTAAACGTTAGTGACACATTTAAAATGGACGTTTTTGTGGCCAATAATACTAAAGTTACCAAACTTTCACAAGTAAAATGCTTCCGTATGTAATCATATCGCTTTATTATTAGAATTAGGCTTTCAAATTACCGCCGAGTGCGGAAATACTTTTAAGAGAAGTTGGTGTTTGTAAACGTTAGTGACACATTTAAAATGGACGTTTTTGTGGCCAATAATACTAAAGTTACCAAACTTTCACAAGTAAAATGCTTCCGTATGTAATCATATCGCATTATTATTAGAATTAGGCTTTCAAATTACCGCCGAGTGCGGAAATACTTTT
This sequence comes from Prosapia bicincta, assembly GCA_036971475.1. NCBI lineage: Eukaryota > Metazoa > Arthropoda > Insecta > Hemiptera > Cercopidae > Prosapia > Prosapia bicincta. Next base: position 902,041 of record JBAIZL010000013.1, read on the forward strand.
AAGAAAAGTAGGTGTTTGTAAACGTTAGTGACACATTTAAAATGGACGTTTTTGTGGCCAATAATACTAAAGTTACCAAACTTTCACAAGTAAAATGCTTCCATATGTAATCATATCGCATTATTATTAGAATTAGGCTTTCAAATTACCGCCGAGTGCGGAAATACTTTTAAGAGAAGTTGGTGTTTGTAAACGTTAGTGACACATTTAAAATGGACGTTTTTGTGGCCAATAATACTAAAGTTACCAAACTTTCACAAGTAAAATGCTTCCATATGTAATCATATCGCATTATTATTAGAATTAGGCTTTCAAATTACCGCCGAGTGCGGAAATACTTTTAAGAAAAGTAGGTGTTTGTAAACGTTAGTGACACATTTAAAATGGACGTTTTTGTGGCCAATAATACTAAAGTTACCAAACTTTCACAAGTAAAATGCTTCCGTATGTAATCATATCGCTTTATTATTAGAATTAGGCTTTCAAATTACCGCCGAGTGCGGAAATACTTTTAAGAGAAGTTGGTGTTTGTAAACGTTAGTGACACATTTAAAATGGACGTTTTTGTGCCAATAATACTAAAGTTACCAAACTTTCACAAGTAAAATGCTTCCATATGTAATCATATCGAATTATTATTAGAATTAGGCTTTCAAATTACCGCCGAGTGCGGAAATACTTTTAAGAGAAGTTGATGTTTGTAAACGTTAGTGACACATTTAAAATGGACGTTTTTGTGGCCAATAATACTAAAGTTACCAAACTTTCACAAGTAAAATGCTTCCATATGTAATCATATCGCATTATTATTAGAATGAGGCTTTCAAATTACCGCCGAGTGCGGAAATACTTTTAAGAAAAGTAGGTGTTTGTAAACGTTAGTGACACATTTAAAATGGACGTTTTTGTGGCCAATAATACTAAAGTTACCAAACTTTCACAAGTAAAATGCTTCCATATGTAATCATATCGCATTATTATTAGAATTAGGCTTTCAAATTACCGCCGAGTGCGGAAATACTTTTAAGAGAAGTTGGTGTTTGTAAACGTTAGTGACACATTTAAAATGGACGTTTTTGTGGCCAATAATACTAAAGTTACCAAACTTTCACAAGTAAAATGCTTCCATATGTAATCATATCGCATTATTATTAGAATGAGGCTTTCAAATTACCGCCGAGTGCGGAAATACTTTTAAGAGAAGTTGATGTTTGTAAACGTTAGTGACACATTTAAAATGGACGTTTTTGTGGCCAATAATACTAAAGTTACCAAACTTTCACAAGTAAAATGCTTCCATATGTAATCATATCGCATTATTATTAGAATGAGGCTTTCAAATTACCGCCGAGTGCGGAAATACTTTTAAGAAAAGTAGGTGTTTGTAAACGTTAGTGACACATTTAAAATGGACGTTTTTGTGGCCAATAATACTAAAGTTACCAAACTTTCACAAGTAAAATGCTTCCATATGTAATCATATCGAATTATTATTAGAATTAGGCTTTCAAATTACCGCCGAGTGCGGAAATACTTTTAAGAGAAGTTGGTGTTTGTAAACGTTAGTGACACATTTAAAATGGACGTTTTTGTGGCCAATAATACTAAAGTTACCAAACTTTCACAAGTAAAATGCTTCCATATGTAATCATATCGCATTATTATTAGAATGAGGCTTTCAAATTACCGCCGAGTGCGGAAATACTTTTAAGAAAAGTAGGTGTTTGTAAACGTTAGTGACACATTTAAAATGGACGTTTTTGTGGCCAATAATACTAAAGTTACCAAACTTTCACAAGTAAAATGCTTCCATATGTAATCATATCGCATTATTATTAGAATTAGGCTTTCAAATTACCGCCGAGTGCGGAAATACTTTTAAGAAAAGTAGGTGTTTGTAAACGTTAGTGACACATTTAAAATGGACGTTTTTGTGGCCAATAATACTAAAGTTACCAAACTTTCACAAGTAAAATGCTTCCATATGTAATCATATCGCATTATTATTAGAATTAGGCTTTCAAATTACCGCCGAGTGCGGAAATACTTTTAAGAAAAGTAGGTGTTTGTAAACGTTAGTGACACATTTAAAATGGACGTTTTTGTGGCCAATAATACTAAAGTTACCAAACTTTCACAAGTAAAATGCTTCCATATGTAATCATATCGCATTATTATTAGAATTAGGCTTTCAAATTACCGCCGAGTGCGGAAATACTTTTAAGAAAAGTAGGTGTTTGTAAACGTTAGTGACACATTTAAAATGGACGTTTTTGTGGCCAATAATACTAAAGTTACCAAACTTTCACAAGTAAAATGCTTCCATATGTAATCATATCGCATTATTATTAGAATTAGGCTTTCAAATTACCGCCGAGTGCGGAAATACTTTTAAGAAAAGTAGGTGTTTGTAAACGTTAGTGACACATTTAAAATGGACGTTTTTGTGGCCAATAATACTAAAGTTACCAAACTTTCACAAGTAAAATGCTTCCATATGTAATCATATCGCATTATTATTAGAATTAGGCTTTCAAATTACCGCCGAGTGCGGAAATACTTTTAAGAAAAGTAGGTGTTTGTAAACGTTAGTGACACATTTAAAATGGACGTTTTTGTGGCCAATAATACTAAAGTTACCAAACTTTCACAAGTAAAATGCTTCCATATGTAATCATATCGCATTATTATTAGAATTAGGCTTTCAAATTACCGCCGAGTGCGGAAATACTTTTAAGAAAAGTAGGTGTTTGTAAACGTTAGTGACACATTTAAAATGGACGTTTTTGTGGCCAATAATACTAAAGTTACCAAACTTTCACAAGTAAAATGCTTCCATATGTAATCATATCGCATTATTATTAGAATTAGGCTTTCAAATTACCGCCGAGTGCGGAAATACTTTTAAGAAAAGTAGGTGTTTGTAAACGTTAGTGACACATTTAAAATGGACGTTTTTGTGGCCAATAATACTAAAGTTACCAAACTTTCACAAGTAAAATGCTTCCATATGTAATCATATCGCATTATTATTAGAATTAGGCTTTCAAATTACCGCCGAGTGCGGAAATACTTTTAAGAAAAGTAGGTGTTTGTAAACGTTAGTGACACATTTAAAATGGACGTTTTTGTGGCCAATAATACTAAAGTTACCAAACTTTCACAAGTAAAATGCTTCCATATGTAATCATATCGCATTATTATTAGAATTAGGCTTTCAAATTACCGCCGAGTGCGGAAATACTTTTAAGAAAAGTAGGTGTTTGTAAACGTTAGTGACACATTTAAAATGGACGTTTTTGTGGCCAATAATACTAAAGTTACCAAACTTTCACAAGTAAAATGCTTCCATATGTAATCATATCGCATTATTATTAGAATTAGGCTTTCAAATTACCGCCGAGTGCGGAAATACTTTTAAGAAAAGTAGGTGTTTGTAAACGTTAGTGACACATTTAAAATGGACGTTTTTGTGGCCAATAATACTAAAGTTACCAAACTTTCACAAGTAAAATGCTTCCATATGTAATCATATCGCATTATTATTAGAATTAGGCTTTCAAATTACCGCCGAGTGCGGAAATACTTTTAAGAAAAGTAGGTGTTTGTAAACGTTAGTGACACATTTAAAATGGACGTTTTTGTGGCCAATAATACTAAAGTTACCAAACTTTCACAAGTAAAATGCTTCCATATGTAATCATATCGCATTATTATTAGAATTAGGCTTTCAAATTACCGCCGAGTGCGGAAATACTTTTAAGAAAAGTAGGTGTTTGTAAACGTTAGTGACACATTTAAAATGGACGTTTTTGTGGCCAATAATACTAAAGTTACCAAACTTTCACAAGTAAAATGCTTCCATATGTAATCATATCGCATTATTATTAGAATTAGGCTTTCAAATTACCGCCGAGTGCGGAAATACTTTTAAGAAAAGTAGGTGTTTGTAAACGTTAGTGACACATTTAAAATGGACGTTTTTGTGGCCAATAATACTAAAGTTACCAAACTTTCACAAGTAAAATGCTTCCATATGTAATCATATCGCATTATTATTAGAATTAGGCTTTCAAATTACCGCCGAGTGCGGAAATACTTTTAAGAAAAGTAGGTGTTTGTAAACGTTAGTGACACATTTAAAATGGACGTTTTTGTGGCCAATAATACTAAAGTTACCAAACTTTCACAAGTAAAATGCTTCCATATGTAATCATATCGCATTATTATTAGAATTAGGCTTTCAAATTACCGCCGAGTGCGGAAATACTTTTAAGAAAAGTAGGTGTTTGTAAACGTTAGTGACACATTTAAAATGGACGTTTTTGTGGCCAATAATACTAAAGTTACCAAACTTTCACAAGTAAAATGCTTCCATATGTAATCATATCGCATTATTATTAGAATTAGGCTTTCAAATTACCGCCGAGTGCGGAAATACTTTTAAGAAAAGTAGGTGTTTGTAAACGTTAGTGACACATTTAAAATGGACGTTTTTGTGGCCAATAATACTAAAGTTACCAAACTTTCACAAGTAAAATGCTTCCATATGTAATCATATCGCATTATTATTAGAATTAGGCTTTCAAATTACCGCCGAGTGCGGAAATACTTTTAAGAAAAGTAGGTGTTTGTAAACGTTAGTGACACATTTAAAATGGACGTTTTTGTGGCCAATAATACTAAAGTTACCAAACTTTCACAAGTAAAATGCTTCCATATGTAATCATATCGCATTATTATTAGAATTAGGCTTTCAAATTACCGCCGAGTGCGGAAATACTTTTAAGAAAAGTAGGTGTTTGTAAACGTTAGTGACACATTTAAAATGGACGTTTTTGTGGCCAATAATACTAAAGTTACCAAACTTTCACAAGTAAAATGCTTCCATATGTAATCATATCGCATTATTATTAGAATTAGGCTTTCAAATTACCGCCGAGTGCGGAAATACTTTTAAGAAAAGTAGGTGTTTGTAAACGTTAGTGACACATTTAAAATGGACGTTTTTGTGGCCAATAATACTAAAGTTACCAAACTTTCACAAGTAAAATGCTTCCATATGTAATCATATCGCATTATTATTAGAATTAGGCTTTCAAATTACCGCCGAGTGCGGAAATACTTTTAAGAAAAGTAGGTGTTTGTAAACGTTAGTGACACATTTAAAATGGACGTTTTTGTGGCCAATAATACTAAAGTTACCAAACTTTCACAAGTAAAATGCTTCCATATGTAATCATATCGCATTATTATTAGAATTAGGCTTTCAAATTACCGCCGAGTGCGGAAATACTTTTAAGAAAAGTAGGTGTTTGTAAACGTTAGTGACACATTTAAAATGGACGTTTTTGTGGCCAATAATACTAAAGTTACCAAACTTTCACAAGTAAAATGCTTCCATATGTAATCATATCGCATTATTATTAGAATTAGGCTTTCAAATTACCGCCGAGTGCGGAAATACTTTTAAGAAAAGTAGGTGTTTGTAAACGTTAGTGACACATTTAAAATGGACGTTTTTGTGGCCAATAATACTAAAGTTACCAAACTTTCACAAGTAAAATGCTTCCATATGTAATCATATCGCATTATTATTAGAATTAGGCTTTCAAATTACCGCCGAGTGCGGAAATACTTTTAAGAAAAGTAGGTGTTTGTAAACGTTAGTGACACATTTAAAATGGACGTTTTTGTGGCCAATAATACTAAAGTTACCAAACTTTCACAAGTAAAATGCTTCCATATGTAATCATATCGCATTATTATTAGAATTAGGCTTTCAAATTACCGCCGAGTGCGGAAATACTTTTAAGAGAAGTTGGTGTTTGTAAACGTTAGTGACACATTTAAAATGGACGTTTTTGTGGCCAATAATACTAAAGTTACCAAACTTTCACAAGTAAAATGCTTCCATATGTAATCATATCGCATTATTATTAGAATTAGGCTTTCAAATTACCGCCGAGTGCGGAAATACTTTTAAGAGAAGTTGGTGTTTGTAAACGTTAGTGACACATTTAAAATGGACGTTTTTGTGGCCAATAATACTAAAGTTACCAAACTTTCACAAGTAAAATGCTTCCGTATGTAATCATATCGCATTATTATTAGAATTAGGCTTTCAAATTACCGTCGAGTGCGGAAATACTTTTAAGAAAAGTAGGTGTTTGTAAACGTTAGTGACACATTTAAAATGGACGTTTTTGTGGCCAATAATACTAAAGTTACCAAACTTTCACAAGTAAAATGCTTCCGTATGTAATCATATCGCATTATTATTAGAATTAGGCTTTCAAATTACCGTCGAGTGCGGAAATACTTTTAAGAAAAGTAGATGTTTGTAAACGTTAGTGACACATTTAAAATGGACGTTTTTGTGGCCAATAATACTAAAGTTACCAAACTTTCACAAGTAAAATGCTTCCATATGTAATCATATCGCATTATTATTAGAATTAGGCTTTCAAATTACCGCCGAGTGCGGAAATACTTTTAAGAGAAGTTGGTGTTTGTAAACGTTAGTGACACATTTAAAATGGACGTTTTTGTGGCCAATAATACTAAAGTTACCAAACTTTCACAAGTAAAATGCTTCCATATGTAATCATATCGCATTATTATTAGAATTAGGCTTTCAAATTACCGCCGAGTGCGGAAATACTTTTAAGAGAAGTTGGTGTTTGTAAACGTTAGTGACACATTTAAAATGGACGTTTTTGTGGCCAATAATACTAAAGTTACCAAACTTTCACAAGTAAAATGCTTCCATATGTAATCATATCGCATTATTATTAGAATTAGGCTTTCAAATTACCGCCGAGTGCGGAAATACTTTTAAGAAAAGTAGGTGTTTGTAAACGTTAGTGACACATTTAAAATGGACGTTTTTGTGGCCAATAATACTAAAGTTACCAAACTTTCACAAGTAAAATGCTTCCATATGTAATCATATCGCATTATTATTAGAATTAGGCTTTCAAATTACCGCCGAGTGCGGAAATACTTTTAAGAAAAGTAGGTGTTTGTAAACGTTAGTGACACATTTAAAATGGACGTTTTTGTGGCCAATAATACTAAAGTTACCAAACTTTCACAAGTAAAATGCTTCCATATGTAATCATATCGCATTATTATTAGAATTAGGCTTTCAAATTACCGCCGAGTGCGGAAATACTTTTAAGAAAAGTAGGTGTTTGTAAACGTTAGTGACACATTTAAAATGGACGTTTTTGTGGCCAATAATACTAAAGTTACCAAACTTTCACAAGTAAAATGCTTCCATATGTAATCATATCGCATTATTATTAGAATGAGGCTTTCAAATTACCGCCGAGTGCGGAAATACTTTTAAGAAAAGTAGGTGTTTGTAAACGTTAGTGACACATTTAAAATGGACGTTTTTGTGGCCAATAATACTAAAGTTACCAAACTTTCACAAGTAAAATGCTTCCATATGTAATCATATCGCATTATTATTAGAATTAGGCTTTCAAATTACCGCCGAGTGCGGAAATACTTTTAAGAAAAGTAGGTGTTTGTAAACGTTAGTGACACATTTAAAATGGACGTTTTTGTGGCCAATAATACTAAAGTTACCAAACTTTCACAAGTAAAATGCTTCCATATGTAATCATATCGCATTATTATTAGAATTAGGCTTTCAAATTACCGCCGAGTGCGGAAATACTTTTAAGAAAAGTAGGTGTTTGTAAACGTTAGTGACACATTTAAAATGGACGTTTTTGTGGCCAATAATACTAAAGTTACCAAACTTTCACAAGTAAAATGCTTCCATATGTAATCATATCGCATTATTATTAGAATTAGGCTTTCAAATTACCGCCGAGTGCGGAAATACTTTTAAGAAAAGTAGGTGTTTGTAAACGTTAGTGACACATTTAAAATGGACGTTTTTGTGGCCAATAATACTAAAGTTACCAAACTTTCACAAGTAAAATGCTTCCATATGTAATCATATCGCATTATTATTAGAATTAGGCTTTCAAATTACCGCCGAGTGCGGAAATACTTTTAAGAGAAGTTGGTGTTTGTAAACGTTAGTGACACATTTAAAATGGACGTTTTTGTGGCCAATAATACTAAAGTTACCAAACTTTCACAAGTAAAATGCTTCCATATGTAATCATATCGCATTATTATTAGAATTAGGCTTTCAAATTACCGCCGAGTGCGGAAATACTTTTAAGAAAAGTAGGTGTTTGTAAACGTTAGTGACACATTTAAAATGGACGTTTTTGTGGCCAATAATACTAAAGTTACCAAACTTTCACAAGTAAAATGCTTCCATATGTAATCATATCGCATTATTATTAGAATTAGGCTTTCAAATTACCGCCGAGTGCGGAAATACTTTTAAGAAAAGTAGGTGTTTGTAAACGTTAGTGACACATTTAAAATGGACGTTTTTGTGGCCAATAATACTAAAGTTACCAAACTTTCACAAGTAAAATGCTTCCATATGTAATCATATCGCATTATTATTAGAATTAGGCTTTCAAATTACCGCCGAGTGCGGAAATACTTTTAAGAAAAGTAGGTGTTTGTAAACGTTAGTGACACATTTAAAATGGACGTTTTTGTGGCCAATAATACTAAAGTTACCAAACTTTCACAAGTAAAATGCTTCCATATGTAATCATATCGCATTATTATTAGAATTAGGCTTTCAAATTACCGCCGAGTGCGGAAATACTTTTAAGAAAAGTAGGTGTTTGTAAACGTTAGTGACACATTTAAAATGGACGTTTTTGTGGCCAATAATACTAAAGTTACCAAACTTTCACAAGTAAAATGCTTCCATATGTAATCATATCGCATTATTATTAGAATTAGGCTTTCAAATTACCGCCGAGTGCGGAAATACTTTTAAGAAAAGTAGGTGTTTGTAAACGTTAGTGACACATTTAAAATGGACGTTTTTGTGGCCAATAATACTAAAGTTACCAAACTTTCACAAGTAAAATGCTTCCATATGTAATCATATCGCATTATTATTAGAATTAGGCTTTCAAATTACCGCCGAGTGCGGAAATACTTTTAAGAAAAGTAGGTGTTTGTAAACGTTAGTGACACATTTAAAATGGACGTTTTTGTGGCCAATAATACTAAAGTTACCAAACTTTCACAAGTAAAATGCTTCCATATGTAATCATATCGCATTATTATTAGAATTAGGCTTTCAAATTACCGCCGAGTGCGGAAATACTTTTAAGAAAAGTTGGTGTTTGTAAACGTTAGTGACACATTTAAAATGGACGTTTTTGTGGCCAATAATACTAAAGTTACCAAACTTTCACAAGTAAAATGCTTCCATATGTAATCATATCGCATTATTATTAGAATTAGGCTTTCAAATTACCGCCGAGTGCGGAAATACTTTTAAGAGAAGTTGGTGTTTGTAAACGTTAGTGACACATTTAAAATGGACGTTTTTGTGGCCAATAATACTAAAGTTACCAAACTTTCACAAGTAAAATGCTTCCATATGTAATCATATCGCATTATTATTAGAATTAGGCTTTCAAATTACCGCCGAGTGCGGAAATACTTTTAAGAGAAGTTGGTGTTTGTAAACGTTAGTGACACATTTAAAATGGACGTTTTTGTGGCCAATAATACTAAAGTTACCAAACTTTCACAAGTAAAATGCTTCCATATGTAATCATATCGCATTATTATTAGAATTAGGCTTTCAAATTACCGCCGAGTGCGGAAATACTTTTAAGAGAAGTTGGTGTTTGTAAACGTTAGTGACACATTTAAAATGGACGTTTTTGTGGCCAATAATACTAAAGTTACCAAACTTTCACAAGTAAAATGCTTCCGTATGTAATCATATCGCATTATTATTAGAATTAGGCTTTCAAATTACCGTCGAGTGCGGAAATACTTTTAAGAAAAGTAGGTGTTTGTAAACGTTAGTGACACATTTAAAATGGACGTTTTTGTGGCCAATAATACTAAAGTTACCAAACTTTCACAAGTAAAATGCTTCCATATGTAATCATATCGCATTATTATTAGAATTAGGCTTTCAAATTACCGCCGAGTGCGGAAATACTTTTAAGAGAAGTTGGTGTTTGTAAACGTTAGTGACACATTTAAAATGGACGTTTTTGTGGCCAATAATACTAAAGTTACCAAACTTTCACAAGTAAAATGCTTCCATATGTAATCATATCGCATTATTATTAGAATTAGGCTTTCAAATTACCGCCGAGTGCGGAAATACTTTTAAGAGAAGTTGGTGTTTGTAAACGTTAGTGACACATTTAAAATGGACGTTTTTGTGGCCAATAATACTAAAGTTACCAAACTTTCACAAGTAAAATGCTTCCATATGTAATCATATCGCATTATTATTAGAATTAGGCTTTCAAATTACCGCCGAGTGCGGAAATACTTTTAAGAGAAGTTGGTGTTTGTAAACGTTAGTGACACATTTAAAATGGACGTTTTTGTGGCCAATAATACTAAAGTTACCAAACTTTCACAAGTAAAATGCTTCCATATGTAATCATATCGCATTATTATTAGAATTAGGCTTTCAAATTACCGCCGAGTGCGGAAATACTTTTAAGAAAAGTTGGTGTTTGTAAACGTTAGTGACACATTTAAAATGGACGTTTTTGTGGCCAATAATACGAAAGTTACCAAACTTTCACAAGTAAAATGCTTCCGTATGTAATCATATCGCATTATTATTAGAATTAGGCTTTCAAATTACCGCCGAGTGCGGAAATACTTTTAAGAGAAGTTGGTGTTTGTAAACGTTAGTGACACATTTAAAATGGACGTTTTTGTGGCCAATAATACGAAAGTTACCAAACTTTCACAAGTAAAATGCTTCCATATGTAATCATATCGCATTATTATTAGAATTAGGCTTTCAAATTACCGCCGAGTGCGGAAATACTTTTAAGAGAAGTTGGTGTTTGTAAACGTTAGTGACACATTTAAAATGGACGTTTTTGTGGCCAATAATACTAAAGTTACCAAACTTTCACAAGTAAAATGCTTCCATATGTAATCATATCGCATTATTATTAGAATTAGGCTTTCAAATTACCGCCGAGTGCGGAAATACTTTTAAGAGAAGTTGGTGTTTGTAAACGTTAGTGACACATTTAAAATGGACGTTTTTGTGGCCAATAATACGAAAGTTACCAAACTTTCACAAGTAAAATGCTTCCATATGTAATCATATCGCATTATTATTAGAATTAGGCTTTCAAATTACCGCCGAGTGCGGAAATACTTTTAAGAGAAGTTGGTGTTTGTAAACGTTAGTGACACATTTAAAATGGACGTTTTTGTGGCCAATAATACTAAAGTTACCAAACTTTCACAAGTAAAATGCTTCCATATGTAATCATATCGCATTATTATTAGAATTAGGCTTTCAAATTACCGCCGAGTGCGGAAATACTTTTAAGAGAAGTTGGTGTTTGTAAACGTTAGTGACACATTTAAAATGGACGTTTTTGTGGCCAATAATACGAAAGTTACCAAACTTTCACAAGTAAAATGCTTCCATATGTAATCATATCGCATTATTATTAGAATTAGGCTTTCAAATTACCGCCGAGTGCGGAAATACTTTTAAGAGAAGTTGGTGTTTGTAAACGTTAGTGACACATTTAAAATGGACGTTTTTGTGGCCAATAATACTAAAGTTACCAAACTTTCACAAGTAAAATGCTTCCATATGTAATCATATCGCATTATTATTAGAATTAGGCTTTCAAATTACCGCCGAGTGCGGAAATACTTTTAAGAAAAGTTGGTGTTTGTAAACGTTAGTGACACATTTAAAATGGACGTTTTTGTGGCCAATAATACGAAAGTTACCAAACTTTCACAAGTAAAATGCTTCCGTATGTAATCATATCGCATTATTATTAGAATTAGGCTTTCAAATTACCGCCGAGTGCGGAAATACTTTTAAGAGAAGTTGGTGTTTGTAAACGTTAGTGACACATTTAAAATGGACGTTTTTGTGGCCAATAATACTAAAGTTACCAAACTTTCACAAGTAAAATGCTTCCATATGTAATCATATCGCATTATTATTAGAATTAGGCTTTCAAATTACCGCCGAGTGCGGAAATACTTTTAAGAAAAGTAGGTGTTTGTAAACGTTAGTGACACATTTAAAATGGACGTTTTTGTGGCCAATAATACTAAAGTTACCAAACTTTCACAAGTAAAATGCTTCCATATGTAATCATATCGCATTATTATTAGAATTAGGCTTTCAAATTACCGCCGAGTGCGGAAATACTTTTAAGAAAAGTAGGTGTTTGTAAACGTTAGTGACACATTTAAAATGGACGTTTTAGTGGCCAATAATACTAAAGTTACCAAACTTTCACAAGTAAAATGCTTCCATATGTAATCATATCGAATTATTATTAGAATTAGGCTTTCAAATTACCGCCGAGTGCGGAAATACTTTTAAGAAAAGTAGGTGTTTGTAAACGTTAGTGACACATTTAAAATGGACGTTTTTGTGGCCAATAATACTAAAGTTACCAAACTTTCACAAGTAAAATGCTTCCATATGTAATCATATCGCATTATTATTAGAATTAGGCTTTCAAATTACCGCCGAGTGCGGAAATACTTTTAAGAGAAGTTGGTGTTTGTAAACGTTAGTGACACATTTAAAATGGACGTTTTTGTGGCCAATAATACTAAAGTTACCAAACTTTCACAAGTAAAATGCTTCCGTATGTAATCATATCGCATTATTATTAGAATTAGGCTTTCAAATTACCGCCGAGTGCGGAAATACTTTTAAGAGAAGTTGGTGTTTGTAAACGTTAGTGACACATTTAAAATGGACGTTTTTGTGGCCAATAATACTAAAGTTACCAAACTTTCACAAGTAAAATGCTTCCGTATGTAATCATATCGCATTATTATTAGAATTAGGCTTTCAAATTACCGCCGAGTGCGGAAATACTTTTAAGAGAAGTTGGTGTTTGTAAACGTTAGTGACACATTTAAAATGGACGTTTTTGTGGCCAATAATACTAAAGTTACCAAACTTTCACAAGTAAAATGCTTCCGTATGTAATCATATCGCATTATTATTAGAATTAGGCTTTCAAATTACCGCCGAGTGCGGAAATACTTTTAAGAGAAGTTGGTGTTTGTAAACGTTAGTGACACATTTAAAATGGACGTTTTTGTGGCCAATAATACTAAAGTTACCAAACTTTCACAAGTAAAATGCTTCCATATGTAATCATATCGCATTATTATTAGAATTAGGCTTTCAAATTACCGCCGAGTGCGGAAATACTTTTAAGAGAAGTTGGTGTTTGTAAACGTTAGTGACACATTTAAAATGGACGTTTTTGTGGCCAATAATACTAAAGTTACCAAACTTTCACAAGTAAAATGCTTCCATATGTAATCATATCGCATTATTATTAGAATTAGGCTTTCAAATTACCGCCGAGTGCGGAAATACTTTTAAGAAAAGTAGGTGTTTGTAAACGTTAGTGACACATTTAAAATGGACGTTTTTGTGGCCAATAATACTAAAGTTACCAAACTTTCACAAGTAAAATGCTTCCATATGTAATCATATCGCATTATTATTAGAATTAGGCTTTCAAATTACCGCCGAGTGCGGAAATACTTTTAAGAGAAGTTGGTGTTTGTAAACGTTAGTGACACATTTAAAATGGACGTTTTTGTGGCCAATAATACTAAAGTTACCAAACTTTCACAAGTAAAATGCTTCCGTATGTAATCATATCGCATTATTATTAGAATTAGGCTTTCAAATTACCGCCGAGTGCGGAAATACTTTTAAGAGAAGTTGGTGTTTGTAAACGTTAGTGACACATTTAAAATGGACGTTTTTGTGGCCAATAATACTAAAGCAAACTTTCACAAGTAAAATGCTTCCATATGTAATCATATCGCATTATTATTAGAATTAGGCTTTCAAATTACCGCCGAGTGCGGAAATACTTTTAAGAGAAGTTGGTGTTTGTAAACGTTAGTGACACATTTAAAATGGACGTTTTTGTGGCCAATAATACTAAAGTTACCAAACTTTCACAAGTAAAATGCTTCCGTATGTAATCATATCGCATTATTATTAGAATTAGGCTTTCAAATTACCGCCGAGTGCGGAAATACTTTTAAGAGAAGTTGGTGTTTGTAAACGTTAGTGACACATTTAAAATGGACGTTTTTGTGGCCAATAATACTAAAGCAAACTTTCACAAGTAAAATGCTTCCATATGTAATCATATCGCATTATTATTAGAATTAGGCTTTCAAATTACCGCCGAGTGCGGAAATACTTTTAAGAGAAGTTGGTGTTTGTAAACGTTAGTGACACATTTAAAATGGACGTTTTTGTGGCCAATAATACTAAAGTTACCAAACTCTCACAAGTAAAATGCTTCCATATGTAATCATATCGCATTATTATTAGAATTAGGCTTTCAAATTACCGCCGAGTGCGGAAATACTTTTAAGAAAAGTAGGTGTTTGTAAACGTTAGTGACACATTTAAAATGGACGTTTTTGTGGCCAATAATACTAAAGTTACCAAACTTTCACAAGTAAAATGCTTCCATATGTAATCATATCGCATTATTATTAGAATTAGGCTTTCAAATTACCGCCGAGTGCGGAAATACTTTTAAGAAAAGTAGGTGTTTGTAAACGTTAGTGACACATTTAAAATGGACGTTTTTGTGGCCAATAATACTAAAGTTACCAAACTTTCACAAGTAAAATGCTTCCATATGTAATCATATCGCATTATTATTAGAATTAGGCTTTCAAATTACCGCCGAGTGCGGAAATACTTTTAAGAAAAGTAGGTGTTTGTAAACGTTAGTGACACATTTAAAATGGACGTTTTTGTGGCCAATAATACTAAAGTTACCAAACTTTCACAAGTAAAATGCTTCCATATGTAATCATATCGCATTATTATTAGAATTAGGCTTTCAAATTACCGCCGAGTGCGGAAATACTTTTAAGAGAAGTTGGTGTTTGTAAACGTTAGTGACACATTTAAAATGGACGTTTTTGTGGCCAATAATACTAAAGTTACCAAACTTTCACAAGTAAAATGCTTCCGTATGTAATCATATCGCATTATTATTAGAATTAGGCTTTCAAATTACCGCCGAGTGCGGAAATACTTTTAAGAGAAGTTGGTGTTTGTAAACGTTAGTGACACATTTAAAATGGACGTTTTTGTGGCCAATAATACTAAAGTTACCAAACTTTCACAAGTAAAATGCTTCCGTATGTAATCATATCGCATTATTATTAGAATTAGGCTTTCAAATTACCGCCGAGTGCGGAAATACTTTTAAGAGAAGTTGGTGTTTGTAAACGTTAGTGACACATTTAAAATGGACGTTTTTGTGGCCAATAATACTAAAGTTACCAAACTTTCACAAGTAAAATGCTTCCGTATGTAATCATATCGCATTATTATTAGAATTAGGCTTTCAAATTACCGCCGAGTGCGGAAATACTTTTAAGAGAAGTTGGTGTTTGTAAACGTTAGTGACACATTTAAAATGGACGTTTTTGTGGCCAATAATACTAAAGTTACCAAACTTTCACAAGTAAAATGCTTCCGTATGTAATCATATCGCATTATTATTAGAATTAGGCTTTCAAATTACCGCCG
The DNA here is from genome assembly GCA_036971475.1 of Prosapia bicincta. Classification (NCBI taxonomy): domain Eukaryota; kingdom Metazoa; phylum Arthropoda; class Insecta; order Hemiptera; family Cercopidae; genus Prosapia; species Prosapia bicincta. The sequence goes on from JBAIZL010000013.1 coordinate 917,747, forward strand.
AGTGCGGAAATACTTTTAGGAGAAGTTGGTGTTTGTAAACGTTAGTGACACATTTAAAATGGACGTTTTTGTGGCCAATAATACTAAAGTTACCAAACTTTCACAAGTAAAATGCTTCCATATGTAATCATATCGCATTATTATTAGAATTAGGCTTTCAAATTACCGCCGAGTGCGGAAATACTTTTAAGAGAAGTTGGTGTTTGTAAACGTTAGTGACACATTTAAAATGGACGTTTTTGTGGCCAATAATACTAAAGTTACCAAACTTTCACAAGTAAAATGCTTCCGTATGTAATCATATCGCATTATTATTAGAATTAGGCTTTCAAATTACCGCCGAGTGCGGAAATACTTTTAAGAGAAGTTGGTGTTTGTAAACGTTAGTGACACATTTAAAATGGACGTTTTTGTGGCCAATAATACTAAAGTTACCAAACTTTCACAAGTAAAATGCTTCCATATGTAATCATATCGCATTATTATTAGAATGAGGCTTTCAAATTACCGCCGAGTGCGGAAATACTTTTAAGAGAAGTTGGTGTTTGTAAACGTTAGTGACACATTTAAAATGGACGTTTTTGTGGCCAATAATACTAAAGTTACCAAACTTTCACAAGTAAAATGCTTCCATATGTAATCATATCGCATTATTATTAGAATTAGGCTTTCAAATTACCGCCGAGTGCGGAAATACTTTTAAGAGAAGTTGGTGTTTGTAAACGTTAGTGACACATTTAAAATGGACGTTTTTGTGGCCAATAATACTAAAGCAAACTTTCACAAGTAAAATGCTTCCATATGTAATCATATCGCATTATTATTAGAATTAGGCTTTCAAATTACCGCCGAGTGCGGAAATACTTTTAAGAGAAGTTGGTGTTTGTAAACGTTAGTGACACATTTAAAATGGACGTTTTTGTGGCCAATAATACTAAAGCAAACTTTCACAAGTAAAATGCTTCCATATGTAATCATATCGCATTATTATTAGAATTAGGCTTTCAAATTACCGCCGAGTGCGGAAATACTTTTAAGAGAAGTTGGTGTTTGTAAACGTTAGTGACACATTTAAAATGGACGTTTTTGTGGCCAATAATACTAAAGCAAACTTTCACAAGTAAAATGCTTCCATATGTAATCATATCGCATTATTATTAGAATTAGGCTTTCAAATTACCGCCGAGTGCGGAAATACTTTTAAGAGAAGTTGGTGTTTGTAAACGTTAGTGACACATTTAAAATGGACGTTTTTGTGGCCAATAATACTAAAGTTACCAAACTTTCACAAGTAAAATGCTTCCATATGTAATCATATCGCATTATTATTAGAATTAGGCTTTCAAATTACCGCCGAGTGCGGAAATACTTTTAAGAAAAGTAGGTGTTTGTAAACGTTAGTGACACATTTAAAATGGACGTTTTTGTGGCCAATAATACTAAAGTTACCAAACTTTCACAAGTAAAATGCTTCCATATGTAATCATATCGCATTATTATTAGAATTAGGCTTTCAAATTACCGCCGAGTGCGGAAATACTTTTAAGAGAAGTTGGTGTTTGTAAACGTTAGTGACACATTTAAAATGGACGTTTTTGTGGCCAATAATACTAAAGTTACCAAACTTTCACAAGTAAAATGCTTCCGTATGTAATCATATCGCATTATTATTAGAATTAGGCTTTCAAATTACCGCCGAGTGCGGAAATACTTTTAAGAGAAGTTGGTGTTTGTAAACGTTAGTGACACATTTAAAATGGACGTTTTTGTGGCCAATAATACTAAAGTTACCAAACTTTCACAAGTAAAATGCTTCCATATGTAATCATATCGCATTATTATTAGAATTAGGCTTTCAAATTACCGCCGAGTGCGGAAATACTTTTAAGAGAAGTTGGTGTTTGTAAACGTTAGTGACACATTTAAAATGGACGTTTTTGTGGCCAATAATACTAAAGTTACCAAACTTTCACAAGTAAAATGCTTCCATATGTAATCATATCGCATTATTATTAGAATGAGGCTTTCAAATTACCGCCGAGTGCGGAAATACTTTTAAGAGAAGTTGGTGTTTGTAAACGTTAGTGACACATTTAAAATGGACGTTTTTGTGGCCAATAATACTAAAGCAAACTTTCACAAGTAAAATGCTTCCGTATGTAATCATATCGCATTATTATTAGAATTAGGCTTTCAAATTACCGCCGAGTGCGGAAATACTTTTAAGAGAAGTTGGTGTTTGTAAACGTTAGTGACACATTTAAAATGGACGTTTTTGTGGCCAATAATACTAAAGTTACCAAACTTTCACAAGTAAAATGCTTCCGTATGTAATCATATCGCATTATTATTAGAATTAGGCTTTCAAATTACCGCCGAGTGCGGAAATACTTTTAAGAGAAGTTGGTGTTTGTAAACGTTAGTGACACATTTAAAATGGACGTTTTTGTGGCCAATAATACTAAAGTTACCAAACTTTCACAAGTAAAATGCTTCCATATGTAATCATATCGCATTATTATTAGAATTAGGCTTTCAAATTACCGCCGAGTGCGGAAATACTTTTAAGAGAAGTTGGTGTTTGTAAACGTTAGTGACACATTTAAAATGGACGTTTTTGTGGCCAATAATACTAAAGTTACCAAACTTTCACAAGTAAAATGCTTCCATATGTAATCATATCGCATTATTATTAGAATTAGGCTTTCAAATTACCGCCGAGTGCGGAAATACTTTTAAGAGAAGTTGGTGTTTGTAAACGTTAGTGACACATTTAAAATGGACGTTTTTGTGGCCAATAATACTAAAGTTACCAAACTTTCACAAGTAAAATGCTTCCATATGTAATCATATCGCATTATTATTAGAATTAGGCTTTCAAATTACCGCCGAGTGCGGAAATACTTTTAAGAGAAGTTGGTGTTTGTAAACGTTAGTGACAAGTATAAAACGGTCCTTTTAAGGGCCAATAATACTAAAGTTACCAAACTTTCACAAGTAAAATGCTTCCGTATGTAATCATATCGCATTATTATTAGAATTAGGCTTTCAAATTACCGCCGAGTGCGGAAATACTTTTAAGAGAAGTTGGTGTTTGTAAACGTTAGTGACGCGTATAAAACGGTCCTTTTAAGGGCCAATAATACTAAAGTTACCAAACTTTCACAAGTAAAATGCTTCCATATGTAATCATATCGCATTATTATTAGAATTAGGCTTTCAAATTACCGCCGAGTGCGGAAATACTTTTAAGAGAAGTTGGTGTTTGTAAACGTTAGTGACACATTTAAAATGGACGTTTTTGTGGCCAATAATACTAAAGTTACCAAACTTTCACAAGTAAAATGCTTCCATATGTAATCATATCGCATTATTATTAGAATTAGGCTTTCAAATTACCGCCGAGTGCGGAAATACTTTTAGGAGAAGTTGGTGTTTGTAAACGTTAGTGACACATTTAAAATGGACGTTTTTGTGGCCAATAATACTAAAGTTACCAAACTTTCACAAGTAAAATGCTTCCATATGTAATCATATCGCATTATTATTAGAATTAGGCTTTCAAATTACCGCCGAGTGCGGAAATACTTTTAAGAGAAGTTGGTGTTTGTAAACGTTAGTGACACATTTAAAATGGACGTTTTTGTGGCCAATAATACTAAAGTTACCAAACTTTCACAAGTAAAATGCTTCCGTATGTAATCATATCGCATTATTATTAGAATTAGGCTTTCAAATTACCGCCGAGTGCGGAAATACTTTTAAGAGAAGTTGGTGTTTGTAAACGTTAGTGACACGTATAAAATGGACGTTTTTGTGGCCAATAATACTAAAGTTACCAAACTTTCACAAGTAAAATGCTTCCGTATGTAATCATATCGCATTATTATTAGAATTAGGCTTTCAAATTACCGCCGAGTGCGGAAATACTTTTAAGAGAAGTTGGTGTTTGTAAACGTTAGTGACACATTTAAAATGGACGTTTTTGTGGCCAATAATACTAAAGTTACCAAACTTTCACAAGTAAAATGCTTCCGTATGTAATCATATCGCATTATTATTAGAATTAGGCTTTCAAATTACCGCCGAGTGCGGAAATACTTTTAAGAGAAGTTGGTGTTTGTAAACGTTAGTGACACATTTAAAATGGACGTTTTTGTGGCCAATAATACTAAAGTTACCAAACTTTCACAAGTAAAATGCTTCCATATGTAATCATATCGCATTATTATTAGAATTAGGCTTTCAAATTACCGCCGAGTGCGGAAATACTTTTAAGAGAAGTTGGTGTTTGTAAACGTTAGTGACACATTTAAAATGGACGTTTTTGTGGCCAATAATACTAAAGTTACCAAACTTTCACAAGTAAAATGCTTCCGTATGTAATCATATCGCATTATTATTAGAATTAGGCTTTCAAATTACCGCAGAGTGCGGAAATACTTTTAAGAGAAGTTGGTGTTTGTAAACGTTAGTGACACGTATAAAACGGTCCTTTTAAGGGCCAATAATACTAAAGTTACCAAACTTTCACAAGTAAAATGCTTCCATATGTAATCATATCGCATTATTATTAGAATTAGGCTTTCAAATTACCGCCGAGTGCGGAAATACTTTTAAGAGAAGTTGGTGTTTGTAAACGTTAGTGACACATTTAAAATGGACGTTTTTGTGGCCAATAATACTAAAGTTACCAAACTTTCACAAGTAAAATGCTTCCATATGTAATCATATCGCATTATTATTAGAATTAGGCTTTCAAATTACCGCCGAGTGCGGAAATACTTTTAAGAGAAGTTGGTGTTTGTAAACGTTAGTGACACATTTAAAATGGACGTTTTTGTGGCCAATAATACTAAAGTTACCAAACTTTCACAAGTAAAATGCTTCCGTATGTAATCATATCGCATTATTATTAGAATTAGGCTTTCAAATTACCGCCGAGTGCGGAAATACTTTTAAGAGAAGTTGGTGTTTGTAAACGTTAGTGACACATTTAAAATGGACGTTTTTGTGGCCAATAATACTAAAGTTACCAAACTTTCACAAGTAAAATGCTTCCATATGTAATCATATCGCATTATTATTAGAATGAGGCTTTCAAATTACCGCCGAGTGCGGAAATACTTTTAGGAGAAGTTGGTGTTTGTAAACGTTAGTGACACATTTAAAATGGACGTTTTTGTGGCCAATAATACTAAAGTTACCAAACTTTCACAAGTAAAATGCTTCCGTATGTAATCATATCGCATTATTATTAGAATTAGGCTTTCAAATTACCGCCGAGTGCGGAAATACTTTTAAGAAAAGTAGGTGTTTGTAAACGTTAGTGACACATTTAAAATGGACGTTTTTGTGGCCAATAATACTAAAGTTACCAAACTTTCACAAGTAAAATGCTTCCATATGTAATCATATCGCATTATTATTAGAATGAGGCTTTCAAATTACCGCCGAGTGCGGAAATACTTTTAGGAGAAGTTGGTGTTTGTAAACGTTAGTGACACATTTAAAATGGACGTTTTTGTGGCCAATAATACTAAAGTTACCAAACTTTCACAAGTAAAATGCTTCCATATGTAATCATATCGCATTATTATTAGAATTAGGCTTTCAAATTACCGCCGAGTGCGGAAATACTTTTAAGAGAAGTTGGTGTTTGTAAACGTTAGTGACACATTTAAAATGGACGTTTTTGTGGCCAATAATACTAAAGTTACCAAACTTTCACAAGTAAAATGCTTCCATATGTAATCATATCGCATTATTATTAGAATTAGGCTTTCAAATTACCGCCGAGTGCGGAAATACTTTTAGGAGAAGTTGGTGTTTGTAAACGTTAGTGACACATTTAAAATGGACGTTTTTGTGGCCAATAATACTAAAGTTACCAAACTTTCACAAGTAAAATGCTTCCATATGTAATCATATCGCATTATTATTAGAATTAGGCTTTCAAATTACCGCCGAGTGCGGAAATACTTTTAAGAGAAGTTGGTGTTTGTAAACGTTAGTGACACATTTAAAATGGACGTTTTTGTGGCCAATAATACTAAAGTTACCAAACTTTCACAAGTAAAATGCTTCCATATGTAATCATATCGCATTATTATTAGAATTAGGCTTTCAAATTACCGCCGAGTGCGGAAATACTTTTAAGAGAAGTTGGTGTTTGTAAACGTTAGTGACACATTTAAAATGGACGTTTTTGTGGCCAATAATACTAAAGTTACCAAACTTTCACAAGTAAAATGCTTCCATATGTAATCATATCGCATTATTATTAGAATTAGGCTTTCAAATTACCGCCGAGTGCGGAAATACTTTTAAGAGAAGTTGGTGTTTGTAAACGTTAGTGACACATTTAAAATGGACGTTTTTGTGGCCAATAATACTAAAGTTACCAAACTTTCACAAGTAAAATGCTTCCATATGTAATCATATCGCATTATTATTAGAATTAGGCTTTCAAATTACCGCCGAGTGCGGAAATACTTTTAAGAGAAGTTGGTGTTTGTAAACGTTAGTGACACATTTAAAATGGACGTTTTTGTGGCCAATAATACTAAAGTTACCAAACTTTCACAAGTAAAATGCTTCCATATGTAATCATATCGCATTATTATTAGAATTAGGCTTTCAAATTACCGCCGAGTGCGGAAATACTTTTAAGAGAAGTTGGTGTTTGTAAACGTTAGTGACACATTTAAAATGGACGTTTTTGTGGCCAATAATACTAAAGTTACCAAACTTTCACAAGTAAAATGCTTCCATATGTAATCATATCGCATTATTATTAGAATTAGGCTTTCAAATTACCGCCGAGTGCGGAAATACTTTTAAGAGAAGTTGGTGTTTGTAAACGTTAGTGACACATTTAAAATGGACGTTTTTGTGGCCAATAATACTAAAGTTACCAAACTTTCACAAGTAAAATGCTTCCATATGTAATCATATCGCATTATTATTAGAATTAGGCTTTCAAATTACCGCCGAGTGCGGAAATACTTTTAAGAGAAGTTGGTGTTTGTAAACGTTAGTGACACATTTAAAATGGACGTTTTTGTGGCCAATAATACGAAAGTTACCAAACTTTCACAAGTAAAATGCTTCCGTATGTAATCATATCGCATTATTATTAGAATTAGGCTTTCAAATTACCGCCGAGTGCGGAAATACTTTTAAGAGAAGTTGGTGTTTGTAAACGTTAGTGACACATTTAAAATGGACGTTTTTGTGGCCAATAATACGAAAGTTACCAAACTTTCACAAGTAAAATGCTTCCATATGTAATCATATCGCATTATTATTAGAATTAGGCTTTCAAATTACCGCCGAGTGCGGAAATACTTTTAAGAGAAGTTGGTGTTTGTAAACGTTAGTGACACATTTAAAATGGACGTTTTTGTGGCCAATAATACTAAAGTTACCAAACTTTCACAAGTAAAATGCTTCCATATGTAATCATATCGCATTATTATTAGAATTAGGCTTTCAAATTACCGCCGAGTGCGGAAATACTTTTAAGAGAAGTAGGTGTTTGTAAACGTTAGTGACACATTTAAAATGGACGTTTTTGTGGCCAATAATACTAAAGTTACCAAACTTTCACAAGTAAAATGCTTCCATATGTAATCATATCGCATTATTATTAGAATTAGGCTTTCAAATTACCGCCGAGTGCGGAAATACTTTTAAGAGAAGTTGGTGTTTGTAAACGTTAGTGACACGTATAAAACGGTCTTTTTAAGGGCCAATAATACTAAAGTTACCAAACTTTCACAAGTAAAATGCTTCCATATGTAATCATATCGCATTATTATTAGAATTAGGCTTTCAAATTACCGCCGAGTGCGGAAATACCTTTAAGAGAAGTTGGTGTTTGTAAACGTTAGTGACACATTTAAAATGGACGTTTTTGTGGCCAATAATACTAAAGTTACCAAACTTTCACAAGTAAAATGCTTCCATATGTAATCATATCGCATTATTATTAGAATTAGGCTTTCAAATTACCGCCGAGTGCGGAAATACTTTTAAGAGAAGTTGGTGTTTGTAAACGTTAGTGACACGTATAAAACTGTCCTTTTAAGGGCCAATAATACTAAAGTTACCAAACTTTCACAAGTAAAATGCTTCCGTATGTAATCATATCGCATTATTATTAGAATTAGGCTTTCAAATTACCGCCGAGTGCGGAAATACTTTTAAGAGAAGTTGGTGTTTGTAAACGTTAGTGACACATTTAAAATGGACGTTTTTGTGGCCAATAATACTAAAGTTACCAAACTTTCACAAGTAAAATGCTTCCATATGTAATCATATCGCATTATTATTAGAATTAGGCTTTCAAATTACCGCCGAGTGCGGAAATACTTTTAAGAGAAGTTGGTGTTTGTAAACGTTAGTGACACATTTAAAATGGACGTTTTTGTGGCCAATAATACTAAAGTTACCAAACTTTCACAAGTAAAATGCTTCCGTATGTAATCATATCGCATTATTATTAGAATTAGGCTTTCAAATTACCGCCGAGTGCGGAAATACTTTTAAGAGAAGTTGGTGTTTGTAAACGTTAGTGACACATTTAAAATGGACGTTTTTGTGGCCAATAATACTAAAGTTACCAAACTTTCACAAGTAAAATGCTTCCATATGTAATCATATCGCATTATTATTAGAATTAGGCTTTCAAATTACCGCCGAGTGCGGAAATACTTTTAAGAGAAGTTGGTGTTTGTAAACGTTAGTGACACATTTAAAATGGACGTTTTTGTGGCCAATAATACTAAAGTTACCAAACTTTCACAAGTAAAATGCTTCCGTATGTAATCATATCGCATTATTATTAGAATTAGGCTTTCAAATTACCGCCGAGTGCGGAAATACTTTTAAGAGAAGTTGGTGTTTGTAAACGTTAGTGACACATTTAAAATGGACGTTTTTGTGGCCAATAATACTAAAGTTACCAAACTTTCACAAGTAAAATGCTTCCATATGTAATCATATCGCATTATTATTAGAATTAGGCTTTCAAATTAAAGCCGAGTGCGGAAATACTTTTAAGAGAAGTTGGTGTTTGTAAACGTTAGTGACACATTTAAAATGGACGTTTTTGTGGCCAATAATACTAAAGTTACCAAACTTTCACAAGTAAAATGCTTCCGTATGTAATCATATCGCATTATTATTAGAATTAGGCTTTCAAATTACCGCCGAGTGCGGAAATACTTTTAAGAGAAGTTGGTGTTTGTAAACGTTAGTGACACATTTAAAATGGACGTTTTTGTGGCCAATAATACTAAAGTTACCAAACTTTCACAAGTAAAATGCTTCCATATGTAATCATATCGCATTATTATTAGAATTAGGCTTTCAAATTACCGCCGAGTGCGGAAATACTTTTAAGAGAAGTTGGTGTTTGTAAACGTTAGTGACACATTTAAAATGGACGTTTTTGTGGCCAATAATACTAAAGTTACCAAACTTTCACAAGTAAAATGCTTCCGTATGTAATCATATCGCATTATTATTAGAATTAGGCTTTCAAATTACCGCCGAGTGCGGAAATACTTTTAAGAGAAGTTGGTGTTTGTAAACGTTAGTGACACATTTAAAATGGACGTTTTTGTGGCCAATAATACTAAAGTTACCAAACTTTCACAAGTAAAATGCTTCCGTATGTAATCATATCGCATTATTATTAGAATTAGGCTTTCAAATTACCGCCGAGTGCGGAAATACTTTTAAGAGAAGTTGGTGTTTGTAAACGTTAGTGACACATTTAAAATGGACGTTTTTGTGGCCAATAATACTAAAGTTACCAAACTTTCACAAGTAAAATGCTTCCATATGTAATCATATCGCATTATTATTAGAATTAGGCTTTCAAATTACCGCCGAGTGCGGAAATACTTTTAAGAGAAGTTGGTGTTTGTAAACGTTAGTGACACATTTAAAATGGACGTTTTTGTGGCCAATAATACTAAAGTTACCAAACTTTCACAAGTAAAATGCTTCCGTATGTAATCATATCGCATTATTATTAGAATTAGGCTTTCAAATTACCGCCGAGTGCGGAAATACTTTTAAGAGAAGTTGGTGTTTGTAAACGTTAGTGACACATTTAAAATGGACGTTTTTGTGGCCAATAATACTAAAGTTACCAAACTTTCACAAGTAAAATGCTTCCATATGTAATCATATCGCATTATTATTAGAATTAGGCTTTCAAATTACCGCCGAGTGCGGAAATACTTTTAAGAGAAGTTGGTGTTTGTAAACGTTAGTGACACATTTAAAATGGACGTTTTTGTGGCCAATAATACTAAAGTTACCAAACTTTCACAAGTAAAATGCTTCCGTATGTAATCATATCGCATTATTATTAGAATTAGGCTTTCAAATTACCGCCGAGTGCGGAAATACTTTTAAGAGAAGTTGGTGTTTGTAAACGTTAGTGACACATTTAAAATGGACGTTTTTGTGGCCAATAATACTAAAGTTACCAAACTTTCACAAGTAAAATGCTTCCATATGTAATCATATCGCATTATTATTAGAATTAGGCTTTCAAATTACCGCCGAGTGCGGAAATACTTTTAAGAGAAGTTGGTGTTTGTAAACGTTAGTGACACATTTAAAATGGACGTTTTTGTGGCCAATAATACTAAAGTTACCAAACTTTCACAAGTAAAATGCTTCCATATGTAATCATATCGCATTATTATTAGAATTAGGCTTTCAAATTACCGCCGAGTGCGGAAATACTTTTAAGAGAAGTTGGTGTTTGTAAACGTTAGTGACACATTTAAAATGGACGTTTTTGTGGCCAATAATACTAAAGTTACCAAACTTTCACAAGTAAAATGCTTCCGTATGTAATCATATCGCATTATTATTAGAATTAGGCTTTCAAATTACCGCAGAGTGCGGAAATACTTTTAAGAGAAGTTGGTGTTTGTAAACGTTAGTGACACATTTAAAATGGACGTTTTTGTGGCCAATAATACTAAAGTTACCAAACTTTCACAAGTAAAATGCTTCCGTATGTAATCATATCGCATTATTATTAGAATTAGGCTTTCAAATTACCGCCGAGTGCGGAAATACTTTTAAGAGAAGTTGGTGTTTGTAAACGTTAGTGACACATTTAAAATGGACGTTTTTGTGGCCAATAATACTAAAGTTACCAAACTTTCACAAGTAAAATGCTTCCGTATGTAATCATATCGCATTATTATTAGAATTAGGCTTTCAAATTACCGCAGAGTGCGGAAATACTTTTAAGAGAAGTTGGTGTTTGTAAACGTTAGTGACACATTTAAAATGGACGTTTTTGTGGCCAATAATACTAAAGTTACCAAACTTTCACAAGTAAAATGCTTCCGTATGTAATCATATCGCATTATTATTAGAATTAGGCTTTCAAATTACCGCAGAGTGCGGAAATACTTTTAAGAGAAGTTGGTGTTTGTAAACGTTAGTGACACATTTAAAATGGACGTTTTTGTGGCCAATAATACTAAAGTTACCAAACTTTCACAAGTAAAATGCTTCCGTATGTAATCATATCGCATTATTATTAGAATTAGGCTTTCAAATTACCGCCGAGTGCGGAAATACTTTTAAGAGAAGTTGGTGTTTGTAAACGTTAGTGACACATTTAAAATGGACGTTTTTGTGGCCAATAATACTAAAGTTACCAAACTTTCACAAGTAAAATGCTTCCGTATGTAATCATATCGCATTATTATTAGAATTAGGTTTTCAAATTACCGCCGAGTGCGGAAATACTTCTAAGAGAAGTTGGTGTTTGTAAACGTTAGTGACACGTATAAAACGGTCCTTTTAAGGGCCAATAATACTAAAGTTACCAAACTTTCACAAGTAAAATGCTTCCATATGTAATCATATCGCATTATTATTAGAATTAGGCTTTCAAATTACCGCCGAGTGCGGAAATACTTTTAAGAGAAGTTGGTGTTTGTAAACGTTAGTGACACATTTAAAATGGACGTTTTTGTGGCCAATAATACTAAAGTTACCAAACTTTCACAAGTAAAATGCTTCCATATGTAATCATATCGCATTATTATTAGAATTAGGCTTTCAAATTACCGCCGAGTGCGGAAATACTTTTAAGAGAAGTTGGTGTTTGTAAACGTTAGTGACACATTTAAAATGGACGTTTTTGTGGCCAATAATACTAAAGTTACCAAACTTTCACAAGTAAAATGCTTCCATATGTAATCATATCGCATTATTATTAGAATTAGGCTTTCAAATTACCGCCGAGTGCGGAAATACTTTTAAGAGAAGTTGGTGTTTGTAAACGTTAGTGACACATTTAAAATGGACGTTTTTGTGGCCAATAATACTAAAGTTACCAAACTTTCACAAGTAAAATGCTTCCGTATGTAATCATATCGCATTATTATTAGAATTAGGCTTTCAAATTACCGCAGAGTGCGGAAATACTTTTAAGAGAAGTTGGTGTTTGTAAACGTTAGTGACACGTAAAAACGGTCCTTTTAAGGGCCAATAATACTAAAGTTACCAAACTTTCACAAGTAAAATGCTTCCGTATGTAATCATATCGCATTATTATTAGAATTAGGCTTTCAAATTACCGCCGAGTGCGGAAATACTTTTAAGAGAAGTTGGTGTTTGTAAACGTTAGTGACACGTATAAAACGGTCCTTTTAAGGGCCAATAATACTAAAGTTACCAAACTTTCACAAGTAAAATGCTTCCATATGTAATCATATCGCATTATTATTAGAATTAGGCTTTCAAATTACCGCCGAGTGCGGAAATACTTTTAAGAGAAGTTGGTGTTTGTAAACGTTAGTGACACGTATAAAACGGTCCTTTTAAGGGCCAATAATACTAAAGTTACCAAACTTTCACAAGTAAAATGCTTCCATATGTAATCATATCGCATTATTATTAGAATTAGGCTTTCAAATTACCGCCGAGTGCGGAAATACTTTTAAGAGAAGTTGGTGTTTGTAAACGTTAGTGACACATTTAAAATGGACGTTTTTGTGGCCAATAATACTAAAGTTACCAAACTTTCACAAGTAAAATGCTTCCGTATGTAATCATATCGCATTATTATTAGAATTAGGCTTTCAAATTACCGCCGAGTGCGGAAATACTTTTAAGAGAAGTTGGTGTTTGTAAACGTTAGTGACACATTTAAAATGGACGTTTTTGTGGCCAATAATACTAAAGTTACCAAACTTTCACAAGTAAAATGCTTCCGTATGTAATCATATCGCATTATTATTAGAATTAGGCTTTCAAATTACCGCCGAGTGCGGAAATACTTTTAAGAAAAGTTGGTGTTTGTAAACGTTAGTGACACGTATAAAACGGTCCTTTTAAGGGCCAATAATACTAAAGTTACCAAACTTTCACAAGTAAAATGCTTCCGTATGTAATCATATCGCATTATTATTAGAATTAGGCTTTCAAATTACCGCCGAGTGCGGAAATACTTTTAAGAGAAGTTGGTGTTTGTAAACGTTAGTGACACGTATAAAACGGTCCTTTTAAGGGCCAATAATACTAAAGTTACCAAACTTTCACAAGTAAAATGCTTCCATATGTAATCATATCGCATTATTATTAGAATTAGGCTTTCAAATTACCGCCGAGTGCGGAAATACTTTTAAGAAAAGTTGGTGTTTGTAAACGTTAGTGACACGTATAAAACGGTCCTTTTAAGGGCCAATAATACTAAAGTTACCAAACTTTCACAAGTAAAATGCTTCCGTATGTAATCATATCGCATTATTATTAGAATTAGGCTTTCAAATTACCGCCGAGTGCGGAAATACTTTTAAGAAACGTTGGTGTTTGTAAACGTTAGTGACACGTATAAAACGGTCCTTTTAAGGGCCAATAATACTAAAGTTACCAAACTTTCACAAGTAAAATGCTTCCGTATGTAATCATATCGCATTATTATTAGAATGAGGCTTTGAAATTACCGCCGAGTGCGAAAATACTTTTAAGAAAAGTTGGTGTTTGTAAACGTTAGTGACACGTATAAAACGGTCCTTTTAAGGGCCAATAATACTAAAGTTACCAAACTTTCACAAGTAAAATGCTTCCATATGTAATCATATCGCATTTTTATTAGAATTAGGCTTTCAAATTACCGCCGAGTGCGGAAATACTTTTAAGAAAAGTTGGTGTTTGTAAACGTTAGTGACACGTATAAAACGGTCCTTTTAAGGGCCAATAATACTAAAGTTACCAAACTTTCACAAGTAAAATGCTTCCATATGTAATCATATCGCATTATTATTAGAATTAGGCTTTCAAATTACCGCAGAGTGCGGAAATACTTTTAAGAGAAGTTGGTGTTTGTAAACGTTAGTGACACATTTAAAATGGACGTTTTTGTGGCCAATAATACTAAAGTTACCAAACTTTCACAAGTAAAATGCTTCCATATGTAATCATATCGCATTATTATTAGAATTAGGCTTTCAAATTACCGCCGAGTGCGGAAATACTTTTAAGAGAAGTTGGTGTTTGTAAACGTTAGTGACACATTTAAAATGGACGTTTTTGTGGCCAATAATACTAAAGTTACCAAACTTTCACAAGTAAAATGCTTCCGTATGTAATCATATCGCATTATTATTAGAATTAGGCTTTCAAATTACCGCCGAGTGTGGAAATACTTTTAAGAGAAGTTGGTGTTTGTAAACGTTAGTGACACATTTAAAATGGACGTTTTTGTGGCCAATAATACTAAAGTTACCAAACTTTCACAAGTAAAATGCTTCCATATGTAATCATATCGCATTATTATTAGAATTAGGCTTTCAAATTACCGCCGAGTGCGGAAATACTTTTAAGAGAAGTTGGTGTTTGTAAACGTTAGTGACACATTTAAAATGGACGTTTTTGTGGCCAATAATACTAAAGTTACCAAACTTTCACAAGTAAAATGCTTCCATATGTAATCATATCGCATTATTATTAGAATTAGGCTTTCAAATTACCGCCGAGTGCGGAAATACTTTTAAGAGAAGTTGGTGTTTGTAAACGTTAGTGACACATTTAAAATGGACGTTTTTGTGGCCAATAATACTAAAGTTACCAAACTTTCACAAGTAAAATGCTTCCGTATGTAATCATATCGCATTATTATTAGAATTAGGCTTTCAAATTACCGCAGAGTGCGGAAATACTTTTAAGAGAATTTGGTGTTTGTAAACGTTAGTGACACGTATAAAACGGTCCTTTTAAGGGCCAATAATACTAAAGTTACCAAACTTTCACAAGTAAAATGCTTCCGTATGTAATCATATCGCATTATTATTAGAATTAGGCTTTCAAATTACCGCCGAGTGCGGAAATACGTTTAAGAGAAGTTGGTGTTTGTAAACGTTAGTGACACGTATAAAACGGTCCTTTTAAGGGCCAATAATACTAAAGTTACCAAACTTTCACAAGTAAAATGCTTCCATATGTAATCATATCGCATTATTATTAGAATTAGGCTTTCAAATTACCGCCGAGTGCGGAAATACTTTTAAGAGAAGTTGGTGTTTGTAAACGTTATTGACACGTATAAAACGGTCCTTTTAAGGGCCAATAATACTAAAGTTACCAAACTTTCACAAGTAAAATGCTTCCATATGTAATCATATCGCATTATTATTAGAATTAGGCTTTCAAATTACCGCCGAGTGCGGAAATACTTTTAAGAGAAGTTGGTGTTTGTAAACGTTAGTGACACATTTAAAATGGACGTTTTTGTGGCCAATAATACTAAAGTTACCAAACTTTCACAAGTAAAATGCTTCCGTATGTAATCATATCGCATTATTATTAGAATTAGGCTTTCAAATTACCGCCGAGTGCGGAAATACTTTTAAGAGAAGTTGGTGTTTGTAAACGTTAGTGACACATTTAAAATGGACGTTTTTGTGGCCAATAATACTAAAGTTACCAAACTTTCACAAGTAAAATGCTTCCGTATGTAATCATATCGCATTATTATTAGAATTAGGCTTTCAAATTACCGCCGAGTGCGGAAATACTTTTAAGAAAAGTTGGTGTTTGTAAACGTTAGTGACACATATAAAACGGTCCTTTTAAGGGCCAATAATACTAAAGTTACCAAACTTTCACAAGTAAAATGCTTCCGTATGTAATCATATCGCATTATTATTAGAATTAGGCTTTCAAATTACCGCCGAGTGCGGAAATACTTTTAAGAGAAGTTGGTGTTTGTAAACGTTAGTGACACATTTAAAATTTACGTTTTTGTGGCCAATAATACTAAAGTTACCAAACTTTCACAAGTAAAATGCTTCCATATGTAATCATATCGCATTATTATTACAATTAGGCTTTCAAATTACCGCCGAGTGCGGAAATACTTTTAAGAGAAGTTGGTGTTTGTAAACGTTAGTGACACGTATAAAACGGTCCTTTTAAGGGCCAATAATACTAAAGTTACCAAACTTTCACAAGTAAAATGCTTCCGTATGTAATCATATCGCATTATTATTAGAATTAGGCTTTCAAATTACCGCCGAGTGCGGAAATACTTTTAAGAGAAGTTGGGGTTTGTAAACGTTAGTGACACATTTAAAATGGACGTTTTTGTGGCCAATAATACTAAAGTTACCAAACTTTCACAAGTAAAATGCTTCCGTATGTAATCATATCGCATTATTATTAGAATTAGGCTTTCAAATTACCGCCGAGTGCGGAAATACTTTTAAGAGAAGTTGGTGTTTGTAAACGTTAGTGACACATTTAAAATGGACGTTTTTGTGGCCAATAATACTAAAGTTACCAAACTTTCACAAGTAAAATGCTTCCGTATGTAATCATATCGCATTATTATTAGAATAAGGCTTTCAAATTACCGCCGAGTGCGGAAATACTTTTAAGAAAAGTAGGTGTTTGTAAACGTTAGTGACACATTTAAAATGGACGTTTTTGTGGCCAATAATACTAAAGTTACCAAACTTTCACAAGTAAAATGCTTCCATATGTAATCATATCGCATTATTATTAGAATTAGGCTTTCAAATTACCGCCGAGTGCGGAAATACTTTTAAGAAAAGTTGGTGTTTGTAAACGTCAGTGACACGTATAAAACGGTCCTTTTAAGGGCCAATAATACTAAAGTTACCAAACTTTCACAAGTAAAATGCTTCCATATGTAATCATATCGCATTATTATTAGAATTAGGCTTTCAAATTACCGCCGAGTGCGGAAATACTTTTAAGAAAAGTTGGTGTTTGTAAACGTCAGTGACACGTATAAAACGGTCCTTTTAAGGGCCAATAATACTAAAGTTACCAAACTTTCACAAGTAAAATGCTTCCATATGTAATCATATCGCATTATTATTAGAATTAAGCTTTCAAATTACCGCCGAGTGCGGAAATACTTTTAAGAAAAGTTGGTGTTTGTAAACGTCAGTGACACGTATAAAACGGTCCTTTTAAGGGCCAATAATACTAAAGTTACCAAACTTTCACAAGTAAAATGCTTCCATATGTAATCATATCGCATTATTATTAGAATTAGGCTTTCAAATTACCGCCGAGTGCGGAAATACTTTTAAGAAAAGTTGGTGTTTGTAAACGTCAGTGACACGTATAAAACGGTCCTTTTAAGGGCCAATAATACTAAAGTTACCAAACTTTCACAAGTAAAATGCTTCCATATGTAATCATATCGCATTATTATTAGAATTAAGCTTTCAAATTACCGCCGAGTGCGGAAATACTTTTAAGAAAAGTTGGTGTTTGTAAACGTCAGTGACACGTATAAAACGGTCCTTTTAAGGGCCAATAATACTAAAGTTACCAAACTTTCACAAGTAAAATGCTTCCATATGTAATCATATCGCATTATTATTAGAATTAGGCTTTCAAATTACCGCCGAGTGCGGAAATACTTTTAAGAAAAGTTGGTGTTTGTAAACGTCAGTGACACGTATAAAACGGTCCTTTTAAGGGCCAATAATACTAAAGTTACCAAACTTTCACAAGTAAAATGCTTCCATATGTAATCATATCGCATTATTATTAGAATTAGGCTTTCAAATTACCGCCGAGTGCGGAAATACTTTTAAGAAAAGTTGGTGTTTGTAAACGTCAGTGACACGTATAAAACGGTCCTTTTAAGGGCCAATAATACTAAAGTTACCAAACTTTCACAAGTAAAATGCTTCCATATGTAATCATATCGCATTATTATTAGAATTAAGCTTTCAAATTACCGCCGAGTGCGGAAATACTTTTAAGAAAAGTTGGTGTTTGTAAACGTCAGTGACACGTATAAAACGGTCCTTTTAAGGGCCAATAATACTAAAGTTACCAAACTTTCACAAGTAAAATGCTTCCATATGTAATCATATCGCATTATTATTAGAATTAGGCTTTCAAATTACCGCCGAGTGCGGAAATACTTTTAAGAAAAGTTGGTGTTTGTAAACGTTAGTGACACGTTAAAACGGTCCTTTTAAGGGCCAATAATACTAAAGTTACCAAACTTTCACAAGTAAAATGCTTCCGTATGTAATCATATCGCATTATTATTAGAATTAGGCTTTCAAATTACCGCCGAGTGCGGAAATACTTTTAAGAAACGTTGGTGTTTGTAAACGTTAGTGACACGTATAAAACGGTCCTTTTAAGGGCCAATAATACTAAAGTTACCAAACTTTCACAAGTAAAATGCTTCCGTATGTAATCATATCGCATTATTATTAGAATGAGGCTTTGAAATTACCGCCGAGTGCGAAAATACTTTTAAGAAAAGTTGGTGTTTGTAAACGTTAGTGACACGTATAAAACGGTCCTTTTAAGGGCCAATAATACTAAAGTTACCAAACTTTCACAAGTAAAATGCTTCCATATGTAATCATATCGCATTTTTATTAGAATTAGGCTTTCAAATTACCGCCGAGTGCGGAAATACTTTTAAGAAAAGTTGGTGTTTGTAAACGTTAGTGACACGTATAAAACGGTCCTTTTAAGGGCCAATAATACTAAAGTTACCAAACTTTCACAAGTAAAATGCTTCCATATGTAATCATATCGCATTATTATTAGAACTAGGCTTTCAAATTACCGCCGAGTGCGGAAATACTTTTAAGAAAAGTTGGTGTTTGTAAACGTTAGTGACACGTATAAAACGGTCCTTTTAAGGGCCAATAATACTAAAGTTACCAAACTTTCACAAGTAAAATGCTTCCGTATGTAATCATATCGCATTATTATTAGAATGAGGCTTTGAAATTACCGCCGAGTGCGAAAATACTTTTAAGAAAAGTTGGTGTTTGTAAACGTTAGAGACACGTATAAAACGGTCCTTTTAAGGGCCAATAATAATAAAGTTACCAAACTTTCACAAGTAAAATGCTTCCATATGTAATCATATCGCATTTTTATTAGAATTAGGCTTTCAAATTACCGCCGAGTGCGGAAATACTTTTAAGAAAAGTTGGTGTTTGTAAACGTTAGTGACACGTATAAAACGGTCCTTTTAAGGGCCAATAATACTAAAGTTACCAAACTTTCACAAGTAAAATGCTTCCGTATGTAATCATATCGCATTATTATTAGAATGAGGCTTTGAAATTACCGCCGAGTGCGAAAATACTTTTAAGAAAAGTTGGTGTTTGTAAACGTTAGTGACACGTATAAAACGGTCCTTTTAAGGGCCAATAATACTAAAGTTACCAAACTTTCACAAGTAAAATGCTTCCATATGTAATCATATCGCATTTTTATTAGAATTAGGCTTTCAAATTACCGCCGAGTGCGAAAATACTTTTAAGAAAAGTTGGTGTTTGTAAACGTTAGTGACACTTATAAAACGGTCCTTTTAAGGGCCAATAATACTAAAGTTACCAAACTTTCACAAGTAAAATGCTTCCATATGTAATCATATCGCATTATTATTAGAATTAGGCTTTCAAATTACCGCCGAGTGCGGAAATACTTTTAAGAAAAGTTGGTGTTTGTAAACGTTAGTGACACGTATAAAACGGTCCTTTTAAGGGCCAATAATACTAAAGTTACCAAACTTTCACAAGTAAAATGCTTCCATATGTAATCATATCGCATTATTATTAGAATTAGGCTTTTAAATTACCGCCGAGTGCGGAAAAACTTTTAAGAAAAGTTGGTGTTTGTAAACGTTTTGACACGTATAAAACGGTCCTTTTAAGGGCCAATAATACTAAAGTTACCAAACTTTCACAAGTAAAATGCTACCGTATGTAATCATATCGCATTATTATTAGAATTAGGCTTTCAAATTACCGCCGAGTGCGGAAATACTTTTAAGAAAAGTTGGTGTTTGTAAAACTTAGTGACACGTATAAAACGGTCCTTTTAAGGGCCAATAATACTAAAGTTACCAAACTTTCACAAGTAAAATGCTTCCATATGTAATCATATCGCATTATTATTAGAATTAGGCTTTCAAATTACCGCCGAGTGCGGAAATACTTTTAAGAGAAGTTGGTGTTTGTAAACGTTAGTGACACGTATAAAACGGTCCTTTTAAGGGCCAATAATACTAAAGTTACCAAACTTTCACAAGTAAAATGCTTCCATATGTAATCATATCGCATTATTATTAGAATTAGGCTTTCAAATTACCGCCGAGTGCGGAAATACTTTTAAGAGAAGTTGGTGTTTGTAAACGTTGGTGACACGTTTAAAACGGTCCTTTTAAGGGCCAATAATACTAAAGTTACCAAACTTTCACAAGTAAATGCTTCCGTATGTAATCATATCGCATTATTATTAGAATTAGGCTTTCAAATTACCGCCGAGTGCGGAAATACTTTTAAGAGAAGTTGGTGTTTGTAAACGTTAGTGACACATTTAAAATGGACGTTTTTGTGGCCAATAATACTAAAGTTACCAAACTTTCACAAGTAAAATGCTTCCATATGTAATCATATCGCATTATTATTAGAATTAGGCTTTCAAATTACCGCCGAGTGCGGAAATACTTTTAAGAGAAGTTGGTGTTTGTAAACGTTAGTGACACATTTAAAATGGACGTTTTTGTGGCCAATAATACTAAAGTTACCAAACTTTCACAAGTAAAATGCTTCCATATGTAATCATATCGCATTATTATTAGAATTAGGCTTTCAAATTACCGCCGAGTGCGGAAATACTTTTAAGAGAAGTTGGTGTTTGTAAACGTTAGTGACACATTTAAAATGGACGTTTTTGTGGCCAATAATACTAAAGTTACCAAACTTTCACAAGTAAAATGCTTCCATATGTAATCATATCGCATTATTATTAGAATTAGGCTTTCAAATTACCGCCGAGTGCGGAAATACTTTTAAGAGAAGTTGGTGTTTGTAAACGTTAGTGACACGTTTAAAACGGTCCTTTTAAGGGCCAATAATACTAAAGTTACCAAACTTTCACAAGTAAAATGCTTCCGTATGTAATCATATCGCATTATTATTAGAATTAGGCTTTCAAATTACCGCCGAGTGCGGAAATACTTTTAAGTGAAGTTGGTGTTTGTAAACGTTAGTGGCACGTATAAAACGGTCCTTTTAAGGGCCAATAATACTAAAGTTACCAAACTTTCACAAGTAAAATGCTTCCATATGTAATCATATCGCATTATTATTAGAATTAGGCTTTCAAATTACCGCCGAGTGCGGAAATACTTTTAAGAGAAGTTGGTGTTTGTAAACGTTAGTGACACATTTAAAATGGACGTTTTTGTGGCCAATAATACTAAAGCAAACTTTCACAAGTAAAATGCTTCCATATGTAATCATATCGCATTATTATTAGAATTAGGCTTTCAAATTACCGCCGAGTGCGGAAATACTTTTAAGAGAAGTTGGTGTTTGTAAACGTTAGTGACACATTTAAAATGGACGTTTTTGTGGCCAATAATACTAAAGTTACCAAACTTTCACAAGTAAAATGCTTCCATATGTAATCATATCGCATTATTATTAGAATTAGGCTTTCAAATTACCGCCGAGTGCGGAAATACTTTTAAGAGAAGTTGGTGTTTGTAAACGTTAGTGACACATTTAAAATGGACGTTTTTGTGGCCAATAATACTAAAGTTACCAAACTTTCACAAGTAAAATGCTTCCATATGTAATCATATCGCATTATTATTAGAATTAGGCTTTCAAATTACCGCCGAGTGCGGAAATACTTTTAAGAGAAGTTGGTGTTTGTAAACGTTAGTGCACGTATAAAACGGTCCTTTTAAGGGCCAATAATACTAAAGTTACCAAACTTTCACAAGTAAAATGCTTCCGTATGTAATCATATCGCATTATTATTAGAATTAGGCTTTCAAATTACCGCCGAGTGCGGAAATACTTTTAAGAGAAGTTGGTGTTTGTAAACGTTAGTGACACGTATAAAACGGTCCTTTTAAGG
This sequence comes from Prosapia bicincta, assembly GCA_036971475.1. NCBI lineage: Eukaryota > Metazoa > Arthropoda > Insecta > Hemiptera > Cercopidae > Prosapia > Prosapia bicincta. The sequence continues at coordinate 940,196 of JBAIZL010000013.1, forward strand.
GCCAATAATACTAAAGTTACCAAACTTTCACAAGTAAAATGCTTCCATATGTAATCATATCGCATTATTATTAGAATTAGGCTTTCAAATTACCGCCGAGTGCGGAAATACTTTTAAGAGAAGTTGGTGTTTGTAAACGTTAGTGACACGTATAAAACGGTCCTTTTAAGGGCCAATAATACTAAAGTTACCAATCTTTCACAATTAAAATGCTTCCATATGTAATCATATCGCATTATTATTAGAATTAGGCTTTCAAATTACCGCCGAGTGCGGAAATACTTTTAAGAGAAGTTGGTGTTTGTAAACGTTAGTGACACGTATAAAACGGTCCTTTTAAGGGCCAATAATACTAAAGTTACCAAACTTTCACAAGTAAAATGCTTCCATATGTAATCATATCGCATTATTATTAGAATTAGGCTTTCAAATTACCGCCGAGTGCGGAAATACTTTTAAGAGAAGTTGGTGTTTGTAAACGTTAGTGACACATTTAAAATGGACGTTTTTGTGGCCAATAATACTAAAGTTACCAAACTTTCACAAGTAAAATGCTTCCGTATGTAATCATATCGCATTATTATTAGAATTAGGCTTTCAAATTACCGCCGAGTGCGGAAATACTTTTAAGAAAAGTTGGTGTTTGTAAACCTTAGTGACACGTATAAAACGGTCCTTTTAAGGGCCAATAATACTAAAGTTACCAAACTTTCACAAGTAAAATGCTTCCATATGTAATCATATCGCATTATTATTAGAATTGGGCTTTCAAATTACCGCCGAGTGCGGAAATACTTTTAAGAGAAGTTGGTGTTTGTAAACGTTAGTGACACGTTTAAAACGGTCCTTTTAAGGGCCAATAATACTAAAGTTACCAAACTTTCACAAGTAAATGCTTCCGTATGTAATCATATCGCATTATTATTAGAATTAGGCTTTCAAATTACCGCCGAGTGCGGAAATACTTTTAAGAGAAGTTGGTGTTTGTAAACGTTAGTGACACATTTAAAATGGACGTTTTTGTGGCCAATAATACTAAAGTTACCAAACTTTCACAAGTAAAATGCTTCCATATGTAATCATATCGCATTATTATTAGAATTAGGCTTTCAAATTACCGCCGAGTGCGGAAATACTTTTAAGAGAAGTTGGTGTTTGTAAACGTTAGTGACACATTTAAAATGGACGTTTTTGTGGCCAATAATACTAAAGTTACCAAACTTTCACAAGTAAAATGCTTCCATATGTAATCATATCGCATTATTATTAGAATTAGGCTTTCAAATTACCGCCGAGTGCGGAAATACTTTTAAGAGAAGTTGGTGTTTGTAAACGTTAGTGACACATTTAAAATGGACGTTTTTGTGGCCAATAATACTAAAGTTACCAAACTTTCACAAGTAAAATGCTTCCATATGTAATCATATCGCATTATTATTAGAATTAGGCTTTCAAATTACCGCCGAGTGCGGAAATACTTTTAAGAGAAGTTGGTGTTTGTAAACGTTAGTGACACATTTAAAATGGACGTTTTTGTGGCCAATAATACTAAAGCAAACTTTCACAAGTAAAATGCTTCCATATGTAATCATATCGCATTATTATTAGAATTAGGCTTTCAAATTACCGCCGAGTGCGGAAATACTTTTAAGAGAAGTTGGTGTTTGTAAACGTTAGTGACACATTTAAAATGGACGTTTTTGTGGCCAATAATACTAAAGTTACCAAACTTTCACAAGTAAAATGCTTCCATATGTAATCATATCGCATTATTATTAGAATTAGGCTTTCAAATTACCGCCGAGTGCGGAAATACTTTTAAGAGAAGTTGGTGTTTGTAAACGTTAGTGACACATTTAAAATGGACGTTTTTGTGGCCAATAATACTAAAGTTACCAAACTTTCACAAGTAAAATGCTTCCGTATGTAATCATATCGCATTATTATTAGAATTAGGCTTTCAAATTACCGCCGAGTGCGGAAATACTTTTAAGAGAAGTTGGTGTTTGTAAACGTTAGTGACACGTATAAAACGGTCCTTTTAAGGGCCAATAATACTAAAGTTACCAAACTTTCACAAGTAAAATGCTTCCGTATGTAATCATATCGCATTATTATTAGAATTAGGCTTTCAAATTACCGCCGAGTGCGGAAATACTTTTAAGAGAAGTTGGTGTTTGTAAACGTTAGTGACACATTTAAAATGGACGTTTTTGTGGCCAATAATACTAAAGTTACCAAACTTTCACAAGTAAAATGCTTCCGTATGTAATCATATCGCATTATTATTAGAATTAGGCTTTCAAATTACCGCCGAGTGCGGAAATACTTTTAAGAGAAGTTGGTGTTTGTAAACGTTAGTGACACGTATAAAACGGTCCTTTTAAGGGCCAATAATACTAAAGTTACCAAACTTTCACAAGTAAAATGCTTCCGTATGTAATCATATCGCATTATTATTAGAATTAGGCTTTCAAATTACCGCCGAGTGCGGAAATACTTTTAAGAGAAGTTGGTGTTTGTAAACGTTAGTGACACGTTTAAAACGGTCCTTTTAAGGGCCAATAATACTAAAGTTACCAAACTTTCACAAGTAAAATGCTTCCGTATGTAATCATATCGCATTATTATTAGAATTAGGCTTTCAAATTACCGCCGAGTGCGGAAATACTTTTAAGTGAAGTTGGTGTTTGTAAACGTTAGTGGCACGTATAAAACGGTCCTTTTAAGGGCCAATAATACTAAAGTTACCAAACTTTCACAAGTAAAATGCTTCCATATGTAATCATATCGCATTATTATTAGAATTAGGCTTTCAAATTACCGCCGAGTGCGGAAATACTTTTAAGAGAAGTTGGTGTTTGTAAACGTTAGTGACACATTTAAAATGGACGTTTTTGTGGCCAATAATACTAAAGCAAACTTTCACAAGTAAAATGCTTCCATATGTAATCATATCGCATTATTATTAGAATTAGGCTTTCAAATTACCGCCGAGTGCGGAAATACTTTTAAGAGAAGTTGGTGTTTGTAAACGTTAGTGACACATTTAAAATGGACGTTTTTGTGGCCAATAATACTAAAGTTACCAAACTTTCACAAGTAAAATGCTTCCATATGTAATCATATCGCATTATTATTAGAATTAGGCTTTCAAATTACCGCCGAGTGCGGAAATACTTTTAAGAGAAGTTGGTGTTTGTAAACGTTAGTGACACATTTAAAATGGACGTTTTTGTGGCCAATAATACTAAAGTTACCAAACTTTCACAAGTAAAATGCTTCCATATGTAATCATATCGCATTATTATTAGAATTAGGCTTTCAAATTACCGCCGAGTGCGGAAATACTTTTAAGAGAAGTTGGTGTTTGTAAACGTTAGTGACACGTATAAAACGGTCCTTTTAAGGGCCAATAATACTAAAGTTACCAAACTTTCACAAGTAAAATGCTTCCGTATGTAATCATATCGCATTATTATTAGAATTAGGCTTTCAAATTACCGCCGAGTGCGGAAATACTTTTAAGAGAAGTTGGTGTTTGTAAACGTTAGTGACACGTATAAAACGGTCCTTTTAAGGGCCAATAATACTAAAGTTACCAAACTTTCACAAGTAAAATGCTTCCATATGTAATCATATCGCATTATTATTAGAATTAGGCTTTCAAATTACCGCCGAGTGCGGAAATACTTTTAAGAGAAGTTGGTGTTTGTAAACGTTAGTGACACGTATAAAACGGTCCTTTTAAGGGCCAATAATACTAAAGTTACCAAACTTTCACAAGTAAAATGCTTCCATATGTAATCATATCGCATTATTATTAGAATTAGGCTTTCAAATTACCGCCGAGTGCGGAAATACTTTTAAGAGAAGTTGGTGTTTGTAAACGTTAGTGACACATTTAAAATGGACGTTTTTGTGGCCAATAATACTAAAGTTACCAAACTTTCACAAGTAAAATGCTTCCATATGTAATCATATCGCATTATTATTAGAATTAGGCTTTCAAATTACCGCCGAGTGCGGAAATACTTTTAAGAGAAGTTGGTGTTTGTAAACGTTAGTGACACATTTAAAATGGACGTTTTTGTGGCCAATAATACTAAAGTTACCAAACTTTCACAAGTAAAATGCTTCCATATGTAATCATATCGCATTATTATTAGAATTAGGCTTTCAAATTACCGCCGAGTGCGGAAATACTTTTAAGAGAAGTTGGTGTTTGTAAACGTTAGTGACACATTTAAAATGGACGTTTTTGTGGCCAATAATACTAAAGTTACCAAACTTTCACAAGTAAAATGCTTCCATATGTAATCATATCGCATTATTATTAGAATTAGGCTTTCAAATTACCGTCGAGTGCGGAAATACTTTTAAGAGAAGTTGGTGTTTGTAAACGTTAGTGACACATTTAAAATGGACGTTTTTGTGGCCAATAATACTAAAGTTACCAAACTTTCACAAGTAAAATGCTTCCATATGTAATCATATCGCATTATTATTAGAATTAGGCTTTCAAATTACCGCCGAGTGCGGAAATACTTTTAAGAAAAGTTGGTGTTTGTAAACGTTAGTGACACGTATAAAACGGTCCTTTTAAGGGCCAGTAATACTAAAGCAAACTTTCACAAGTAAAATGCTTCCGTATGTAATCATTTCGCATTATTATTAGAATTAGACTATTAATTTTTCCCCCTCCCTCCGGGTCTGAGCCCCCAAAGCTCGCTCAGCCCTCGTGGCAGCCAACCTCTAGCGAGCTGCCTCCGTCTCACATGCGCATGTCGTTAGTATCCCTAACGCGCGTGAAGAATTCAGGATGACTGACCATGTGCCAAGCTGATAAGCTCTTTCCATGGAAAATCAGGAGATAGTGAAATGAAACAGAACGTTAAGTGTCGCGTAAGGGCGGGATGAAAAAAACCTGCCAAGAAAGAACCCTGGCAGGAAAAATCCCGCGAAAGATTATGCAGGAACCCTGGGGGCTAGGTTACCTTATTCTATAGGTTAGCGATAGGTAATACCTTTGCATATACCTTGTTAATGAGGCTATGGTGTGGGAAATTGCTTGGACTTCTTCTTCTGCAACCTACTCGAAACTGAAATCTGCATGCAATTCAAATTAGTGCGTCCGTTGGGGCTATCTGCGTCCCTTTGGATGTGCCCCCGTTTCATCTTTAACAAATCAGGTCGGTTAGTTCATGCACTGTGTGTAGTGTTTATGTAGCATCCCGAACCCACAGAATGGACTGTGCCTATCGTGTGTTGGGTCGTATCTACCCAGTGAGGAGATTAATGTTGATGTAGTGTGTGCGTGAGCCTGTTTGTAGTCGTTTGTAATCGGTGTTTGTAAACGTTAGTGACACGTATAAAACGGTCCTTTTAACAGCCAATAATAATAAAGTTACCAAACTGTCACAAGTAAAATGCTTCCCTATGTTATGACATGCCGCTATTATTCGTAAAATGCTAATAAAAATGCCGGTGAATGCCAAAGTTCAATAAAGATACGTAAACGTGCATAATATGGTGGAAGACGTACCTTTTAAGGGTCGCAGTAAAGTAACTAGCGTTACTCGGCCACGTAGGCATTATAGTGTTTGCAATAAGAAAAGCAAATCAAACATCTAAATTATTATATTTCATTTACTCCAATGCTAGAGGATAGACAATGTTTTTATTCATTTCATTAGGCGTAGAAACATACGAATTATATATATATATATATATATATATATATATATATATATATATATAACATATACGAATAACACACACACACACACACACACACACACACACACACACACACACACACACACACACACACACACACACACACACACACACACACACACACACACACACACACACACATATATATATATATATATATATATATATATATATATACAGGGAATATTTATTGAATACAATATTCCAAATTCAAGAATAGTTTTAATTTATATATATATATATATATATATATATATATATAATATATTTATTTATAAATATTTGTTTTGTGTGCGTGTGTGTGTGTGTGTTTGTGTGTGTGTGTGTGTGTGTGTGTGTGTGTGTGTGTGTGTGTGTGTGTGTGTGTGTGTGTGTGTGTGTGTGTGTGTGTGTTTGTGTGTGTGTGTGTGTGTGTGTTTGTGTGTAAGTGTGTGTGTATTTGTGTGTGTTATCTTAAACTCTGTAATTATTTATTACCAAAATATCACCTTATATACAAGAAAACAACAGTAAATATTACCAATCATGTGTATTAAAACTGCACATCAAACAAGTAAAATAAACCAAAATTTTATAAAGTAATTTCCTATTTAGGTCAATCAAGAAAATTTTATTTTAGTTACTTTTTTCTAAATAATTACTACTAAAATAATAAAAGTAACATAGCCTATGTTATAACCCATAGGTTCTACCACGTAATTCATATTATAGATTCAGGTGTTTTATGAAATCATATAATCTCACTTATTTTAAGCCAAATGGGACGGGTAACTATATTGCATACCTTACCCCTTTTGTGATCCGTTTCTCTCCCACACACAGCTAAATATATTTAATAAATTTAATTAATTAATCAATATTTAAAGAACTATATTAACATAATGTGCCATCCACTACAAGTTTAAAAAAATGTATTTAAACTTGAGTGGATGAATAAAACGTATTTTACTAACGATGGAGATTAGAACAAGATATATAAATATACATAGGGATAGAATGAGTTGAATAACGGCAGAAAACTATACGGCGCGGTGTAGGCAATCTGACGGCATCTTTTAATACGCGAAGGACTAAGGAAGAATCTAATAAAAGAATTCAACATTATGACAGGGCTATATAATAGAGTTTTTATGTATTAAAAAAAAACTAAATATATAGTGGTTTTCAAATTATAGAGATATTAACACTCGTATACATATGTGATTCAAAAGTGGCGCCATTTGTTACCTGTAATTTGCAGTTACGTCAATAAACTTAAGGACCGCTAAATGGGTGTGTACGGAATGTGATAATTTAAGATCTAAATATGAGACGAAAGGCCGCTGACTGTCACTGAGAATGAAGATAATTCTCATAAAGAATACTCCTTAAAGACTTGGGGATTGTTATACTTTCCTGTAGGTTCCAGCATCCTTCTGAATGCTACAACACACTTGGAGACAGCTTTTTGGATACTCCTTAAAGACTTGGGAATTGTTATACTTTCCTGTAGGTTCCAGCATAATTCAGAATGTAACAACGCACTTGCAGACAGCTTTTTGGATACTCCTTAAAGACTTGGGAATTGTTATACTTTCCTGTAGGTTCCAGCATAATTCAGAATGTAACAACGCACTTGCAGACAGCTTTTTGGGTACTCCTAAAACACTTCTAATAGTACACACCTTCCTAAAGACCGCCACCATTCTCCCGACGACTCCATAGGCTTTTTAATCTAAGTGAAATCACCTAATGATCTACGGAAAATAGTGGAATTCTAGACAAATATTCTCTACCTAAAACGTTGCCCCCTTTGTAGTTGAATAAGCTGCTTCTACGTCGCCGTTACATACTAGGCTCGGTGGCTCCATATTGATTCATCGACAAACTTCACCCAAGTAATTAATCATAGTACAGTTGTGTCGAAGGTAATTGGAAATCGCTCTAGACAGCTGCTTACAAATCAAACGGCGGAATCGACCTGTTCCTTGGCGATTGCTCTTTCAATATTGCTGACAGACACTTTTAGAAATTTCATTCTTCCTACTTAAACCAATTTAACGCGCTGTGGTGTGAAGTAAACGGGACAAAGTATTGCGTCATTTTTTTATATGCTGGTCACTCGTTTTGGTAGGTATCTCATCTTGATTACACTCATTTAGTGCTCTGTAGTGGGGCGTATATGTGCCAATGTATTGCCTCGATTTCTGTTCGTATAGGGGTCATTCGTTTTGGTAAGTAACGCTTCTTCTTTAAACCCATTTAGTGCTCTGTAGTGGGGCGTATATGTGCCAATATATTGCCTCGATTTCTGGTCATATAGGGGTCATTCGTTTTGGTAAGTAACGCTTCTTCTTTAAACCCATTTAGTGCTCTGTAGTGGGGCTTATATGTATCAATGTATTGCGTCAGTTTCTGCTAATATAGGGATCACTCGTTTTGGTAAGTAACGCTTCTTCTTTAAACCCATTTAGTGTTCTGTAGTGGGGCGTATATGTGAGAATGTATTGCGTCAGTTTCTACTAATATAGGGATCACTCGTTTTAGTAAGTAACGCTTCTTCTTTAAACCCATTTAGTGCTCTGTAGTGGGGCGAATATGTGCCAATGTATTGCGTCAGTTTCTGCTAATATAGGGATCACTCGTTTTAGTAAGTAACGCTTCTTCTTTAAACCCATTTAGTGCTCTGTAGTGGGGCGTATATGTGAGAATGTATTGCGTCAGTTTCTGCTAATATAGGGATCACTCGTTTTAGTAAGTAACGCTTCTTCTTTAAACCCATTTAGTGCTCTGTAGTGGGGCGTATATGTGAGAATGTATTGCGTCAGTTTCTGCTGATATGGAGGTCACTCGTTTTAGTAAGTAACTCTTCTTCTTTAAACCCATTTAGTGCTCTGTAGTGGGGCGTATATGTGTCAATGTATTGCCTCGGTTTCTGCTGATATGGGGGTCACTCGTTATGGTTAGTATCTCTTCTTCTTTAAACCCATTTAGTGCTCTGTAGTGGGGCGTATATGTGTCAATGTATTGCCTCGGTTTCTGCTGATATGGGGGTCACTCGTTATGGTTAGTATCTCTTCTTCTTTAAACCCATTTAGTGCTCTGTAGTGGGGCTTATATGTGTCAATGTATTGCGTCAGTTTCTGCTGATATGGGGGCCACTCGTTTTGGTTAGTATCTCTTCTTCTTTAAACCCATTTAGTGCTCTGTAGTGGGGCGTATATGTGTCAATGTATTGCCTCGGTTTCTGCTGATATGGGGGTCACTCGTTATGGTTAGTATCTCTTCTTCTTTAAACCCATTTAGTGCTCTGTAGTGGGGCGTATATGTGTCAATGTATTGCCTCGGTTTCTGCTGATATGGGGGTCACTCGTTATGGTTAGTATCTCTTCTTCTTTAAACCCATTTAGTGCTCTGTAGTGGGGCGTATATGTGTCAATGTATTGCCTCGGTTTCTGCTGATATGGGGGTCACTCGTTATGGTTAGTATCTCTTCTTCTTTAAACCCATTTAGTGCTCTGTAGTGGGGAGTAAACTTGCCAATGTATTGCATCGGTTTCTGCTAATATGGGGGTCAATCGTTTTGGTTAGTATCTCTGCTTCTATAAATCCATTTAGTGCTCTGTAGTAGGTAGTAAACTTGCCAATGTATTGCATCGGTTTCTGCTAATATGGGGGCCACTCGTTTTGGTTAGTATCTCTGCTTCTATAAATCCATTTAGTGCTCTGTAGTAGGTAGTAAACTTGCCAATGTATTGCATCGGTTTCTGCTAATATGGGGGCCACTCGTTTTGGTTAGTATCTCTGCTTCTATAAATCCATTTAGTGCTCTGTAGTAGGTAGTAATTTTGCCAATGTATTGCATCAGTTTCTGCTAATATGGGGGTCAATCGTTTTGGTTAGTATCTCTGCTTCTATAAATCCATTTAGTGCTCTGTAGTAGGTAGTAATTTTGCCAATGTATTGCATCAGTTTCTGCTAATATGGGGGTCAATCGTTTTGGTTAGTATCTCTGCTTCTATAAATCCATTTAGTGCTCTGTAGTGGGGAGTAAACTTGCCAATGTATTGCGTCAGTTGCTGCTATAGTAAGCCCATTTGTGTGTCGGTATTATAACGTGCGAGGTGAGGCTTAAGGTTATGCAGCGCTGTGTACCGCACACAAGCCCTTCTCTATCAGACCGCTGCCACTCACTGCAGACTTTGGAGGTCGTCTCGGATGGGAGTACTTTGCCCGCAGCTACGGCACGGGAGTGAGATATATGTTTGTGTGACGGTATTATAACGCGTGAGGTGAGCCTTAAGGTTATGCAGCGGCTGTGTACCGCACACAAGCCCTTCTCTATCAGACCGCTGCCACTCACTGCAGACTGTGGAGGTCGTCTCGGATGGGAGTACTTTGCCCGCAGCTACGGCACGGGAGTGAGATATATGTTTGTGTGTCGGTATTATAACGCGCGAGGTGAGCCTTAAGGTATGTAGCGGCTGTCTACCGTGCATTTTTTGCTTTGGGCAGGGGTTTTTGCAAAGACAGGACCTTATTGTGATCTGGGGTACAACGTTTATTTAAACCACGGGTAGATTTCGGTTTTGTGTTGAGTTATCGAGAGTTGCTCAGAAGAGCTCGGTTGCCTCATCGATTTAGCATTGAAAGTATCGATCTTTGTTTATTATTTTTTTAAAAGGTCAAATATAATATAATCAATTTATATCGGTGTATAATATGTATATGTGTGTTTTATTAACTATAAATAGAGCAGACTCTCAATAGCCCGACAAATATGGGACTAAAGCCCTGCCGGATACGACATTTGCATCTCTTTACTGACACAGTTGGCGTCTCGTTCTAACACATCTGTATAGTTGTATACATCTATTTTAGCATTAAATAAGCGATAACATATGATTTTAGACCACAGCTGATTTTATAAAATAGATTATGTGAACAGCTGTTTCACACACATAGATTATGCTACTTTATTCAATTCCTTCTATTAGTTCACACTCACCCTTATATATATATTTATTTATATATCTTATACAAATTTTCAATCTTAATAAAATACTTTTTATTCGTTCACTCAAGTTCAAATACATTATTTTTAAACGTATGGTAAATAACACTTGATGTTAATACAGTTATTTCAAATATTATTTTAATAATTAAATTTACGGCGGCTGTGCGCATTGCTCGCCAGCTAAAACGGCTTCGGTTGTGGGCAAGGAAATGAACTTGTCTTAGTTTTGACACTTAAGAGTTTCTTTATCGATTGTATAATCTCTGGAAGGTAACCTTGCATCTTGTCAGGGACTGACAGCATCGCGTGCGACGTCAAGAGCATCACACAACAAACTTTCCACATATCTATTGCACTTCTAACTTTGTTAATTTCCTTCCCATGTGCTGCTATCTATGTTTAGTGCAAGTTAATTACGATGAGATAATTACAGCAAAATTACACACTACCCTCATACTGCTTAGTTTGTGAGAGCTTTCAACATTTATCAAATGTTATCTAAAATTTTCATGGATTTGAAATTTATGATTGTCTTCTTTTTCCTTCTCTCTCTCTCTCTCTCTCTCTCTCTCTCTCTCTCTCTCTCTCTCTATCTATCTATCTCTCTCTCTCTCTCTCTCTCTCTCTCTCTCTCTCTCTCTCTCTCTCTCACATATATATATATGTAAACTTATATACTTATAATATATATATATATATATATATATATATATATATATATATATATATATATATATTAAAAATGAAACATTAAAAATTTATAAACATAAAGTTAAAGACAGATTAATTGATGAACAGATTCAAGTGAGATCAAGGCACCAAACTATTTATAAGGTCATTGATGTTATGGAAAAAATACATAAAGTGCAATACTTATAAACATATGGTTGTTTGTAGTACATATGATTTAATTTTTGTAAAACATTTTGTCACATAACTATTTTTCCTGAAGATTCTGGTACTGTTTTATCGGCGAAAGGTTTTGAATAATATATGTATTGAAAGTATTCTTGTTTTTGAAATATTTTTAATTTATTAACTATATAACAAGAAAACATATCACCATATATATATTTAATAAATATAAATATATATATATATATATATATATATATATATATATATATATATATATATATATATATATATATTTGTATTTGTATTTTGACTTAGTTCTTAATTAATACACAAGAATACATATTGCGATATATATATATATATATATATATATATATATATATATGTGTGTGTGTGTGTGTGTGTGTGTGTGTGTGTGTGTGTGTGTGTGTGTGTGTGTGTGTGTGTGTGTGTGTGTGTGTGTGTGTGTGTGTTTAAAACTTATAGTCGATGCCACTTGATGTTAATACTGTTTTTTAAAATATTATTTCATTAATAAAATTTAATTAATAATTTTGGTTTTATATGGGAGAAAAACTTTTCTCAAAATGGGAAAGGTATGTAATATAGTTACTCCATTCCATTTGGCTTAAAATAAACAATAAGATAAGATATGATTTCACAAAACATCTGATTTTATGTTATAGGTTATGTGGTAGAGCAGCTGTCTTAAGTATAGGTTATGTGGTGTTATTTCTATTATTGTAATTATTTAATAAAGTTTATCTAAAATAAATATTTTTTGTTTACTTAAGTAGGGGTTGACTTGAAAACTTTTTTGTGTTATGTTACTTGTTTTCAGTTGTTTTAAAAGCTTCACTGTTTATTTGTCACAAAATATTATTATTATTAAAGTTATCGAATTTTTTAATTCGTGTAATCTTTTTATTTCAGTCAAGTATTTAACACATTTACCCAGAGTTACAACTGGTCATCGTCATAAACACGTGTGGTGTATGGGTTTCCAGTCTGAAGTTGGAGTACATTCAACTCGAAAAGTTGTAGAGTGGCTTTACTTTGGTTTCAGGAGCTTCATCTCCGTGCGTGTCTAGAAAACACGCACAAAGTGGTTGGCAAAGGCGTAACAGATTTACCGATCAACAATCAGTCACAGATGTTGACCGATGTAATATTTTCCTTGTCTTATTGATCTGTTCTCGCCTACGTCAATAGTTGATTGACAAATGTCTTTTGCTGTTCCACTTCATGTTTACTAAAATAAGATCACGTATTCCCAAACTTGTTCTGGACAAGACGTATTTAATCCAATGGGGAAGATGCCTTTAGTAAACATTATATGTTGAGCATATTGTACAACCTGGAAGCTACACGTGCCTTTAAAGTGGTCTAAGGTGGAAATTAAAGATTAAAAAAAAAAAATGTTTAAACCATAATACAGGATGACTATTGTCGCCTCCGAAGGATAGAAAAATTTGTGACTCTAGGTAACAGGGCAACAAAGCACGTATGCAAGGCCATCTCTCTCTCCCCCCTCGGGTCATACAGAAGTGCCTTACACCTCATTATAGACAAGAGTAGATTAAGGTACGTGTAAGGAAAGCACATACCTTAACAAGTATTAGAAGGTACCGGTTTAGAGAGTGAACTTATGTTAGTATGACGTATTAATTAGAGATCGATTTATTAGTAAAAGTGTTTTTGTACGTCCTACTTAATAGAGTGTGACTTTCTTCGTGTCCTAAAATTAATTTCACTACCTATAATCACCATTCATATATCCAAACCAGATTTCCTTCCAAACATAAGCTCCGTAGAATGTAAATAGAACGCATTAAATGCTGGTTAATTGGGAAGACAAAAAGGGAATATAGAAAGATATATATTTATGTAATAAAAACCTCTTTCCTATAAACTGCCTAGAGACACTAAGAATCGCAGGATGTGTAGATCGTGCGCCGTTATTGTGTCATCCTACCTAAGACATACTATATTACCCAAGGCACATACCTGAGTACAGACGTGTTACGCAACTCTTTGCTACAAACTTGCCTCGAGACACTAAGAATCGCAGGATGTGTAGATCGTGCTCCGTTATTGTGTCATCCTACCTAAGACATATTATATTACCCAAGGCACATACCTGAGTACAGACATGTTACGGAACTCTTTGCTACAAACTTGCCTCGAGACACTAAGAATCGCAGGATGTGTAGATCGTGCGCCGTTATTGTGTCATCCTACGTAAGACATACTATATTACCCAAGGCACATACCTGAGTACAGACATGTTACGGAACTCTTTGCTACAAACTTGCCTCGAGACACTAAGAATCGCAGGATGTGTAGATCGTGCGCCGTTATTGTGTCATCCTACGTAAGACATACTATATTACCCAAGGCACATACCTGAGGACAGACGTGTTACGGAACTCTTTGCTACAAACTTGCCTCGAGACACTAAGAATCGCAGGATGTGTAGATCGTGCGCCGTTATTGTGTCATCCTACGTAAGACATACTATATTACCCAAGTCACATACCTGAGGACAGACGTGTTACGGAACTCTTTGCTACAAACTTGCCTCGAGACACTAAGAATCGCAGGATGTGTAGATCGTGCGCCGTTATTGTGTCATCCTACGTAAGACATACTATATTACCCAAGTCACATACCTGAGGACAGACGTGTTACGGAACTCTTTGCTACAAACTTGCCTCGAGACACTAAGAATCGCAGGATGTGTAGATCGTGCGCCGTTATTGTGCCATCCTACGTAAGACATACTATATTACCCAAGTCACATACCTGAGTACAGACATGTTACGCAACTCTTTGCTACAAACTTGCCTCGAGACACTAAGAATCGCAGGATGTGTAGATCGTGCGCCGTTATTTTGTCATCCTACGTAAGACATACTATATCAACTAAGGTTCATACCTGACGTAAAAAGACTCAGTACAGACAAATTACGGAACTCGCGTGTCCATTGGCTTTTGTTTTAGAACTTACTTCTCCCACCCCCACCCCTCGACAAGTGTTTACTTATAAGGGGTGGTGGTATAACGAGACGTCAGTACGTAGAGTGACGTAAGGGCTTTGTAGGTAAGGTAGGCCTAGATGGAATAGTAAGACTGGTTTATATTTATATCACTTACACTTTAATGTACTTATAGAATCATCTTATTTGGTATAGATCCGAGTCGACTTTCAAGAGCTTATCAACTAACGAGTTTTCATTGTCTAGCTTCTTATAAGACTCCGAGTTCTTGTAGTAGGCAGGTGTGTGAGAATTCCGTTGTCACGTGGTAGTTCTATTTCCGGTTTCTCTGCGCTGTGGGTTAGTTCTGGTCTGTCAAGACTAATTTTGTCTACTAATTTGAATAATTTATAATTTTTTAATTTTATTTGTAGTTGTTCGTTTACTATATAATTGTTGTGTTTATAAATATGTACAATCTGGGAACAACTAAAAGTTTTAAAAATAATATAATAAGCGAAAAAGTACAAATACGATTTTAAAAAATGACAAATTAATGAACTTGTAGAAGAAATAAGCCACACAGACCAAAACGAATCCAGGCAGGTGGATCAAGAAATAGCCAGTAACCACTCATTGTTAATATGACAATGGAGAGTTTATATAATGAAACGTTGTTATGCAATATACATTAAGGTAATAAGGTGCTAAATGGTAATAATGACAAGTAAATTTACATATTTTTAACAATAGATAAAAAAATAATAATTAGAAACTACAACAAAAAACCCCTAAGAAGTTACAGTATTCTAAAATAATATTTTAAAAAATAATTATGTACTCGTATATGTTAAAAAAAAACCTTATGAAGTTTTTATGGTACATGCCTAATTAAGAAATTAGAAAATCTGTTGACTTAAAAATACTGTCATATATATATATATATATATATATATATATATATATATATATATATATATATATATATAAATATAAAATACGTTTTCTTGTTTAATAATTTAAAATAATATAGGTTATTCAAATACAAGATTATTTATTAATTTATATTCAAAGCTTTTCGTTGGTAAACAGTACCAACATCATCAGGAATGAAAATTACAATAGTGTCAAATAATTATAATATATATATATATATATATATATATATATATATATATATATATATATATCACTTTCACTATGTGTGGTTGAACAAGAATCTTACTTGGTATTTATGCGAGGTAACTTTCAAAGATTGATAGTATCTCCATCATCAAGCATTACTGACCGGGAATTGTAGCAGACTGCGAGCTGTACATATATTATAACATAAACATATGAGGCATAAAGTATAATTTTAGTTAGTATCCAAAATAATAATTATTTGCAGAGATATTAAGGAACAAATGACCAAGAATAGTTACTTAAGTACCGACAAAGAGGGCTTAACTATTGTTCTATTTCGGGGGTAGTCATAAACCTATGCTATGAGAAACCTAGTGAATAAAGAATTCCAAGTGACCAAAATAACCTGGGAAAAGAACACTGTACCTTTAGGAAGACTATTTGTAAAATCTGTGTAGGAATCACCGATTTAACTGAGATACGTAAGGGGGAGATGGTATGCTGGTTCTTAAAAACTAAAAAACATAGGGAAAGGGTAAAGTTTTTAGGGAACTTCAAAATAGTGCAGACGCATTAGGAGGGGGACAAAGTTGTAAGCAATGATTAAAAAGGGGTGTAATTTGTTTAGAAGAGTTAAGGGATTATTAGTTTTTTTATGTGTAAATTTCAAAAGTGCGACGTGAATGAATTAGGCAGATAGTAAAGAAAATAGGGAAGCAAGTTAATTATGTGTAAAAGTGCAGTGAAGCAGTTACATGGACAATGGTTTCAGTGAGTTGCAGGAACGCAACAAAATCTTTCTTACGTTAGATTTAGCCAGCAGAGATTTTTAAATTAGTCAATTCAGAACCAATTTAAATTATTTTTTTTTTTAAATTAATCATGTTTTTGATCCCCACTTTCTAATTTATAGAAGATTTGGGATCTTGCATAAGATGATAACAACCCGAGAGAAAGAGTAAATTAACACTGTAATTATTAAACTTTATTGCATTAAAAACCTAAAGGCTCAAGAATCCACCTTTATAATAGTTGTAGTATTAGTTAAGCAATCAATCTTTGTCACTGCATCGTATTCGTGTAATTTGGTATAGTTAGTAATAATTGGATAACAGAGGGATAAATGCAAGTTATGTTAAATTTTATAATTAATAATTATTTAGTAACCTGTAGTTGTGAGTATAGAAAGGTAAGGTAATTATATAATAACCTAAAGGTAAACTTATTTTAAATAAGTTAGATTGTAATATATATATATATAAATATATATATATATATATATATATATATATTTATATATATATATTTCTAGGTTTTGCAACACTGTTTTCTTGTATTCACTCATCACTTTCACTATATGTACTTAAACAAGAATCTTACTTGGTATTTATACGCGTTAACTTTCAAAGATTGGTAGTAACTCGAATTAATACCAAGTAAGACTCTTGTTTAATTACATATAGTGAAAGTGATAAGTGAATACAAGAAAACAGTGTTGCAAAACCTAGAAATATATATATATATTGAGCGTCAAAATAAGTTAAAAATGAGAGCATTGAACTTACATGTGTACCAAGTAAGATTCTTGTTTAAGTACATATATATATATATATATATATATATATATATATATATATATATATATATATATATATATATATATATATATATATATTAAAACAACATAGGTTATTCAAATACAAAAATATTTATTAATTTATATTCAAAGCTTTTCGTTGGTAAACAGTACCAACATCATCAGGAATGAAAATTACAATAATGACATTATTGTAATTTCCATTCCTGATAATGTTGGTACTGTTTACCAACGAAAAGCTTTGAATATAAATTAATAAATATTCTTGTATTTGAATAACCTATGTTTTTTTAAATTATTAAACAAGAAAACGTATTATATATATATATATATATATATATATATATATATATATATATACATATATATACATATATATATATATATATATATATGTATATATATATATATATATAATAAATTAAAAATATTTCAAAAACAAGAATACTTTTAATGAATATTTTTATTCAAAGCTTTTCGCCGATAAAATAGTACCAGCATCTTCAGGAAAATAATTAACTAATAAAATATTTTTACAAAATTCTATTTTTTAAATATTCTATTTTTTTTATATATATCGCAATATGTATTCTTGTGAATTAATAAAGAACTAAGTCAAAATACAAATACAAGAATTATAATTGAATTTACAATTCAACGCTTTTAGTTGGCTAACAATACCAACATCATCAGGGATATTAAACTATTAAAATTAGGTTTAATACTCCTGATGATGTTGGTAATGTTAGCCAACGAAAAGCTTTGAATTGTAAATTCAATTATAATTCTTTTATTTGTATTTTGACTTAGTTCTTTATATATTTATATATATACTCGGACTCTGGAATCCGTCAATAAAAGGAAACTGTTTTTGTGTTAATGTATATTGAACATCAAGGACGTAAAGTATCTCACTAGTAAGTACTAAACAGTTAACATACATCAGCTATCTTACTGATTATGCGTCAGGATTATCAAGGACATAAAGTATCTCCCTAGTAAGTACTAAACAGTTAACATACACCAGCTATCTTACTGATTATGTGTCAGAATTATCAAGGACATAAAGTATCTCCCTAGTAAGTACTAAACAGTTAACATACATCAGCTATCTTACTGATTATGCGTCAGGATTATCAAGGACATAAAGTATCTTACTAGTAAGTACTAAACAGTTAACATACATCAGCTATCTTACTGATTATGCGTCAGGATTATCAAGGACATAAAGTATCTTACTAGTAAGTACTAAACAGTTAACATACATCAGCTATCTTACTGATTATGCGTCAGGATTATCAAGGACATAAAGTATCTTACTAGTAAGTACTAAACAGTTAACATACATCAGCTATCTTACTGATTATGTGTCAGGATTATCAAGGACATAAAGTATCTCCCTAGTAAGTACTAAACAGTTAACATACATCAGCTATCTTACTGATTATGCGTCAGGATTATCAAGGACATAAAGTATCTCCCTAGTAAGTACTAAACAGTTAACATACATCAGCTATCTTACTGATTATGCGTCAGGATTATCAAGGACATAAAGTATCTTACTAGTAAGTACTAAACAGTTAACATACACCAGCTATCTTACTGATTATGTGTCAGGATTATCAAGGACATAAAGTATCTCCCTAGTAAGTACTAAACAGTTAACATACATCTGCTATCTTACTGATTATGTGTCAGGATTATCAAGGACATAAAGTATCTCCCTAGTAAGTACTAAACAGTTAACATACATCAGCTATCTTACTGATTATGCGTCAGGATTATCAAGGACATAAAGTATCTCCCTAGTAAGTACTAAACAGTTAACATACATCAGCTATCTTACTGATTATGTGTCAGGATTATCAAGGACATAAAGTATCTTACTAGTAAGTACTAAACAGTTAACATACACCAGCTATCTTACTGATTATGTGTCAGGATTATCAAGGACATAAAGTATCTTACTAGTAAGTACTAAACAGTTAACATACACCAGCTATCTTACTGATTATGTGTCAGGATTATCAAGGACATAAAGTATCTCCCTAGTAAGTACTAAACAGTTAACATACATCAGCTATTTTACTGATTATATGTCAGGATTATCAAGGACATAAAGTATCTCACTAGTAAGTACTAAACAGTTAACATACATCAGCTATCTTACTGATTATGTGTCAGGATTATCAAGGACATAAAGTATCTTACTAGTAAGTACTAAACAGTTACATACATCAGCTATCTTACTGATTATGTGTCAGGATTATCAAGGACATAAAGTATCTTACTAGTAAGTACTAAACAGTTAACATACATCAGCTATCTTACTGATTATGTGTCAGGATTATCAAGGACATAAAGTATCTCCCTAGTAAGTACTAAACAGTTAACATACATCAGCTATCTTACTGATTATGCGTCAGGATTATCAAGGACATAAAGTATCTCCCTAGTAAGTACTAAACAGTTAACATACATCTGCTATCTTACTGATTATGCGTCAGGATTATCAAGGACATAAAGTATCTTACTAGTAAGTACTAAACAGTTAACATACATCAGCTATCTTACTGATTATGTGTCAGGATTATCAAGGACATAAAGTATCTCCCTAGTAAGTACTAAACAGTTAACATACATCAGCTATCTTACTGATTATGCGTCAGGATTATCAAGGACATAAAGTATCTCCCTAGTAAGTACTAAACAGTTAACATACATCAGCTATCTTACTGATTATGCGTCAGGATTATCAAGGACATAAAGTATCTCCCTAGTAAGTACTAAACAGTTAACATACATCAGCTATCTTACTGATTATGTGTCAGGATTATCAAGGACATAAAGTATCTTACTAGTAAGTACTAAACAGTTAACATACATCAGCTATCTTACTGATTATGTGTCAGGATTATCAAGGACATAAAGTATCTCCCTAGTAAGTACTAAACAGTTAACATACATCAGCTATCTTACTGATTATGTGTCAGGATTATCAAGGACATAAAGTATCTTACTAGTAAGTACTAAACAGTTACATACATCAGCTATCTTACTGATTATGCGTCAGGATTATCAAGGACATAAAGTATCTCCCTAGTAAGTACTAAACAGTTACATACATCAGCTATCTTACTGATTATGCGTCAGGATTATCAAGGACATAAAGTATCTTACTAGTAAGTACTAAACAGTTAACATACACCAGCTATCTTACTGATTATGTGTCAGGATTATCAAGGACATAAAGTATCTCACTAGTAAGTACTAAACAGTTAACATACATCAGCTATCTTACTGATTATGTGTCAGGATTATCAAGGACATAAAGTATCTCCCTAGTAAGTACTAAACAGTTAACATACATCAGCTATCTTACTGATTATGTGTCAGGATTATCAAGGAGATAAAGTATCTTACTAGTAAGTACTAAACAGTTAACATACATCAGCTATCTTACTGATTATGTGTCAGGATTATCAAGGACATAAAGTATCTTACTAGTAAGTACTAAACAGTTAACATACACCAGCTATCTTACTGATTATGTGTCAGGATTATCAAGGACATAAAGTATCTTACTAGTAAGTACTAAACAGTTAACATACATCAGCTATTTTACTGATTATGTGTCAGGATTATCAAGGACATAAAGTATCTTACTAGTAAGTACTAAACAGTTACATACATCAGCTATCTTACTGATTATGCGTCAGGATTATCAAGGACATAAAGTATCTCCCTAGTAAGTACTAAACAGTTACATACATCAGCTATCTTACTGATTATGCGTCAGGATTATCAAGGACATAAAGTATCTTACTAGTAAGTACTAAACAGTTAACATACACCAGCTATCTTACTGATTATGTGTCAGGATTATCAAGGACATAAAGTATCTTACTAGTAAGTACTAAACAGTTACATACATCAGCTATCTTACTGATTATGCGTCAGGATTATCAAGGACATAAAGTATCTCCCTAGTAAGTACTAAACAGTTACATACATCAGCTATCTTACTGATTATGCGTCAGGATTATCAAGGACATAAAGTATCTTACTAGTAAGTACTAAACAGTTAACATACATCAGCTATCTTACTGATTATGCGTCAGGATTATCAAGGACATAAAGTATCTTACTAGTAAGTACTAAACAGTTAACATACACCAGCTATCTTACTGATTATGTGTCAGGATTATCAAGGACATAAAGTATCTTACTAGTAAGTACTAAACAGTTACATACATCAGCTATCTTACTGATTATGTGTCAGGATTATCAAGGACATAAAGTATCTCCCTAGTAAGTACTAAACAGTTAACATACATCTGCTATCTTACTGATTATGTGTCAGGATTATCAAGGACATAAAGTATCTCCCTAGTAAGTACTAAACAGTTAACATACATCTGCTATCTTACTGATTATGTGTCAGGATTATCAAGGACATAAAGTATCTCCCTAGTAAGTACTAAACAGTTAACATACATCTGCTATCTTACTGATTATGTGTCAGGATTATCAAGGACATAAAGTATCTCCCTAGTAAGTACTAAACAGTTAACATACATCTGCTATCTTACTGATTATGCGTCAGGATTATCAAGGACATAAAGTATCTTACTAGTAAGTACTAAACAGTTAACATACATCAGCTATCTTACTGATTATGTGTCAGGATTATCAAGGACATAAAGTATCTTACTAGTAAGTACTAAACAGTTAACATACATCAGCTATCTTACTGATTATGTGTCAGGATTATCAAGGACATAAAGTATCTCCCTAGTAAGTACTAAACAGTTAACATACATCAGCTATCTTACTGATTATGCGTCAGGATTATCAAGGACATAAAGTATCTCCCTAGTAAGTACTAAACAGTTAACATACATCTGCTATCTTACTGATTATGCGTCAGGATTATCAAGGACATAAAGTATCTTACTAGTAAGTACTAAACAGTTAACATACATCAGCTATCTTACTGATTATGTGTCAGGATTATCAAGGACATAAAGTATCTCCCTAGTAAGTACTAAACAGTTAACATACATCAGCTATCTTACTGATTATGTGTCAGGATTATCAAGGACATAAAGTATCTTACTAGTAAGTACTAAACAGTTAACATACATCAGCTATCTTACTGATTATGTGTCAGGATTATCAAGGACATAAAGTATCTCACTAGTAAGTACTAAACAGTTAACATACATCAGCTATCTTACTGATTATGCGTCAGGATTATCAAGGACATAAAGTATCTCCCTAGTAAGTACTAAACAGTTAACATACATCTGCTATCTTACTGATTATGTGTCAGGATTATCAAGGACATAAAGTATCTCCCTAGTAAGTACTAAACAGTTAACATACATCAGCTATCTTACTGATTATGCGTCAGGGTTATCAAGGACATAAAGTATCTCCCTAGTAAGTACTAAACAGTTAACATACATCTGCTATCTTACTGATTATGTGTCAGGATTATCAAGGACATAAAGTATCTCCCTAGTAAGTACTAAACAGTTAACATACATCAGCTATCTTACTGATTATGCGTCAGGATTATCAAGGACATAAAGTATCTTACTAGTAAGTACTAAACAGTTAACATACATCAGCTATCTTACTGATTATGTGTCAGGATTATCAAGGACATAAAGTATCTCCCTAGTAAGTACTAAACAGTTAACATACATCAGCTATCTTACTGATTATGTGTCAGGATTATCAAGGACATAAAGTATCTTACTAGTAAGTACTAAATAGTTAACATACATCAGCTATCTTACTGATTATGTGTCAGGATTATCAAGGACATAAAGTATCTTACTAGTAAGTACTAAATAGTTAACATACATCAGCTATCTTACTGATTATGTGTCAGGATTATCAAGGACATAAAGTATCTTACTAGTAAGTACTAAACAGTTAACATACATCAGCTGTCTTACTGATTATGTGTCAGGATTATCAAGGACATAAAGTATCTTACTAGTAAGTACTAAACAGTTAACATACATCAGCTATCTTACTGATTATGTGTCAGGATTATCAAGGACATAAAGTATCTTACTAGTAAGTACTAAACAGTTAACATACATCAGCTGTCTTACTGATTATGTGTCAGGATTATCAAGGACATAAAGTATCTCACTAGTAAGTACTAAACAGTTAACATACATCAGCTATCTTAATGTTTATGTGTCAGGATTATCAAGGATATACATTCAGGATCATTTTGTCGTATTTCACAAAGAGTTGATCTCCATCATGCATTTGTGCTCTTGCTATTGTCTATACCATCCTTTCACAATTAGCAAATCCTGTAGTATTGTGCACACTGAGTACAGTGTGGGTGCTGTAGTAGTATGGTAAGCAGAAAGTAGGTAGGGCCACCACTACTATGGTTCCCTCTACTATTATGTCCCTCTATATCCCTAACTAGGATATTCCTTAATAAATGATATTTTTAAGATAAGTTAGCTGTGACAGATAAGAAGCATAGTTCCTTTGTTTCATTACAGACCGAGTGATGTACGCAAGAAACCAGGACTGTCCATCCTCCAAGCCAGCCGTCATTGGAGGCAAACCGATATCAGAAGAACTTGCATTTGTAAGTCCTAAGTCTCTATGTACGTTATATTTCTCCTGCAGCTATAATAAATCTATATGTAGAAATGCTTCCGAATCACAATGCACATACGTAGGCTACTATTGACTTAGCAAGTGGAGTTATGTGGTAGCTATTATAAAAACTTGCTTTTGTAAGTCCAGACAGTATTACTACTCCTGTTCAGTGTCTATTTATGTTATATTTCTCCGGCAGCTATAATAAAACTATATGTAGAAATGCTTCCGAACCACAATGCACATACGTAGGCTACTATTGACTTAGCAAGTGGAGTTATGTGGTAGCTATTATAAAAACTTGCTTTTGTAAGTCTAGACAGTATTACTACTCCTGTTCAGTGTCTATTTATGTTATATTTCTCCGGCAGCTATAATAAATCTATATGTAGAAATGCTTCCGAATCACAATGCACATACGTAGGCTACTATTGACTTAGCAAGTGGAGTTATGTGGTAGCTATTATAAAAACTTGCTTTTGTAAGTCCAGACAGTATTACTACTCCTGTTCAGTGTCTATTTATGTTATATTTCTCCGGCAGCTATAATAAATCTATATGTAGAAATGCTTCCGAATCACAATGCACATACGTAGGCTACTATTGACTTAGCAAGTGGAGTTATGTGGTAGCTATTATAAAAACTTGCTTTTGTAAGTCCAGACAGTATTACTACTCCTGTTCAGTGTCTATTTATGTTATATTTCTCCGGCAGCTATAATAAATCTATATGTAGAAATGCTTCCGAATCACAATGCACATACGTAGGCTACTATTGACTTAGCAAGTGGAGTTATGTGGTAGCTATTATAAAAACTTGCTTTTGTAAGTCTAGACAGTATTACTACTCCTGTTCAGTGTCTATGTACGTTATATTTCTCCGGCAGCTATAATAAATCTATATGTAGAAATGCTTCCGAACCACAATGCACATACGTAGGCTACTATTGACTTAGCAAGTGGAGTTATGTGGTAGCTATTATAAAAACTTGCTTTTGTAAGTCTAGACAGTATTACTACTCCTGTTCAGTGTCTATGTACGTTATATTTCTCCGGCAGCTATAATAAATCTATATGTAGAAATGCTTCCGAACCACAATGCACATACGTAGGCTACTATTGACTTAGCAAGTGGAGTTATGTGGTAGCTATTATAAAAACTTGCTTTTGTAAGTCCAGACAGTATTACTACTCCTGTTCAGTGTCTATTTATGTTATATTTCTCCGGCAGCTATAATAAATCTATATGTAGAAATGCTTCCGAATCACAATGCACATACGTAGGCTACTATTGACTTAGCAAGTGGAGTTATGTGGTAGCTATTATAAAAACTTGCTTTTGTAAGTCCAGACAGTATTACTACTCCTGTTCAGTGTCTATTTATGTTATATTTCTCCGGCAGCTATAATAAATCTATATGTAGAAATGCTTCCGAACCACAATGCACATACGTAGGCTACTATTAACTTAGCAAGTGGAGCTATGTGGTAGCTATTATAAAAACTTGCTTTTGTAAGTCCAGACAGTATTACTACTCCTGTTCAGTGTCTATTTATGTTATATTTCTCCGGCAGCTGTAATAAATCTATATGTAGAAATGCTTCCGAACCACAATGCACATACGTAGGCTACTATTGACTTAGCAAGTGGAGTTATGTGGTAGCTATTATAAAAACTTGCTTTTGTAAGTCTAGACAGTATTACTACTCCTGTTCAGTGTCTATGTACGTTATATTTCTCCGGCAGCTATAATAAATCTATATGTAGAAATGCTTCCGAACCACAATGCACATACGTAGGCTACTATTGACTTAGCAAGTGGAGTTATGTGGTAGCTATTATAAAAACTTGCTTTTGTAAGTCTAGACAGTATTACTACTCCTGTTCAGTGTCTATGTACGTTATATTTCTCCGGCAGCTATAATAAATCTATATGTAGAAATGCTTCCGAACCACAATGCACATACGTAGGCTACTATTGACTTAGCAAGTGGAGTTATGTGGTAGCTATTATAAAAACTTGCTTTTGTAAGTCTAGACAGTATTACTACTCCTGTTCAGTGTCTATGTACGTTATATTTCTCCGGCAGCTATAATAAAACTATATGTAGAAATGCTTCCGAACCACAATGCACATACGTAGGCTACTAATGACTTAGCAAGTGGAGTTATGTGGTAGCTATTATAAAAACTTGCTTTTGTAAATCCAGACAGTATTACTACTCCTGTTCAGTGTCTATTTATGTTATATTTCTCCGGCAGCTGTAATAAATCTATATGTAGAAATGCTTCCGAACCACAATGCACATACGTAGGCTACTATTGACTTAGCAAGTGGAGTTATGTGGTAGCTATTATAAAAACTTGCTTTTGTAAGTCTAGACAGTATTACTACTCCTGTTCAGTGTCTATTTATGTTATATTTCTCCGGCAGCTATAATAAAACTATATGTAGAAATGCTTCCGAACCACAATGCACATACGTAGGCTACTATTGACTTAGCAAGTGGAGTTATGTGTTAGCTATTATAAAAACTTGCTTTTGTAAGTCCAGACAGTATTACTACTCCTGTTCAGTGTCTATTTATGTTATATTTCTCCGGCAGCTATAATAAATCTATATGTAGAAATGCTTCCGAACCACAATGCACATACGTAGGCTACTATTGACTTAGCAAGTGGAGTTATGTGGTAGCTATTATAAAAACTTGCTTTTGTAAGTCCAGACAGTATTACTACTCCTGTTCAGTGTCTATTTATGTTATATTTCTCCGGCAGCAATAATAAAACTATATGTAGAAATGCTTCCGAACCACAATGCACATACGTAGGCTACTATTGACTTAGCAAGTGGAGTTATGTGGTAGCTATTATAAAAACTTGCTTTTGTAAGTCCAGACAGTATTACTACTCCTGTTCAGTGTCTATTTATGTTATATTTCTCCGGCAGCAATAATAAAACTATATGTAGAAATGCTTCCGAACCACAATGCACATACGTAGGCTACTATTGACTTAGCAAGTGGAGTTATGTGTTAGCTATTATAAAAACTTGCTTTTGTAAGTCCAGACAGTATTACTACTCCTGTTCAGTGTCTATTTATGTTATATTTCTCCGGCAGCTATAATAAATCTATATGTAGAAATGCTTCCGAACCACAATGCACATACGTAGGCTACTATTGACTTAGCAAGTGGAGTTATGTGGTAGCTATTATAAAAACTTGCTTTTGTAAGTCCAGACAGTATTACTACTCCTGTTCAGTGTCTATTTATGTTATATTTCTCCGGCAGCTATAATAAAACTATATGTAGAAATGCTTCTGAACCACAATGCACATACGTAGGCTACTATTCACTTAGCAAGTGGAGTTATGTGGTAGTGATTATAAAAACTTGCTTTTGTAAGTCCAGACAGTATTACTACTCCTGTTCAGTGTCTATTTATGTTATATTTCTCCGGCAGCTATAATAAAACTATATGTAGAAATGCTTCCGAACCACAATGCACATACGTAGGCTACTATTGACTTAACAAGTGGAGTTATGTGGTAGCTATTATAAGAACTTGCTTTTGTAAGTCCAGACAGTATTACTACTCCTGTTCAGTGTCTATGTACGTTATATTTCTCCTGCAGCTATAATAAATCTATATGTAGAAATGCTTCCGAATCACAATGCACATACGTAGGCTACTATTGACTTAGCAAGTGGAGTTATGTGGTAACTATTATAAGAACTTGCTTTTGTAAGTCCAGACAGTATTACTACTCCTGTTCAGTGTCTATGTACGTTATATTTCTCCTGCAGCTATAATAAATCTATATGTAGAAATGCTTCCGAATCACAATGCACATACGTAGGCTACTATTGACTTAACAAGTGGAGTTATGTGGTAGCTATTATAAGAACTTGCTTTTGTAAGTCCAGACAGTATTACTACTCCTGTTCAGTGTCTATGTACGTTATATTTCTCCTGCAGCTATAATAAATCTATATGTAGCAATGCTTCCGAATCACAATGCACATACGTAGGCTACTATTGACTTAGCAAGTGGAGTTATGTGGTAGCTATTATAAGAACTTGCTTTTGTAAGTCCAGACAGTATTACTACTCCTGTTCAGTGTCTATGTACGTTATATTTCTCCTGCAGCTATAATAAATCTATATGTAGAAATGCTTCCGAATCACAATGCACATACGTAGGCTACTATTGACTTAACAAGTGGAGTTATGTGGTAGCTATTATAAGAACTTGCTTTTGTAAGTCCAGACAGTATTACTATTCCTGTTCAGTGTCTATGTACGTTATATTTCTCCTGCAGCTATAATAAATCTATATGTAGAAATGCTTCCGAATCACAATGCACATACGTAGGCTACTATTGACTTAACAAGTGGAGTTATGTGGTAGCTATTATAAGAACTTGCTTTTGTAAGTCCAGACAGTATTACTATTCCTGTTCAGTGTCTATGTACGTTATATTTCTCCGGCAGCTATAATAAATCTATATGTAGAAATGCTTCCGAATCACAATGCACATACGTAGGCTACTATTGACTTAACAAGTGGAGTTATGTGGTAGCTATTATAAGAACTTGCTTTTGTAAGTCCAGACAGTATTACTACTCCTGTTCAGTGTCTATGTACGTTATATTTCTCCTGCAGCTATAATAAATCTATATGTAGAAATGCTTCCGAATCACAATGCACATACGTAGGCTACTATTGACTTAACAAGTGGAGTTATGTGGTAGCTATTATAAGAACTTGCTTTTGTAAGTCCAGATAGTATTACTATTCCTGTTCAGTGTCTATGTACGTTATATTTCTCCGGCAGCTATAATAAATCTATATGTAGAAATGCTTCCGAATCACAATGCACATACGTAGGCTACTATTGACTTAACAAGTGGAGTTATGTGGTAGCTATTATAAGAACTTGCTTTTGTAAGTCCAGACAGTATTACTATTCCTGTTCAGTGTCTATGTACGTTATATTTCTCCGGCAGCTATAATAAATCTATATGTAGAAATGCTTCCGAATCACAATGCACATACGTAGGCTACTATTGACTTAACAAGTGGAGTTATGTGGTAGCTATTATAAGAACTTGCTTTTGTAAGTCCAGACAGTATTACTACTCCTGTTCAGTGTCTATGTACGTTATATTTCTCCTGCAGCTATA
The DNA here is from genome assembly GCA_036971475.1 of Prosapia bicincta. Lineage (NCBI taxonomy): Eukaryota > Metazoa > Arthropoda > Insecta > Hemiptera > Cercopidae > Prosapia > Prosapia bicincta. Next base: position 969,326 of record JBAIZL010000013.1, read on the forward strand.
ATAAATCTATATGTAGAAATGCTTCCGAATCACAATGCACATACGTAGGCTACTATTGACTTAGCAAGTGGAGTTATGTGGTAGCTATTATAAGAACTTGCTTTTGTAAGTCCAGGCAGTATTACTACTCCTGTTCAGTGTCTATGTACGTTATATTTCTCCGGCAGCTATAATAAATCTATATGTAGAAATGCTTCCGAATCACAATGCACATACGTAGGCTACTATTGACTTAGCAAGTGGAGTTATGTGGTAGCTATTATAAGAACTTGCTTTTGTAAGTCCAGACAGTATTACTACTCCTGTTCAGTGTCTATGTACGTTATATTTCTCCAGTAGCTATAATAAGTCTAAATGTAGCAATGCTTCCGAATCACAATGCACATACGTAGGCTACTATTGACTTAGCAAGTGGAGTTATGTGGTAGCTATTATAAGAACTTGCTTTTGTAAGTCCAGACAGTATTACTACTCCTGTTCAGTGTCTATGTACGTTATATTTCAGCTATAATAAGTCTAAATGTAGCAATGCTTCCGAATCACAATGCACATACGTAGGCTACTATTGACTTTCAAGTGGAGTTATGTGGTAGCTATTATAAGAACTTGCTTTTGTAAGTCCAGACAGTATTACTACTCCTGTTCAGTGTCTATGTACGTTATATTTCTCCAGTAGCTATAATAAGTCTAAATGTAGCAATGCTTCCGAATCACAATGCACATACGTAGGCTACTATTGACTTAGCAAGTGGAGTTATGTGGTAGCTATTATAAGAACTTGCCTTTGTAAGTCCAGACAGTATTACTACTCCTGTTCAGTGTCTATGTACGTTATATTTCTCCAGTAGCTATAATAAGTCTAAATGTAGCAATGCTTCCGAATCACAATGCACATACGTAGGCTACTATTGACTTAGCAAGTGGAGTTATGTGGTAGCTATTATAAGAACTTGCTTTTGTAAGTCCAGACAGTATTACTACTCCTGTTCAGTGTCTATGTACGTTATATTTCTCCTGCAGCTATAATAAATCTATATGTAGAAATGCTTCCGAATCACAATGCACATACGTAGGCTACTATTGACTTAGCAAGTGGAGTTATGTGGTAGCTATTATAAGAACTTGCTTTTGTAAGTCCAGACAGTATTACTATTCCTGTTCAGTGTCTATGTACGTTATATTTCTCCTGCAGCTATAATAAATCTATATGTAGAAATGCTTCCGAATCACAATGCACATACGTAGGCTACTATTGACTTAGCAAGTGGAGTTATGTGGTAGCTATTATAAGAACTTGCTTTTGTAAGTCCAGACAGTATTACTACTCCTGTTCAGTGTCTATGTACGTTATATTTCAGCTATAATAAGTCTAAATGTAGCAATGCTTCCGAATCACAATGCACATACGTAGGCTACTATTGACTTAGCAAGTGGAGTTATGTGGTAGCTATTATAAGAACTTGCTTTTGTAAGTCCAGACAGTATTACTACTCCTGTTCAGTGTCTATGTACGTTATATTTCTCCAGTAGCTATAATAAGTCTAAATGTAGCAATGCTTCCGAATCACAATGCACATACGTAGGCTACTATTGACTTAGCAAGTGGAGTTATGTGGTAGCTATTATAAGAACTTGCTTTTGTAAGTCCAGACAGTATTACTACTCCTGTTCAGTGTCTATGTACGTTATATTTCTCCAGTAGCTATAATAAGTCTAAATGTAGCAATGCTTCCGAATCACAATGCACATACGTAGGCTACTATTGACTTAGCAAGTGGAGTTATGTGGTAGCTATTATAAGAACTTGCTTTTGTAAGTCCAGACAGTATTACTACTCCTGTTCAGTGTCTATGTACGTTATATTTCAGCTATAATAAGTCTAAATGTAGCAATGCTTCCGAATCACAATGCACATACGTAGGCTACTATTGACTTAGCAAGTGGAGTTATGTGGTAGCTATTATAAGAACTGGCTTTTGTAAGTCCAGACAGTATTACTATTCCTGTTCAGTGTCTATGTACGTTATATTTCTCCTGCAGCTATAATAAATCTATATGTAGAAATGCTTCCGAATCACAATGCACATACGTAGGCTACTATTGACTTAGCAAGTGGAGTTATGTGGTAGCTATTATAAGAACTTGCTTTTGTAAGTCCAGACAGTATTACTACTCCTGTTCAGTGTCTATGTACGTTATATTTCAGCTATAATAAGTCTAAATGTAGCAATGCTTCCGAATCACAATGCACATACGTAGGCTACTATTGACTTAGCAAGTGGAGTTATGTGGTAGCTATTATAAGAACTTGCTTTTGTAAGTCCAGACAGTATTACTACTCCTGTTCAGTGTCTATGTACGTTATATTTCTCCTGCAGCTATAATAAATCTATATGTAGAAATGCTTCCGAATCACAATGCACATACGTAGGCTACTATTGACTTAGCAAGTGGAGTTATGTGGTAGCTATTATAAGAACTTGCTTTTGTAAGTCCAGACAGTATTACTACTCCTGTTCAGTGTCTATGTACGTTATATTTCAGCTATAATAAGTCTAAATGTAGCAATGCTTCCGAATCACAATGCACATACGTAGGCTACTATTGACTTAGCAAGTGGAGTTATGTGGTAGCTATTATAAGAACTTGCTTTTGTAAGTCCAGACAGTATTACTACTCCTGTTCAGTGTCTATGTACGTTATATTTCTCCAGCAGCTATAATAAGTCTAAATGTAGCAATGCTTCCGAATCACAATGCACATACGTAGGCTACTATTGACTTAGCAAGTGGAGTTATGTGGTAGCTATTATAAGAACTTGCTTTTGTAAGTCCAGACAGTATTACTACTCCTGTTCAGTGTCTATGTACGTTATATTTCTCCAGCAGCTATAATAAGTCTAAATGTAGCAATGCTTCCGAATCACAATGCACATACGTAGGCTACTATTGACTTAGCAAGTGGAGTTATGTGGTAGCTATTATAAGAACTTGCTTTTGTAAGTCCAGACAGTATTACTACTCCTGTTCAGTGTCTATGTACGTTATATTTCAGCTATAATAAGTCTAAATGTAGCAATGCTTCCGAATCACAATGCACATACGTAGGCTACTATTGACTTAGCAAGTGGAGTTATGTGTTAGCTATTATAAGAACTTGCTTTTGTAAGTCCAGACAGTATTACTACTCCTGTTCAATGTCTATGTACGTTATATTTCAGCTATAATAAGTCTAAATGTAGCAATGCTTCCGAATCACAATGCACATACGTAGGCTACTATTGACTTAGCAAGTGGAGTTATGTGGTAGCTATTATAAGAACTTGCTTTTGTAAGTCCAGACAGTATTACTACTCCTGTTCAGTGTCTATGTACGTTATATTTCTCCAGTAGCTATAATAAGTCTAAATGTAGCAATGCTTCCGAATCACAATGCACATACGTAGGCTACTATTGACTTAGCAAGTGGAGTTATGTGGTAGCTATTATAAGAACTTGCTTTTGTAAGTCCAGACAGTATTACTACTCCTGTTCAGTGTCTATGTACGTTATATTTCTCCTGCAGCTATAATAAATCTATATGTAGAAATGCTTCCGAATCACAATGCACATACGTAGGCTACTATTGACTTAACAAGTGGAGTTATGTGGTAGCTATTATAAGAACTTGCTTTTGTAAGTCCAGACAGTATTACTACTCCTGTTCAGTGTCTATGTACGTTATATTTCTCCTGCAGCTATAATAAGTCTAAATGTAGCAATGCTTCCGAATCACAATGCACATACGTAGGCTACTATTGACTTAGCAAGTGGAGTTATGTGGTAGCTATTATAAGAACTTGCTTTTGTAAGTCCAGACAGTATTACTACTCCTGTTCAGTGTCTATGTACGTTATATTTCAGCTATAATAAGTCTAAATGTAGCAATGCTTCCGAATCACAATGCACATACGTAGGCTACTATTGACTTAGCAAGTGGAGTTATGTGGTAGCTATTATAAGAACTTGCTTTTGTAAGTCCAGACAGTATTACTACTCCTGTTCAGTGTCTATGTACGTTATATTTCTCCAGTAGCTATAATAAGTCTAAATGTAGCAATGCTTCCGAATCACAATGCACATACGTAGGCTACTATTGACTTAGCAAGTGGAGTTATGTGGTAGCTATTATAAGAACTTGCTTTTGTAAGTCCAGACAGTATTACTACTCCTGTTCAGTGTCTATGTACGTTATATTTCTCCAGTAGCTATAATAAGTCTAAATGTAGCAATGCTTCCGAATCACAATGCACATACGTAGGCTACTATTGACTTAGCAAGTGGAGTTATGTGGTAGCTATTATAAGAACTTGCTTTTGTAAGTCCAGACAGTGTTACTACTCCTGTTCAGTGTCTATGTACGTTATATTTCAGCTATAATAAGTCTAAATGTAGCAATGCTTCCGAATCACAATGCACATACGTAGGCTACTATTGACTTAACAAGTGGAGTTATGTGGTAGCTATTATAAGAACTTGCTTTTGTAAGTCCAGACAGTATTACTACTCCTGTTCAGTGTCTATGTACGTTATATTTCAGTAGTAAGGGACGCGAGTATTGGCGGGGGGAAATTGGCGGGGGCGTGGCCGAATGCGTACACGCATGACCAAGTGCGTACACGCATGACCAAGTGCGTGACACGCATGACCAAGTGCGTACGGGTATCGGCGGGAGGGGAAGGACGTGGAGGGGATGGAGGAGAAAGAGGAGAATGAGGAGAAAGAGGAGAAGGCGCGGTGTTGTGGGGGGAACGAGTGGGAAAACTGTGGGGGGAACGAGTGGGAAAACTGTGGGGGAACGAGTGGGAAAACTGTGGGGGAACGAGTGGGAGAACAGTTTCGAGGCAGGGGAACTGCGTCATTCAAGATGACTGGTGTGACGTTCGCAACAGATAACACTGTTTCAAAATGGCTGAAACTGATTTTTCAGATGCGTGTCAGTACTTTGCGTGATGCGCTAGGGTAACAATATATTAACGCTGGATACAATACTATTTACTAATATGTTATGTACATTGGTAATTTTTGTGACTGTTTTAATTGTGAAAAACTATGCAATAAAAGATCTGTTTGATTTGAATACATGTTCAGGTGAAAGTGAAATAGTAAAACGATGTAAAGAAGAAAATCTTGATTTTGTTTTAAATTATTTGAACGAATTTGGTTATTTGAATATATCTAACAGCACTGATATTTCAAATATTAATTTGACATTAGTATCTGACGCAATTTTATTATTTCAAGAGTATTACAATTTAACGATAAATGGTAAAATAACTAATGAAAATTTACAATTTATGCGAATACCTAGATGTGGTCTTAAAGATACAATTTACCCCTTTCGGTTATCTTCTGAAAAGTGGCATAAGAAAGTATTAAAATGGTATTTCGTTGTAGCAACGCGTCAGGTAAAAGAATTAGCGAAACAAGCGTTTAAAATTTGGGAAAAGCATACAGATTTGGTTTTTGTAAATGACAGATCGAACGTTGATATATTAATTTCCTATAAAAAAGGTGTGCATAAACTTCAAAGATCATCGATTTTTTGTACAAATACATTTGACGGTGAAGGCGGTGTTTTGGCGCATGCATTTCATCCCAATGTTAATCAAAGCACTCGTGAAATACACATTGACAGTGATGAATTATGGTGTTTAGAAAGAGACATTTTAAAATGTGATCAAGGTAAAATTTTTTTATTAAGTGTCTTAATTCATGAAATAGGCCATACTCTGGGTATAAGCCACTCAAACGACCCGACTTCAGTAATGTATCCATATTATCAGAATATGAATGATGAACTGTCAGCGGACGACATTTTAGCAATACAAACCTTATATGGACCTAAAGACACTATATCAACAACGACAAGACCTTCAAAATCCGTTACAGAACGTGTAAAACAAGATAAAGAAGATTCACCGAATTTGTGTGATTTGAAGAATTTAAAAACTTTTCTAGTTATCAATCATCAATTATATATTTTTTATGAAAAATGGTTTTGGTCGGTAAATTTACAAGATAAGACAGTTGTTAACAAAGCACAACTAATTGTAGACTGGTTAATTTTTTTACCAGAAAATTTTACAAAATTTGATTTTATTTATCAGAGACCAACTGAGCAAATTGTCTTTTTTGCTGATCAATATATTTTTATGTTAGATTTTCCGTCTTTAAAACTTGTTAGTGGTTATCCAAAACATATTTCAATATTAGGAGGCAGATCTTCAATGATTATAAATGGGGTCGTAAACAGTTATAAAGGAAATACATATATTTTCTTTAATACAAACTATTATATGTTATTAGATGAATGTAATTTTCAAATTAAGAGTTATGGGTTAATTTCTGATACATTTTCATTCTTACCTGGTAATATGGAGTCCGTTTTTAGATTTACAGATGGATTATTATATTTCTTTAAGAATAACACTATTTTAGGCTACAGTGAATTTTTAAACACAGTAGTTAAAGCACAAGTCAACGAGTTAGACGTTTTTGGAGTTGAATGCAGTAAATATTCTAACAATGCTAATATATTAAACAAGTTAAAAAGTTTAGTATTACAATTAAAATAATAATTACTTTAAGTTAAATTGAATACAGAAAATGCGAACTGATAACTACTGTGATAGACGCTAAAATGTTTAAAGTTTAATTTGCGTATGTTGAATGCTCGTAATCTTAATAGGGTCAACAGTTAACTCAATAAGACCAGGCGATAAAAGTTTAAATCAGCCTTTGATTAGTATACAACGCGCATTATTATGCCTTTGGTGTAATCTTAATATGGAAAACGCGCTTAACAAACAATCCGGCGCATGTCATTATAAACATAACCACACTTATAGTATTATTTACCAACATAATACTATAGTAAATAGTTCTGAAATAAAAATTAAATATACCTGCGTTAAAACATATTGCTAGGCAGTTTGAAATACATTTTGTGTTTATTTCAGTACTGTTTATATTCTTATAATTGAGTATGCTTGTGATTACACATACTCACAAATTTTTAATTTACTATAAAAGAATGTCGGTATTGGGATGGTTATAATATTAATGATCATATTATAATAAATCTATAGAACAAATTTCTTAATCTATAGTAAATAGTTCTGAAATAAAAATTAAATATACCTGCGTTAAAACATATTGCTAGGCAGTTTGAAATACATTTTGTGTTTATTTCAGTACTGTTTATATTCTTATAATTGAGTATGCTTGTGATTACACATACTCACAAATTTTTAATTTACTATAAAAGAATGTCGGTATTGGGATGGTTATAATATTAATGATCAATTATAATAAATCTATAGAACAAATTTCTTAATCTGTAGAGGATATTGGTAACATTAGCAACATCTATTTTGTGTTGAAATAATAAAACTTTAACACTTTCTGTTATTAAAATATAGTTATAAAATTTTCATCTAACCCTGATATTATTTAAAAGAAGCACATTGCATATGAAATTATTAAACCTTTTAACATATTACTATACCTAGAATTACTGTCAATGTTAAAAAATTTACAAAATTATTTTTAACGTGAGAATTTCTTTTAGAAAAAAAATAACAAATAATTGTTAGTGCTTTTGTTTAAGACACTTCCAAATAGCAACACTTTAATGAGTTGATTGAAAATAGGCAGGAAATAATTTTTCATTTTTTAAAATTGATTTTATTTACTTTTCTTTTCTGAACTATCAGTTTTCTAAACAAGGTTTTTGTAGACAAATACTATCAATATTTTAATAATAAAGTGTAACAGATATATGCTAGCATAGTAATTAAAAAGAGTATGTAAAATAAATGTTTGTTAATATTTTATTTTACAGATACATAAATACACAATGAATCATACTATTAAAAAACACTATAATGAAATACTATTAATTATTTTTCTACATGTTAAATTCATCATTTACAATCATTACGAATAGTACAGTAATTGTATTAAAATGTTTTAAATTATGATTTTTTCCATCTAATTTCAACCTATTGGAAAAGTAGTTGTGAATTTCAACAAGAAATGATAATTTATTTATTTTATTATATATAATATTATATATTTATTTTATAGTAAATATTTATGGTTTACCCAGAGCAGGTTATTTTCTGGCCAAACATAATAAATTTTTATTTTATGGCATTTTTTTTAATATTCACAAATTTGATAGTTTTGGGATAGTAAAGTTTTAACCTATATGCTTTCACAGTGTCGCCTACTTTTAATTTTTAATTGATGTTACTCTTGTGCAGTTGCCAAGTGCAATAGAATGCTCCCAACCCCTAATTGACTAATGAATAAAAAATAAATTATTAACATGGAGATTAAATATATTATTAATACATATTTATCTTACGTCAGTAGCATGTAGTAAGTTAACACAAAAATTAATAATATACAAAAAATTAATAATATACACAAAAAATAGTCTCTAAATTTAAGCCATATTGGCATTTATAAATAAAATTTCAGTTGAAACTTTGAAAAACGCAATGACTTTTATAAATCCTGTAATGAATAAAATTCAAAGAAAACGATTACATAGTTCTAATGAAATTGTGAATAATTCATCTGATGATGACGATGATGATAATTTAGATAAATATTTTAATGTAACTAAAAAATCAGCTTCTGCTGTTATTAAACAAACCGTTCAGATTACTAAAGATAATAAAAAAAGAAGAATGGTCACTCCTGGTGAGGTGGGATCACATTTAATAATAAAAATAGAAATTACGGATTGTAAGGATTTGAAAAAATGTATAAGTGAAAAGCAGTATTGGACACAAGTTAGCAAAAAGGCTTATTTTGTTGTTAATAATTCTAATGATGATCTTTTGAAATTATCAAATAAAATAATACGCAATGTTGCTGATAGAGTAAGTAAAATAAAAAATGTTACTCATGATGTTATTTCAACTGATAAAAACAATTTTTTTAATTAGTTTTTAGATTTTTGAATGTAGTTAAATACTAATAATTATATATGTGTTGTAGATGAAATTAAAAAAAAAATAAAATAATTAGGTTTTTGAATGTAGTTAAATACTAATAATTATATATGTGTTGTAGATGAAATTAATAATAATTAGGTTTTTGAATGTAGTTAAATATTAATAATTATATATGTGTTGTAGATGAAATTAAAAAAATAATAAAAAATGTACGTTATGAAATTTATAGAAAAATTGTTTTATTATTTCAGTGAACTAAATAGTGCTTCTTTTTTAAAAACAAATTATAATAATGGACGTAAGCTCCGTTGAACAAATGGATGTTGATAGTGACGATGATATCGAAAACGATGATGAATTTTTAGAAAGGAATCACGCCTTTAGAGGCAGATTAAAAACATTTTACTTAGAAAATACGTCAACTGTTAGAGATGTGTGTTTGTTGTTGAGACGTACTAAACAAAAAATGATACGACTAATTGTAGATTTATTATCCACTTACAATATGTTAAAATTTAATATACTTGTAGAAGCTTCTTATGTAAAATTTTTAACCCAAGAAAAGCAATTGCGTTATTTTAAAACAAAAAATACTAGTGTTTCCGAAGATTCAGATTTTTCAGATATTTTAGATGTTTTATTTAGAAAATTATGTACCGAAGAGTCGGAATATTTGGGTAAAGGAAGTGGTTGGTCTTTGGATAAAATTGATGGAATTATAATTCGTTTTAGTAGATACAATCCGTTAGGTGGAAGTTCATTCATACCTTTACCAAAATGTATACAAAATAAGAATGCTGTAATTAATCCTGAAAATTTTCATGACGATAAATGTTTTTTGTGGTCACTTCTCGTTCCACATATTAAAACTGATGTAAAAAATCTTACTGTAATTAACAAGAGATATTTTAAAATTATGGATATGTTTAATTTACAAGGTATTGACTTTCCAACACCTTTAAAGCAGATTAGTAAATTTGAAAAAAATAATTCAGGTATAAGTATTAATGTATATGGTTTAAATAAAGATAATGAAGTGTATCCATTAAGAATTAGTAAAACTATTAAGATAAAACATTATGATTTATTGATGTTGACAAACCAGTCGGGACATGCACATTATTCTTATATTAAACATTTTTCAAGATTATTAAACAATCAACTAAATAAACATAAGGCTAAATTAGTTTTTTGTAGAAGATGTTTAACACATTATAGTGGTAAAAATAAAGACTCACTTTTATCAGATCATTTAAAAGCATGTGAAAATACAAAAGCAGTAAAAGTGAAAATGCCTATAGAAGGAAATAATATTTTGAAATTCAAAAATTTCCATTATAAATTTAGAGTACCTTTCGCCGTGTACGCAGATTTTGAATGTTTGTTGAAGCCAATAAATGAACAGATTAGTAACCGTGTAATACTTAATGATATTCACGAGCCAATGTCATTTGGTGTATATTTAGTTCTTGATGAATATGCATCGTCTTTACCACCAGACATTTTAGAAAAATTGCCTACAGATCCATACATATATCAGGGTTTAGATGCAGCCAAAAATTTCATGTCATATCTCATATCACTTGCAAATATTATTGGTGAAATTTATAAAATAAATATTCCAATGAGGAAATTAAATAAAGATGAGAAATATAAATTTAAAACAACTACTAAATGTGAGTCTTGTAACGATGAATTTACTATGACTAAGCCAGCAGTAAGAGACCATTGTCATATTACTGGTAAATTTAGGTCTGTCTTGTGTAATAATTGTAATTTATTACGTCAAAATCAAAAATTTTTACCTATATTTATTCATGGGAGTTCAAATTATGATAGTCATTTTATTGTACGTCAATTAGGTTGTGACTCAAACGAAATTCGAGTAATACCAAACACTAGTGAAAAATATATAACATTTTCAAAAAACACAACTAATGGCATTGTATTACGATTTATAGACACCTATAAATTTATGAGTACAAGTCTTAGTAAATTAGTAAATAATTTGCCTAAAGACAACTTCAAACATACATATAAACATTTTTCTGTAAATGATTTACCGTTTATAACAAGAAAAGGTGTTTATCCGTATAATTATACAGATTGTTGGGACAAATTAAAAGATACTGAGTTGCCAACAAAAAAATGATTTTTATAACAATCTAGAATCTAGTCATATCACAGATGCTGAATACAAATATGCGCAAGATGTGTGGAATCATTTTGAATGTAGAAATTTAGGGGAATATAGCAATCTCTATCTTAAAATAGATGTATTATTGTTAAGTGATATTTTTGAAAATTTTAGAGACTTGTCTATATCCAATTATGGATTGGACTGTGCTTATTATTTTACACTTCCTGGTTTGACGTTTGATGCTATGTTAAAATTTACAAAAATTGAATTAGAATTATTTGACGAATATGATAAATATCTATTCATAGAAAATGGTATCAGAGGTGGAATAACTGCATGCGTGACGAGACATGCAGAAGCTAATAATTATCTATTGGGAGATGAATTTGATATAGACAAACCTTCCTCTTGTTTAGCTTATATCGATGCTACAAATTTATATGGGTAGAGCATGACCAGATTCATGCCTTATGATTCGTTTAAATGGATGTCAGTTAAAAAAATAAAGGCTTTTGATGTTCTGTCTATAGAGGATGATTCTCCCATAGGTTATATTTTAGAAGTTGATATTATGTATCCACAAAATTTGCATAATTGTGATAATGAGTTGCCATTTTTACCACAAAACAAATGTCCGCCAGGCAGTAACCAACCAAAATTGTTAACTACTTTAGAAGATAAACAAAATTACGTTTGTCACTATGTTAATTTAAAACAAGCAATGCGACATGGTTTAGTACTTACAAAAATTCATAGAATTATGTTTTTTTGATTTGAATGATTTAATATCACTTCTGGTTTTAGTAAAAACATTTAAGCATTTTTTATAATCATCAAAATTTATATTTCTAAGTGCTGCTTCTGTTATGCCTTTAGCTTTTTTTCAATACTATTCGCAGTTTTGAAAGTATATAATTTAGCTCTGAGTCCAACAAATTCTGACAACCCAACACCTTTGCATTCGTCTTTAAAACAACCTAATGTTTTTGCATTATCTGTAAAATAACCTATATGAGTGTGAGGAAGTTCTGACATATCAAAATGTCTTCTCACCTCTTGATTTTCCTTAATATCTTTATAAAAATTTTCAGTAGAAATTTTATAAAATAAACTGTCTGTATCCATATAAAGAAGCTGAATTTTAGAGTTATACAATTCTTTCATAACATCATAATGCATTTCATACATACGTGTTTTACTTATTTCCAAAACAGTAAACCCTATATATATTGGTTTGTTAAAATAAATGGATTCTTTTTCTGATTCAATTGCACACAAAGATTCATCATAAATTATTCGATTTAAGAAGGTAGGTTTCCTAATTAAATAATTTAATTTTTTTTTCTGAACTCATATTGTACAGACAATAACTGTAAATAAATTAGCTCTCAGTGGTGATGATGATAAGAGGCATATATGTGATAATGGAATTAATACTTTAGCACATGGTCATTTTTCTTTAAAAAAAATAACTAATGCTTTGTAATGAATAAATATTATTTGTTAACTATTAAAAATAATTAATACTTTGTAACTAATAAATATTATTTGTTAACCATTTTCAATTGTTTATAGAATAAATATATAGTTTAAAAAAAAGTGAGTTGTTCAAATCATTTATTTCCTATTTATCCTTGACTTTTTTCCACATTATACCAATTGTATGTTTAAATGTTTCTTAGGGTATTAATAAAACTTTTATTACCACAGTCAGTCAATAGCTGTTTATTAAAGAATTATAAAAATATTTGTATGAACATAAAGTGTTACATAACAGTATAACAATAGTATATTACATTATCCTTGTACAATAAAGGCGTTGCTTATCCCTGTTTCCTCTTCTTTGCGGGGTGTATTGGTATTGGGTATAAGTAACGCAAAGCATAACAACATCGTGCTCCAAAATCCTCACCCTTTACTGATTTTAAATAACCACACCTCGGAAACCATCCACCATGTTCAATCCATGGCAATTCATGTGCTTCCCAATCCTTTAAACCACCACCACAGTAAAAGCATATAACGCCATCAGGTGCAGAGTGAAAGAAAAAACTAAACTACTGTCTTACGCTAAGTTTAACCGCCCAACATTTACACCAAGCTCAAATAGGCTACGGCCAGATCAACGTTTCAGCTAACCAACGTTGAAAAACTTACGCTAATCAACCAGCAAACCGACACCTGGTTCAAATGGGTTATGGTTAGTGAAGGCACCGGCAAAAGCCTTAGGCCTTAGACATAGCTACCAACGCATACCAAAATAGCTATGCAGAAACCGTCAAGGCCTGTCTAGGTATGTTGTATCATTTACAGCATACTAACTAAGGTAAAGCTACCTTTCAGGTAGGCCCTAGGTAAAGCTACCTTTGAGGTAGGCCTTAGGTAAAACCACCCCGAGGTCAGGTCGTAGGTAAAGCTAGCTTGGAGTCAGCCCTTAGGTAAAGCGAGACCATAGGTAAAGCCAACCCGAAGCCTTAGGTAAAGCTAGCTTGGAGTCAACCCTTAACAATAGTTAAGCGGCTACCGATGCTCGCCTTATCATAATAGGTACTTAAGGTGTAAATAAAACTCTGGATATACAGGTAAGACTTTATTAACGAATATTTTGAACAATTACTCCAGATTCAGATATAGCCGGTAGCGTCTGTATACGTGTTTCCTACATATGGGGCACATCTGCACCTTTTCAGCACACTCGTTGCAATAAACGTGACCGCAGGGTATGATGACGGTGCATGGTGGTTTTCCCAAGCATACAACGCAGTCCGCTATACGATAGCCACCTCCTTCAATCTGCTCTCCCGAACTTCTCTGTTTCAACACACGTACAAAGCGGATAATTTATATTATTGTACACGAATAGTATAAATATAGGTATCGCTACAAATGTAACACTTACGACCGTGTATGGAGGGTCTCGCTCGACCATTACAGCCTTCGCTTCAGCGACAGCCACTCTTCTTCTGCCCTCTTCAACTAGCTTGTCCAGCTCGCCAATCATAATCCTCCATACGCCGACTGCGTAGAAACTATCCTCACACGTGTCTTTACGCAACGCCGCCTCTAGGTCCGATACAAGCCGTCTTAGCATATGCAGTGCATCAGTCGATACGCTACGAGCTGCAGCTGCACGTGCATACTCCACAACAGTCTAGAAAAGGATTAAATAGAAATTAAAAAAATCTTGTATAAGCCTATACTACTACTATCACCATTCAATAAAACTTACCGCATATTGAGGAGGATATCGTATCCTGCGTCCTAAACAAAGTAAGCAGTCAATACGGGTGTGCTCGACTCCTCGTATGTGCTTCAGTTCCTCCTCTAATACACTTGAATAAAAAACTCGATTTCCGACCCTGATTATAGCGTGATTTATTGGTCCAGCCTATGAAATACAATTTATTAGTAATGAAAAATACAAAGATAACAGTAATAACGCAATAGGAATACAATAATCACCAGTGTTGGATGGTTGGTAGACTCGAGTCCTTTGGCCGGAGTGTTTGTCCCCTGAAAGAAACATATCATTATTAGATATGAAAATGAGCCTCTGATAATAGTCTAAATTGTATATAATTACCTGCGATGTGGTACCAGAGGTACTCGGTTCGGCTTCCATCGAATTGCGGCTATAGTACGGAGTCCGTGGGCTATGTCCGCTATCATCCCAAATACCCGTTTCATCGTCGTTGTTTGTTGGCTGGAAGGTCATCTGTATAGGTTTAACTGTTGCTTGCCATAACACTAGTCCATCTGCAGGAGAAATCGGCCTATTGCTGAGCATAAATCTGAACGAGTTCAACATGTCTCTGATCAACCCTGACGTAATCATCCCCTAACCAAGAGAACAATATAAGTACGGACAGCACAGACCCAAGTCCTCAGACAACAGTATGGTAGGTGTCTACTACTGGACAGACACTCTCACAATCGAGAAGAAAGCCTTCCCCAAACTATCACCGTATCGTCGTAGATTAAGATCGTTTCGTACTTGGAAAGGAGTGTCAAACGATACTGTCAACCCCGAGCGTCTCAGCGAAGCGGGATTCTTTTACACCGGCCCAGAAGATCAAACATTGTGCTTTACATGCGCCGGAGGCCTTAAAGCACGATGTTGTTATGCTTTGCGTTACTTATACCCAATACCAATACACCCCGCAAAGAAGAGGAAACAGGGATAAGCAACGCCTTTATTGTACAAGGATAATGTAATATACTATTGTTATACTGTTATGTAACACTTTATGTTCATACAAATATTTTTATAATTCTTTAATAAACAGCTATTGACTGACTGTGGTAATAAAAGTTTTATTAATACCCTAAGAAACATTTAAACATACAATTGGTATAATGTGGAAAAAAGTCAAGGATAAATAGGAAATAAATGATTTGAACAACTCACTTTTTTTTAACTATAT
This sequence comes from Prosapia bicincta, assembly GCA_036971475.1. NCBI lineage: Eukaryota > Metazoa > Arthropoda > Insecta > Hemiptera > Cercopidae > Prosapia > Prosapia bicincta. The sequence goes on from JBAIZL010000013.1 coordinate 984,900, forward strand.
ATTTATTCTATAAACAATTGAAAATGGTTAACAAATAATATTTATTAGTTACAAAGTATTAATTATTTTTAATAGTTAACAAATAATATTTATTCATTACAAAGCATTAGTTATTTTTTTTTTAAAGAAAAATGACCATGTGCTAAAGTATTAATTCCATTATCACATATATGCCTCTTATCATCATCACCACTGAGAGCTAATTTATTTACAGTTATTGTCTGTACAATATGTTTTTTTGATTTGAATGATTTAATATCACTTCTGGTTTTAGTAAAAACATTTAAGCATTTTTTATAATCATCAGTTCAGAAAAGAAAAGTAAACAAAATCAATTTTAAAAAATGAAAAATTATTTCCTGCCTATTTTCAATCAACTCATTAAAGTGTTGCTATTTGGAAGTGTCTTAAACAAAAGCACTAACAATTATTTGTTATTTTTTTTTTTCTAAAAGAAATTCTCACGTTAAAAATAATTTTGTAAATTTTTTAACATTGACAGTAATTCGTTCTAATGTTTTTGCATTATCTGTAAAATAACCTATATGAGTGTGAGGAAGTTCTGACATATCAAAATGTCTTCTCACCTCTTGATTTTCCTTAATATCTTTATAAAAATTTTCAGTAGAAATTTTATAAAATAAACTGTCTGTATCCATATAAAGAAGCTGAATTTTAGAGTTATACAATTCTTTCATGGAAAAAGTTATTGAAATAAGACTAAATTGTTATAACAGTTGTTTGCAACTATCATACATTTATTAGATATACACCTATCAAACAATATATTTTACATTTCTAATACATGTTTAGAATACATTAATATTTTTGTTAATCCTAAAGTTACATTAATTTAATAGTTTATGTTTAATAAACCATTCATACGCCATTTTTACGCACAAAATATTTTTTAATCTTTTAATAAAAATGTCAGTACGAATAGGCGTTTAGACCATCGTTAGAGATGTATCTCGTATCATCATTACCATTGATAGTTAGTTTATTATTAGGTACAGTTGGAATGTGTTTCGTAGAGGTGTAAAATATGATAACTTTTCTACATTTAGTAAATGAATTCAAAAATTTCTTATATTCATCAACTTCAATAATTTTAAGTACTGGTTTAGTTATGCTTTTAAGTTTTTTCGATCTTATCAATTGTTCCAAATGTATACAATTTGGGACTCAACACAATGAATTCTAATAAGATCAAATACCTTTGCTTTTGCCTTTAAAACAACCCAATTTTTATGATTTCCTTAAAAAAATAACCGGTGTGATATACAACAACGACAGACATGCCCAAATGTGTGTGTGTTGATGTTATGTTTATTATTTGAAATCAAAGGAAATGGTTTAAATATTTTATTATTACACATACATTGTGTTAGTCAAATTTACAAATATATAAATGAGTTTATCAAATATCTTTTAGAACAATTCCAGAGAAGAGGTGTATATTTCACAAACCCGTTTTGAATGATATGACAAAAAGCACCGGTTGTGGCAGTCATATTTTTAGAAGCTTGAATTTCCACTCTAACATCAATAGCGCCCTGAACAGAGTATAACGAAACAACGTTTTTTTTTTTTTTTGAAAAAATATAGTAAAATCAATAGCAAGTTTATTTTTACTATCGTCGTAATAGGATGATTGATATTTTGGGAAAGCATCATAGATAACTGCTTTGTTTCCAGTAAGTTATCGTATGGATAAAATTGTGAATTTAGATTTAACCTAATTTTTTAGAATTTACAGAAATCAAAGTGACCAGCATCTCTGTTTATCGTGTTTCTTCTATCTGTTTGAAAAGCAACAATTACATAGTATTTCTGCAATTGATACTGTTTTTACAGTCAAAGTTGAATTTTTTCAAGACACTAATTTTCTTCCAGCAACCACCTTCTAAATCCAACTGTGATGGGTTAAACCTATTACAGACCTTAGATTTATTAGAAATAAGTTATTTACATATAATAATATTAATTAATACTAATCAAAAATACATATTCTTCTCAAAGGAAACTTCTAATGTTTTTCAACACACACAAGTTCATCAGTTCGATTTTAAATGAATTAGCTAAAAATATGCCTTGTGAAATATTTTTTTGAAAACTACATGCATATTTTTTATATTTACATTGATTATTTAAACAAATTGAAAGATGTCTTGCCACACAAAAATAAAACAATGTATATAATCATTCAGTAACAAACGATATGATATAGTGAGGAGAGTAAATTTACAAAATGTAGGGACTCATTATGAATATAAAGATTTTTTTCCATAATTACCATTATCTTCTGATAGATGTACATTTGCTAGGATATACTTTTCAAAATATTCGAGATCTGTCATAATATGCTTTTACAAATTAGCCCTATTAAAAATGACCTGGTATGTTTTAAAAATATATTGACTTACAACACTTAAGGATTATTTAAGATATACAATTTTAAGTTATTTTACGCCTTCATATTAAAAAAAAAGATTTAACTGCAATGCATGTTCTAATATATTTATTTTTAAAATTTATTCTTTATCAAAAAACCTTATTTTTAAAATAAATATCTACAATTTAACAGACAGAAGTACAGTAGACAAGGTAATATGCTGGTTGATAATGTGATCTTAACACAAGCTAACAATCATTGCAAATAATTAATGGATAATAAAATGTCATAAGTCATCACCTTTACCATTCAATAGTAGATAACATTAGCGATTATATAATTTACGGAGCATAATTTTACATTTACTTGTATGAATGAAGAATTGCGCATTCTGTTATAAATAACTTTCACTAATAGTAATAAATATGTAGTTTTTTTATCAACTCGAAAAACATTAAAAGTATTATAATACTTTCAATTAATAAAATTATTTATAAGGACTACACTGTCGGATATAAATACAAATTTGATTATGAAACCAGAACCTTATGTATTTTTGTTTACAAGCTGCTGTGTTCGTGATACAATTATTTTCTCTTACAAATAACCTAATGATATCAGTGTCTACATACAAACAAATAAAAACATTTGCCTGAACTTGAAAAGCTTTACATACATACATACCAGACTATGATCATTCAAATATAGTTTTTCAGCGATCCAAACAATAAATATCATGTTTTTTATTTAATAGTGTTGAATAATACTTTCAATGGACAAATAAATGTTTAAAAAGTGATATTGGTTTGGGCTGATCCATTATTTCTTTCAGTATAATTATTACAGTTTGTGCTTAAAGTATACAAACATTACCACACACAATTTTTTTATTTTATCTGTTTTGAATTCATTAAAAACTGAAGATTATGTATCCAAAAGCTATCTTACGTCCTATTGAGGAAATGTATTTTGAAAAAATTGTTTATTGAGAGCAATAAGGGACTAGTGTGATTGTTTTGTACCTTTGAACTAATATTTAAAATTATGGAACCTTAGAGTACATTTAAATTTTAGAATTATAGAATTATTACTAATATTTTCCTGAATTTAAACAGATTCTTATGTAAAACATTATTTTTATTAGAAACAAAGAATACATTAAAATATTTGACCCACTAATCCAAAGTAAGGCGTGTCATCTTTCTCAAGAACATGCTGGATATTTGCTGAGCTGATGGTTCTACTGGCGAGTTTTCTATAATTTAGTCAAACAATCTATGTGATTTGTATAATGTGTAAGTATGGGCTGTTTCTACGACCAGTGGCTAGAAAAGATTAAAATCTTTAAATTAAAAAAAAATCGTTTTAACTTTACAAATAAGTTTTTTTTGCTTCTAACCAGCATAATAAAACAAACATTTTCAAAATCTTCTAATGACAATTTGTTATCTCGTGTCAAAATCACATTAATTTTAATTTTAAAACAAATTTAAACTGATTATTACATTAGGCCGTTCTCAATGCTAAAGAAAGTATAATACCTCAAGCGTTTGCAAATAGCTCGTTTTAAAGTTAGACTGTATAGAGTTTTCAATTCTTGAAATTATTTTATGATATTGGTTTCGAACATTGCAATAACTTCTAACGTGTTTACATATTTCATTTTAATCCAGTCTATAAAGATTACACCAAGAGCATAATAATGCGCGTTGCGCGTTTTCCATATTAAGATTACACCAAAGGCATAATAATGCGCGTTGTATACTAATCAAAGGCTGATTTAAACTTTTATCGCCTGGTCTTATTGAGTTGACTGTTGACCCTATTAAGATTACGAGCATTCAACATACGCAAATTAAACTTTAAACATTTTAGCGTCTATCACAGTAGTTATCAGTTCGCATTTTCTGTATTCAATTTAACTTAAAGTAATTATTATTTTAATTGTAATACTAAACTTTTTAACTTGTTTAATATAAATTCACTGTAGCCTAAAATAGTGTTATTCTTAAAGAAATATAATAATCCATCTGTAAATCTAAAAACGGACTCCATATTACCAGGTAAGAATGAAAATGTATCAGAAATTAACCCATAACTCTTAATTTGAAGTTTAGTAGTTGTAGTAATAATCCCTTCTTCCTTAGCTTTAGGAATTTTTTGAGGGATTTTATTTAGTCAGGTTTATAAAAGCGAGAAGAGGAATTTTTTTCTCTCATTTGTTACATTTATTTTGTATTTAAAGCTATGAGAGCACATACCTGCTGTTTATGTGCTATGAATATGAGTGCCTGTTATTTGTTGTATTCCAGTACATATATATATATATATATATATATATATATATATATATATATATATATATATATATATATATATACTGTAATGTTATGGATCTATTTAGTAAATACTGTTTATAGAAACAACTGCGTTAGGCTAGATGAACACTATTTCTTGAATTTTGATTAAATAAAAGTTAATCAAAGCCCATTAATCTACGCATATAAGCGTAGTTAATTGAGCAAATACTAAATAAATCATGCGCTTCACGCTTATTCTACATACAAATTATGTACCATATTAGTATCTTAGTTTTTTTGAACTTCTGATATTACAGCAATTAAAAATAATAACTGCAATTTTTTCTCTAATCCATACCTAATATTTCTTTATACGATACATCTCTAATTAAAATAATAACAAATATACCAAACAAGTGACCAGAGGATTCTTGATTATATTTTTTAAAAATAAAACATGCTTAATTGTTGACATGTTTAACTTTAATAAAATTTTATTATTGTAACACATTTCTTTGAAACGTTGGTCATTTGATATCGTTTTAATGTAGCCTAAACTAATAAAATTTTTCAAAATCGTACTTCGAGCGCCTGAGATATACCAAACAAGTGACCAGAGGATTCTTGATTATATTTTTTAAAAATAAAACATGCTTAATTGTTGACATGTTTAACTTTAATAAAATTTTATTATTGTAACACATTTCTTTGAAACGTTGGTCATTTGATATCGTTTTAATGTAGCCTAAACTAATAAAATTTTTCAAAATCGTACTTCGAGCGCCTGCAGAGTGGCAATTCGATAATAATCCGTGTGTTGCACGTCGTGAGACTGTTGGTTATTTGAACTGTGTGTCGATGTTGACCATTTGAACTTCGTGTAAGAGCGTTTTTGAATGCTGATTAGTTGAAACGTTGGTCATGAATCACTTCCGGCCATTTTAAAATTTAGATTTTGAAATACACAACCATCTTGATCAAAGCGCTGTACAGTCACAAAAAAATCAGTTTCGACCATTTTGAAATTTAGTTATTGAAAGAGACACAGCCAAGCGCTTGACGCAGTTCCCCTGCCTCGAAACTGTTCTCCCACTCGTTCCCCCACAGTTTTCCCACTCGTTCCCCCACAGTTTTCCCACTCGTTCCCCCCACAGTTTTCCCACTCGTTCCCCCCACAACACCGCGCCTTCTCCTCTTTCTCCTCATTCTCCTCTTTCTCCTCCATCCCCTCCACGTCCTTCCCCTCCCGCCGATACCCGTACGCACTTGGTCATGCGTGTCACGCACTTGGTCATGCGTGTACGCACTTGGTCATGCGTGTACGCATTCGGCCACGCCCCCGCCAATTTCCCCCCGCCAATACTCGCGTCCCTTACTACTTATTTCAGCTATAATAAGTCTAAATGTAGCAATGCTTCCGAATCACAATGCACATACGTAGGCTACTATTGACTTGGCAAGTAGAGTGATCTGGTAGCTACTATAAGAATTATTTTAAAGGTATTAAAATTACATTTTTTAATTAACCTTCGGACTGATAGCTTATTATTATTATTATACAACCATTTACAGTTTAAAGTACTTTAATTATTTCTTCAGTTATGTGGATAGTAATCGATTATAAGTAACATTTGTATGTGTTTCCTTATTGGTATCGTAATTTTTAATTTTGTAGGACCTTAGGAATGCAGTGTTTGGAACGACTGTTGCACCTCCACGTGGTGAGTGGTTGAGAACTGGAATTGTGTTTAGGGAAGCCAATAAGGATCTGAGCTACGGACTAAAAACACCCAGGAATGGAACCAGAGGCTTGATATCAGTACTGCAAGCAGAAATTGTCAAATATCTATTGTTTGATAAGAGAGACATGACACAGACTCCTGAACAGTAAGTCTGTCTTCCAGGAGATTGTGATTTAAACTTTCAGAATAGATTTAAGAAAATTAATTCTTTAGATATCAATTCCATGTGTTTTAGCAATATTTTCAAAGAAAGAGTTGTAAACTATGCAATGAGCTTCGTGAAGTAATTCACATGATATTCTCAAGAATAGAATAATATTTTTTTTAATGATGCAATTTTTTGATGAAGCCATAACATCCTCTGCATGGAAACGTGTTTCTTGCTTTCTCCTTATGTTTATCATCAACTAATATAGCAGTTGTACACGACTCACAAATTAACTGCATTTACTTAAATAAAGCCTCTGCGAGTGTAAACATGATTAATAGAGTGAGTGTTGTTTTTCTAGGTTGCTAAGGGCAGATAGAGGTCGTCAGATTGAAGCCCTTCTGTCAGCCATCTGCGACATCCTTTGGAGAGTGGGCGAGAAGTCCAAGGTTTTTATATGTCTCCCTCAGGATGTAGTCTATATACCACACTCTATCAATTACTTCCAGGACTCCCTAACTGAAAAAGTAAGTTCATAGGTTTAAAAAAAAAACCGTATTGTAAAATAAAAAATCCTAACTCAAAATTTCTACATTTTAGTGACAGATATTGTACATATAAGGATTCAGAACAGGTTTCCCCAACTCCAATAAAACTATTTTCGTATTTGTTTCATCCTCCCATAGATACCACTTAACTCGTGTAGGAAGTAACTCTATTTCTGCTGCACAATCCTGAGTATGCTGGCCTATAGTATCTAAGGGGCATTCATGTGCCTACATAATCCTTCATAGACAACAATAGTCGCTCTGACTCATGCACTTGCAAGTACAAGAAACCCTTGCATGTCTATCCTGAGTATGCTGGGCTATAGTATCTCAGGGGCATTCATGTGCCTACATAATCCTTCATAGACAACAATAGTCGCTCTGACTCATGCACTTGCAAGTACAAGAAACCCTTGCACGTCTATCCTGAGTATGCTGGGCTATAGTATCTCAGGGGCATTCATGTGCCTACATAATCCTTCATAGACAACAATAGTCGCTCTGACTCATGCACTTGCAAGTACAAGAAACCCTTGCACGTCTATCCTGAGTATGCTGGGCTATAGTATCTCAGGGGCATTCATGTGCTTACATAATCCTTCATAGACAACAATAGTCGCTCTGACTCATGCACTTGCAAGTACAAGATACCCTTGCACGTATATCCTGAGTATGCTGTGCTAGAGTATTTCAGGGGCATTCATGTGCCTACATAATCCTTCATAGACAACAATAGTCGCTCTGACTCATGCACTTGCAAGTACAAGAAACCCTTGCACGTCTATCCTGAGTATGCTGGGCTATAGTATCTCAGGGGCATTCATGTGCCTACATAATCCTTCATAGACAACATTAGTCGCTCTGACTCATGCACTTGCAAGTACAAGAAACCCTTGCACGTCTATCCAGAGTATGCTGGGCTATAGTATCTCAGGGGCATTCATGTGCCTACATAATACTTCATAGACAACAATAGTCGCACTGATACATTCACTTGCAAGTATAAGACAGCCTTGCACGTCTATCCTAGTATGCTGGGCTATAAGTATCTCAGGGGCATTCATGTGCCTACATAATCCTTCATAGACAACAATAGTCGCTCTGACTCATGCACTTGCAAGTACAAAAAGCCCTTGCACGCCTATCCTAGTATGCTCGGCTATAGTATCTCAGGGGTATTCATGTGCCTTCATAATTCTTCATAGACAACAATAGTCGGCCTGACTCATGCACTTGCAAGTACAAGAAACCCTTGCACGTCTATCCTGAATATGCTGGGCTATAGTATCTCAGGGGTATTCATGTGCCTACATAATCCTTCATAGACAACAATAGTCGCCCTGACTCATGCACTTGCAAGAACAAGAACAGCCTTGCACATCTATCCTAGTATGCTGGGTTATAGTATCTCAGGGGCATTCATGTGCCTACATAATCCTTCATAGACAACAATAGTCGCCTTGACTCATGCACTTCCAAGTACAAGAAACCCTTGCATGTCTATCCTGAGTATTCTGGGCTTTAGTACCTCAGGGGCATTCATGTGCCTACATAATCCTTCATAGACAACAATAGTCGCCTTGACTCATGCACTTCCAAGTACAAGAAACCCTTGCATGTCTATCCTGAGTATTCTGGGCTTTAGTACCTCAGGGGCATTCATGTGCCTACATAATCCTTCATAGACAACAATAGTCGCCTTGACTCATGCACTTCCAAGTACAAGAAACCCTTGCATGTCTATCCTGAGTATTCTGGGCTTTAGTACCTCAGGGGCATTCATGTGCCTACATATTCTTTCATAGACAAAAATAGCCGCCCTGACTCAGGCACTTGCAAGTACAAGAACAGCCTTGCACGTCTATCCTAGTATGCTGGGCTATAACATCTCAGTGGCTTTCATGTGCTACATAATCTTTCATAGACAACAATAGTCGCCCTGACTCATGCACTTGTAAGTACAAGAAACCTTTGTAAGTCTATCCTGAGTATGCTGGGCTATAGTCTCTCAGGGGCATTCATATCCCTACACAATATTTCGTAGCCAACAATAGTCACGCTGACTCATCCACTTACAACCTCAAGAACAGCCTTGCACGTCTATCCTAAAATGCTGGGCTATAGTATCTCAGGGACCTTCATGTGCCTACACAATCCTTCATAGACAACAATAGTCACCCTGTCTCATCCACTTACAACCTCAAAAAAAGCCCTGCATGTCTATCCGGAGTATGCTGGGTATAGTATCTCAGGGGCTAACATGTGCCTACACAATCCTTCATAGACAATAATAGTCACCCTGTCTCATCCACTTACAACCTCAAGAAAAGCCCTGCATGTCTATCCGGAGTATGCTGGGTATAGTATCTCAGGGGCTAACATGTGCCTACACAATCCTTCATAGACAATAATAGTCACCCTGTCTCATCCACTTACAACCTCAAGAAAAGCCCTGCATGTCTATCCTGAGTATGCTGGGCTATAGTATCTCAGGGGCTTTCATGTGCTTACACAATATTTCATAGACAACAATAGTCACCCTGACTCATCCACTTACAACCCCAATTAAAGCCCTGCATGTATATCCTGAGTATGCTGGGCTACAGTATCTCAGGGGCATTTGAGTACCTACATAATCCTTCATTAACAACAATAGTCGCCCTGACTCATGCACTTGCAAGTACAAGAAACCCTAGCACGACTATCCTGAGTATGCTGGGCTATAGTATCTCAGGGGCTTTCATGTGCCTACACAATATTTCGTAGACAACAATAGTCACCCTGACGCATCCACTTAAAAGAAAAGCCCAGCATGTCTATCCTGAGTATGCTGGGCTATAGTATCTCATTGGCTTTCGTGTCCCTACACAATATTTCGTAGACAACAATAGTCACCCTGTCTCATCCACTTACATCCTCAAGAAAAGCCCTGCATGTCTATCCTGAGTATGCTGGGTATATTATCTCAGGGGCATTCATATCCCTACACAATCCTTCATAGACAACAATAGTCACCCTGACTCATACACTTGCAACCTCAAGAAAAGCCCTGCATGTCTATCCTGAGTATACTGGGTATAGTATCTCAGGGGCATTCATGTGCCTACATAATCCTTCATAGAAACCATAGTCGCCCTGACTCATGCACTTGCAAGTACAAGAAACCCTTGCACGTCTATCCTGAGTATGCTGGGCTATAGTATTTCAATGGCATTCATCTACCTACATAATCCTTCATAGACAACAATAGTCGCCCTGACTCATGCACTTGCAAATTAACGAAACCCTTGCACGTCAATCCTGAGTATGCTGGGCTAGAGTATCTCAATGGCATTCATCTACCTACATAATCCTTCATAGACAACAATAGTCGCCCTGACTCATGCACTTGCAAATTAACGAAACCCTTGCACGTCAATCCTGAGTATGCTGGGCTAGAGTATCTCAATGGCATTCATGTACCTACATAATCCTTCATAGAAACCATAGTCGCCCTGACTCATGCACTTGCAAGTACAAGAAACCCTTGCACGTCTATCCTGAGTATGCTGGGCTATAGTATTTCAATGGCATTCATCTACCTACATAATCCTTAATAGACAACAATAGTCTCCCTGACTCATGCACTTGCAAATTAACGAAACCCTTGCACGTCAATCCTCAGGTATGCTGGGCTAGAGTATCTCAATGGCATTCATGTACCTACATAATCCTTCATAGAAACCATAGTCGCCCTGACTCATGCACTTGCAAGTACAAGAAACCCTTGCACGTCTATCCTGAGTATACTGGGTATAGTATCTCAGGGGCATTCATGTACCTACATAATCCTTCATAGAAACCATAGTCGCCCTGACTCATGCACTTGCAAGTACAAGAAACCCTTGCACGTCTATCCTGAGTATGCTGGGCTATAGTATTTCAATGGCATTCATCTACCTACATAATCCTTCATAGACAACAATAGTCGCCCTGACTCATGCACTTGCAAATTAACGAAACCCTTGCACGTCAATCCTGAGTATGCTGGGCTAGAGTATCTCAATGGCATTCATCTACCTACATAATCCTTCATAGACAACAATAGTCGCCCTGACTCATGCACTTGCAAATTAACGAAACCCTTGCACGTCAATCCTGAGTATGCTGGGCTAGAGTATCTCAATGGCATTCATCTACCTACATAATCATTCATAGACAACAATAGTCGCCCTGACTCATGCACTTGCAAATTAACGAAACCCTTGCACGTCAATCCTGAGTATGCTGGGCTAGAGTATCTCAATGGCATTCATGTTCCTACATAATCCTTCATAGAAACCATAGTCGCCCTGACTCATGCACTTGCAAGTACAAGAAACCCTTGCACGTCAATCCTGAGTATGCTGGGCTAAAGTATCTCAGGGGCATTCATGTGCCTACACAATCTTTCGTAGACAACAATAGTCAATCTGACTAATCCCCTCACAAATACAAGAAACCCTTGCACGTCTATCCTGAGTATGCTGGGCTATAATATCTCAGGGGCTTTCATGGGCCTACACAATCCTTCATAGACAACAATAGTCACCCTGTCTCATCCACTTACAACTACAAGGACAGCCTTGCACGACAATCTTGATCGCATAATGTAGTGTCTTAGAATTAGTCTGTTGCGTTACTAAGTAAATGCACTCTGAAGAGAATGTGTTCGAGAAAACCTTTCAGTGGAATGTGAGAAGAGTTTTTTTCAAACCAAAATATTATGTTAAGTAATTATCGAGTAGCTGAGTGAAAACTTTTAACTGTCTGAAACGTTTGAAGCAATCGTTCCATTGATGAAGCCAACCCGCTACGTCAAGGGTTATATGAGTAGCGGGTTGGTTTCGTCAATGGAAAGATTGTTTGGAAACGCCTCTGCAAGTAAGTTAATAGTTTTATCTCAGTTACCCAATAATTACTTATTATTTATTCAGTAAATTCATTATGATTACAAGCCACTTCAGAATAATAAGTTTTTGAAGATTTTGCTGTGTTTGTTTTACAGTGATCATTTAATTTCGCTGTTATCACCAACTTTGAAGACATATCACTATTAGACATGATAAAAATCATGAGAGATTGAATACAGGTAGGATCATGGGGAAAACACGAAAACGTAACAGATGAAAGTTTTACGTATTTGTATAGTTTTTTTCTTTTAAGTAAATCTACTCCAACAGGAGGATAGAGTAGTGTTTATTTCTCTGTTTTTGCTCTGGTAATTTGGTCAGTACCTGAAAATTTCTGCTAGCTTTTTTACCTCCTAACAATATATGTTGGAGATGGGGCTTTTATTTTTGTTCTGAATAGATATAAGAGTTGTGTTATTTCATTGGGATAATCAGAGATCGCCAAACCTCGCTCTGTCCAGCTAATTCACACTCTCCTTACAGAGAAGCTTTCTAGGCTCAATTACATTAAATTTTTAGATTGTTTTTTAAAATTTCATTCAGGATGATTTTTTAAAAATAATAATACATTAGGATAAAGTGTTGGAAATGGAAGCAACTCGACTTTCTCTCCCATCGCTGTGACTAGTTCAGCTTCCTCTCTTCAATTAATCCCTCTTGCATTCCATATGGAAATATATTGGGTTGTCACTTTCCAAAACATTATACAGATTGTCTCTCACATATGCATCCATACACAAATAGCTCATAATTCTTTCAATCTTGCAGAGTTACCAGAGGTACATTTTCATCTATCTTCGTCAAACATTCTCTCATGCAATAATATATTTTTTCCTTGGGGACATACAAGAAATGTAGTTTTACCTTAGAACAAATTATGCGTTTTTTTATACTTGTTACAAAAGATAATTTTTGGCAAAAGATTTACATTTATTTATACAAAACAAGACTAAAGAAGTTTAATTTCTTCTGAATCCATTCTTAGGGTAAATTATTTATTTTTAATGAATGTTTCTTATGTTTGTTACAGCTACACATATTTGAATTCACCAACAAAGAAGAACTGTACATTTTCCTTAAGCGTTACTTGTACATGGTGAGTAACAAAAATATTCCCTTTGTGAAGTAAAGTTGTATGCCTATAGTATGATAACAAACCCAATTCCACAATCTTCAATATGTTTCTTAGTTGAAGCCATTAAGAAAATAGTAAACATAACATAACATGAAATTTCTCAAGAGACGTATTTCACACTTGTTCAATGCATTGTTTCATGCTGTGAGACGATGCTGTTTTGGTAGTTATAGCAGTTAATGTTCATCTGTGGTTTACTATCAGATGTGTTTTCTATGATCATAGAAGCAAACTAGATAACAAATACACAGTAGCTAATCCAACATTGAACTCAATGTCTTGTAACTCATTGACTATGTTCATATTGGATCTTACTGTGAAGTGTGGACTAAACTGTGGTGCTTCTATAAATCATTAACTATGCCATGATGACCAACAATATGACTTTACTTAAACAATGAAACACTACATTTCAAACTAATATGAGGTAAAATATCAATGAGGTAGTTAAAGATACGTTATTAATTTATGAATTGAGTTTATTATTGTAATCCAGTTATAAAATTAAAATTTTTTATTTAAAAATTATATTATGTAAGATCTACAATTCCTGATTTGATATCTTACATGACATCAAAAATCCATTCTACGAGTATGTATTTTTTAGAGCTTGTTTCTGCTTGTTTTCCCAAACTATACATATCTGCTTGTTTTCCCACATTGTACATATCTACTGTTTTCCCACATGGTACATAACTGCTTATTTCCCACATTGTACATATCTGCTTGTTTTCCCATATTGTACATATCTACTGTTTCCCACATGGTACATATCTGCTTGTTTTCCCACATTGTACATATCTGCTGTTTTTCCACATTGTACATATCTGCTGTTTTCCCACATTGAACATATCTGCTTGTTTTCCCACATTGTACATAACTGCTTTTTTCCCACATTGTACATATCTGCTTGTTTTCCCACATTGTACATATCTGCTTGTTTCCCACATGGTACATATCTGCTTGTTTTCCCACATTGTACATATCTGCTTGTTTTCCCTCATGGTACATATCTGCTTGTTTTTCTACATGGTACATATCGCTTGTTTTTCCACATTGTACATATCTGCTGTTTTTCCACATGGTACATATCTACTTGTGTCCCCACATTGTACACATCTGCTTGTTTTCCCACATTGTACATATCTGCTTGTTTTCTTACATGGTACATATCTGCTTGTTTTCCCACATTGTACACATCTGCTGTTTTCCCACATTGTACATATCTGCTTGTTTTCTTACATGGTACATATCTGCTTGTTTTCCCACATTGTACACATCTGCTGTTTTCCCACATGGTACATAACTGCTTGTTTCCCACATTGTGCATATCTGCTTGTTTTCCCACAAGGTACATTTCTGCTTGTTTTCCCACATAGTACATATCTGCTTATTTCCCACATTGTACATATTTGCTTATTTCTCCACATTCCTAAGGGGACATATAGAAATTTTACTGCAAGTTTTCATTAATTTATTGTTATTCTGAAATTTTCTTTGTTTGTCACTTTGATAAGTCTTGTTAACTGACTGATGAGGGTTTCTGTTATAGTTCATGGATGAACCAGGCCCAGGTTCTCTTCTCCTTTTGTATAGTGTCATACTCTCTCGTGGAGTTAAGAAGTAAGTCTCTAATAAAGTTATATTTAAATTAACTTAAAAATTTAAAATATGAATATTTTAATTCAAATATTTGTAGTTGTAAAATGTTGGCACTTGGTTTATAAAAGTCCAACAAAATTTAAAATGTTTTAAAAGAAATTCTGTTATTTAGACTTTATGTTGCAAATGTAATACCAAGGTATTAATAAACATTTTATAAAATAAAGAATAAATCTATGAGTTTAAATATAACTGCATTTTTTAAATTTAATTATAAATTTATTAACAGCTGTTGAAAGTAATTTTTTTTAAAGATTCCTTTTAACAATAACGATTCTTTCTTACGTTCCTTACATCTATGCTAGTCCAGCATGGCGACTTACTACCTAGAAAAAGGAATATTTCTAAATCAATCATCTCTATTATAGGAATGTAAAAAGTTTGAATTCTTTTAGGAACTACTAAGTTTGAATTAAGAACTAGTATCTATTATGCGATTGATCTTATCTCCTTTGCTGTCTAGAAAAACTAAACTCAACAAGTGAGTTTTGTAGTTTTAACAAATGTAGCAAATCCATTTGCTCACACTTTTTGAATTCTACAAATCATATGGAACATACTTGTGGTCAAATCTGGATGTTTAATGCTTTTTCTACCAAAAGATTGCCATCATACATATTTGCGTTACGTAGCAGTATTGGTAAGTATTTTTATGGGAGTATGTGGTCAGAATAAATATATGGGTTAAAAAGTGGGAGTGATCATGTTGACTATTAATTACTTACCTTATTTAAGTCTGATGATGAAGGCTGTGCTAGCCTGTAAATAAGTAGTTTTCTTCCGCCAAGGGTTTTTCTTCTTTGTATATAGCTTGCCTTGCAGAGTAATAATTTTCAGAATAGAACACTATCCCATCCATACTTAGAAAGGTATAGATCTGTTTGATTTCAATAGACATTCAGTTAAGTAAAACTAATAGAGCTTAAATATGCGCAAGGTATAATATGTGTTACATTTAACTGTTGCAGTTACTTTCCTTGCTCACAAGAGAATATTTCGACAACTCTAAGTTGTATACATTCATTGGTACTGATGCCATTGCACAACTAACAGTGTCTTCTTTACTTCCTCCATGAAATGTACAAACACATCATTCTCCTTCTCCTTCTTCTAACAGGCATCCAGCTGCTTTGTACAACCGATGGCCTGATGTTCTGTGTACACTGCCTCTCCCAGTGAACAGTATGACTGGGTCAAACACCATCATTCTCTCTCTCCTTCTTCTAACAGGCATCCAGCTGTTTTGTACAGCTGATGGCCTGATGTTCTGTGTACACTGCCTCTCCCAGTGAACAGTATGAGCGGGTCAAACACCATCATTCTCTCTCTCCTTCTTCTAACAGGCATCCAGCTGCTTTGTACAACCAATGGCCTGATGTTCTGTATACACTGACTCTCCCAGTGAACAGTATGAGCAGGTCAAACACCATCATTCTCTCTCTCCTTCTTCTAACAGGCATCCAGCTGCTTTGTACAGCTGATGGCCTGATGTTCTGTGTACACTGCCTCTCCCAGTGAACAGTATGACTGGGTCAAACACCATCTTTCTCCTTCTCCTTCTTCTAACAGGCATCCAGCTGCTTTGTACAGCTGATGGCCTGATGTTCTGTGTACACTGCCTCTCCCAGTGAACAGTATGACTGGGTCAAACACCATCTTTCTCTTTCTCCTTCTTTTAACAGGCATCCAGCTGCTTTGTACAACCAATGGCCTGATGTTTTGTGTACACTGCCTCTCCCAGTAAACAGTATGACTGGGTCAAACACCATCTTTCTCCTTCTCCTTCTTCTAACAGGCATCCAGCTGCTTCGTACAGCCGATGGCCTGCTGTTCTGTGTACACTGCCTCTCCCAGTGAACAGTATGACTGGGTCAAACACCATCTTTCTCCTTCTCCTTCTTCTAACAGGCATCCAGCTGCTTCGTACAGCCGATGGCCTGCTGTTCTGTGTACACTGCCTCTCCCAGTGAACAGTATGACTGGGTCAAACACCATCTTTCTCCTTCTCCTTCTTCTAACAGGCATCCAGCTGCTTTGTACAGCCGATGGCCTGCTGTTCTGTGTACACTGCCTCTCCCAGTGAACAGTATGACTGGGTCAAACACCATCTTTCTCCTTCTCCTTCTTCTAACAGGCATCCAGCTGCTTCGTACAGCCGATGGCCTGCTGTTCTGTGTACACTGTCTCTCCCAGTGAACAGTATGACTGGGTCAAACACCATCTTTCTCCTTCTCCTTCTTCTAACAGGCATCCAGCTGCTTTGTACAACCAATGGCCTGATGTTTTGTGTACACTGTCTCTCCCAGTGAACAGTATGACTGGGTCAAACACCATCATTCTCTCTCTCCTTCTTCTAACAGGCATCCAGCTGCTTCGTACAGCCGATGGCCTGCTGTTCTGTGTACACTGTCTCTCCCAGTGAACAGTATGACTGGGTCAAACACCATCTTTCTCCTTCTCCTTCTTCTAACAGGCCTCCAGCTGCTTCGTACAGCCGATGGCCTGCTGTTTTGTGTACACTGACTCTCCCAGTGCCCAGTATAAGCGGCTAAACGTCATCATTGGGAGTAATATTATTGTATAAAATCATAAATATTTGTTAGAAATCTTACAAACTCTATGACTTTATGTAAAATTTTACAGAGTATTGCATGACCTTGAAGATGACAAAGGTCATTTAGTAACATGTGCAGAAGAAGGATCGTTGTGTATAGTTACTCTTTTGCTGACAGGGCGAGCTACTCCGTTCTTACACAACGGAGTGGTTTATGTTGGTGATGAAGACCATTATGTAAGTATTACTTAAATTAACTTTTCTGTAAAAAAATATTGAAGAGAGATTTGGTATGAAACTTGTTTCAAGTTAAATCTATGTCAGTGTTAGTTTTGCTTATAACAGAATAATTACATATTGTTCGAGTCAGCGCTCGAAGTTTCAAGTTGCTTTGCTGCATAACAGCTGTACCGTGACGTATTGGTCATGTGATCTCTGACCCGCTAATCGATATCCGAAATTATTGATTTTTTTTTCTCTGGATGAACGCTGCACCCCCACTCCCTTCTTATTTTCTAAGCTTTCTTCCGCTTCAAGACAAAGTAGAATCGTTCCGACCCTCGAACAGTGCAGTTCTACGTTAAACCTCGTAGCCTATTTCCGCATGGCTTTGTTTCAGACAATTTAAAGTACCGCTTTCGTTCGTTAATGTGCTTATAGTGCGGACCGCGTTAATGAACTCTTAATGAACTTTTAATGAATATTTTAACTGTATATTTTCGCCGTGTTAGTAAAAGTGTCGCCCGATTTCGCCGGTTGCGCAATCTTAGTGCGTGTACTCACGGTAATAAACTAAGTGCTTGTAAGCTTAACTTTTACGTTTACTCATATTTAAATTGAGTTTTTTAGTTGCGTGAACGCCTTCAAGAATTCTACGCTGCCTAAGACGACCACAGTACTGTGGAGACTTCACCTCGATTTCAACATTGCATCACTTCTTACCTATGGTAAGTGCGTAGTTAAGGAATATGAACAATTTATAATTTATTTGTATTAAATTCAGTGTCGTTGCGTTGTCAGTGTTAAATGACTCTATTTTGCTTAAAACAGTGCTTAAACTTGCTATGTTAAATATTAACGTAAATTACGCAATCCAGAGTAACCTTGTTAACAATAGGGCTTACCGCACCTCGTGGTTTTAATTCTAACTTTTGATCTGCGGATTAAACATTGGTCCTCGACCAAGCCGGATAGTTTTAATTTATTCCAGCTAGAAACATTGGTCCCCACCGGACCGGATTATTGAATTATTTCAGTGACCTAGGGTTTTTCTTTAAATTTCACGATAATGTATTAGTGACCACGTGGTTCCTTTGTAACCAAATTAAACATTTGTTGAGTTATTTCAACGATAAAAATTTATAAATTTTTAAAATTTTTAAAGCTGTAACTAACGTAAGCATGTGCTTACCGCGACGTCACAATCAGGAAAACTTTAACGATAATTACCGATGCCACATTGCGCAATAAGCCACGTGGCTCATAGTTGCACGATTACGAACCAGGAAGTGTTTATGTTTGCTACAACTTACAAACTTTATACAGTCCACTTTATTATCGCGTTTGAACTTATAGTGAATTTTAATTTCAATTGTTTGTGGTTTTGAAATTTATTTAAAATGGAAATTAATACGGAGTATTATTTGTCTAAATTGAGAGATATTGTAGGCGAGCTGGAACAAGTGAAAAGTGTACTTCATGATAAAGAAATACCAGAAGGCCTCGCACGGGAAATTCGACGAATTCAATCTAACTTTATCGAAACGTATGAGATATTAGAGAAAACGTTCGCCAGTCAAGTTGCCGAACTTGCTGAAAGTGCATTTAAGATTAAAAAACAATTTCAGGACACGTATTTGCCAATGTTGGCTAAATACCCGAACATTATTAAGACCGAGGTGAAGGTAACCTCGCAGGTCAACCCCGGCGCAAATTCGCCTCACTTACCTAACCTTACAATGCCTAGCTTTTCAGGCAATAGTAACGAATGGAATGACTTTATTTCAATGTTTGACTCAATGGTCCATTGCAATAGCAATATTAATGCCATACAAAAATTTCAGTACTTAAAATCAGCGCTTAAAGGAGACGCTTTAGCCATTGTTACGGGACTCACAATATCCGAACATAATTATGATATCGCCTATCAAGCCTTACGCAATCGTTATGCTAACCCTCGTCGTTTAGCCGATCATTATTTTCAAATTATTAAAGACTTTAAGCCTATTAAGAACGCGTCTCAGAGCGAACTTAATCGTTTTTTAACCGCACATTCAAATGCTGTGTGCGCGCTAAAGGCTGTCCAGTTAGACGACTTAGCGGACTTTTTACTTTTTCAAATGTCTGTTGGTAACTTAGATGCACAGACCCGACTTAACTTTGAAACCAGATTGGGAACAAATCAAATGCCCACGTACAGATTGCTAAATGATTTCGTCACTGAGCAGGCTAGAGCAATGGAGTTGCTCAATCAACCCTCTGCCGCGACTGCAGTTAACTCAAGATTAGGTCAGCAACCGCGAGTGATGGTCTCTGCGTTGAATGACTCAAATAACAGCGGTGCCCCTGATTTAAATATTGACCATGTTGAAGCTAACCTCGAAACTGAACATAGTCCAACGGTCCAGCCGTCGACGTCTTATGTTAGTACGGCTACGTCTCAAATGCTACCACGCACTTATGCGCCCAGACCTATGATACAGAGCCCCATACGGCCGTCTGCGGGAGGGAGACAAGGAAATGTGCCACCAATTATGAACGCGCCTAGGCTTTCAGTTTTCCGACATCGGTTGCCACCGCTGCACTTGGCTCAAGCCAACATCTCAACCACTCATACTGGGATGTGTTATTATTGCGGCTCAAACCATAATGTTTTTAATTGCCAGTCGTTTCTGGAATTAACTGTGTCCGAACGTAAAAGTGCCATTGTAAAATTACGACGCTGTTTTAACTGTCTGGGATCACACTTTCAGTCCAAATGTAAATCTATGAAACAGTGTAAACATTGTGGAGAGTCACACCACACATTGTTACACGACAACTCTCCTGAACAACAATGACTAGTTTCATCGCGACACCCTCGTTCAACAGCCAGACCCGACCTCGTTACTCAATCGCTACCGCATGCTCTTTCTTGTAATATTGAAACTTCTCTCGCACTGTTAGGCACCGCGCAGGTCATCATTCAGGACCAATTTGGCCGACCGCTTCCATTTAGAGCACTTATAGATCCAGGCAGTCAAATCTCTGTCATAACTAAACATGCGAGCACTCTGTTGAATTTACCCGCTCGGAAATCAAATCTTTCTTTGATTGGTGTCGCAGCCAAGACAACCCGCATTCATGAGTACGTCACTTTGCTTATTTTCTCGAGACATGACCCAGGTGTCATGCTGACAGCAGAAGCCGCTGTGCTTCCCCGCATTACTGACCCGCTTCCATCTACCGCTTTGGCGCCTTGCATACGCGCTCAATATCAGCACTTACCGCTGGCTGACCCTCAATTCGACACCCCTTCCGGTGTTGACATCATTCTAGGTGCTGACATTTTCACACAGATACTTGTGAACGGACCTTGTAATATCATCCACGGACAACCCTCGGCACTCAACACCAGGTTAGGTTGGGTCATCATGGGTCCCATACCTTATAGCATGCCTCAGCAGCCACGTGTATTCATCACTACTCTGAAGTCAATCGATGACAACATTAGACGCTTTTGGGAAGTTGAGGAAGTCGCACCGGCAAATCACCTCAGCCCTGAAGATCAACTGTGTGAAGAACTGTTCGCAACTACTACTGATCGTGACGCAACGGGAAGATACATTGTAGCACTTCCATTTAAGCCGGAAGCTATCTCGCTTAAGTCTAACCGTAACACTGTTCTTGCGAGTTATCATGCGTTAGAAAAGCGTTTAAACCGCCAGCCTGAGGTAGCCATACAATATCACCAGTTTATGGCCGAGTATATCGCTCTAGGGCACATGTACCCTGCCCTCCAGGCTTCTGACTATCTTATTCCGCACCATTGCGTATTTAAGACCACCAGCTCTACTACTAAGCTTAGAGTGGTATTTAACGCGTCGTCACCCGATTGCCACGCAAACACTCTGAATCAGCAAATGTTATCCGGTCCTAAACTGCAAAAGGACTTGGCTAATTTGATCATCTCTTTCCGTTTATATACATACGCTGTTTGCACCGACATCAAGATGATGTACCGTCAAATTTTGGTCCGACCTGAGGATCGTTCATACCAGCACATACTTTATCGGTCTTCACCTCAATCACCGTTAATCGAGTATGAGCTAGCTACGGTCACCTATGGCCTAACTCCTTCCGCTTACTTAGCTCTGCGAACGCTGGAACAACTAGTAAAGGATGAGGGAACTCGCTATCCTACAGCCTCCGCAGCAATCCTTCATCAGACCTACGTAGATGACGTCGTCGCTGGCGCCGACACGCCTGAGGCCGCTAAGACGCTAATACAAGAACTTATTGACATTTTCGCTCGCGCCGGCCTAGAACTCAGAAAATGGTCGTCGAATGAACCCTCGCTACTCGCAACGCTACCTGCCTCTCACTTGGGAAATCCGCTGTTGTTTCAGGACGAATCCGCTGCAATTAAAATATTGGGTTTGCAGTGGAACCCCTCGTCAGACTCGTTCTCATATCAAACTCAAACTTTCACGCTGGTGCCTACCAAACGCACCATCTTATCCTACGTCGCTCGCACTTTTGACCCGCTTGGCTTCTTAACGCCTATTACCTTTTGGATTAAGGCTTTTCTTAAACGCTTGTGGTTGGAGAAACTGGACTGGGACCAGCCTCTGCCAACCCCTCTGCTCGATCAATGGGACAGCTTCATTGTCCATTTCGCTTGTTTGTCCGATATTCAAATTCCCCGCCATGTAGGCACGCGATCAGCTAGTCTTCGCATCGTTGGGTTTTGTGATGGTTCCGAAGCAGGCTATGCTGCTTCTATCTATTTGAGATCTGAGCTTAACGGGTCCGTCAACGTCAACCTGTTGAAAGCTAAAAGTAAGGTAGCCCCTGTTAAATTACTCACCATACCTCGGTTGGAACTTTGCGGCGCAGTACTGCTAGCTAAGTTATACAAATCAATTCAACCAGCTCTTGACTTCATTCCGATCGCTAACACTCTCCTCTTTACTGATTCTGAGATAGTACTTCATTGGGTTCAGACCCCGCCTCATCATTTGAAAACTTTTGTAGCCAACCGCATCACTGAGATTGTGTCAGTCACCTCCATGGATCATTGGTTTCATGTTTCGACTCTTGATAACCCCGCGGACGTCGCGTCTCGCGGTTGTTTGCCTGATCAACTTGCTACACACCCGCTCTGGTGGCATGGACCTCCTTGGTTATCACATTGTCCTACCACTTGGAATCTGTCTAGGCCTAAAGGCACTAACCCGGATCAGACTGAAACAAAGGTTGAGGCTAAGGTTAATTGCGCCGCTGTGCAAGAGCCCAACCGTCTTATGGAAATCATTGAACAGCATTCGAGCTTAACTACTCTTCATCATGTCTTCGCGTACGTATTGCGATTCATCGACCGCTGTCGCAACAAGAGCCTAGCGATTGTCCATCATCACAACACGCGCTTTAAGGCCAAAGCAGCCTCAGTTAAATCTACGCTACGACCGCTGTCAGTACAGGAGTTGGATAACGCAAAGGCTGTATGCGTTAAGCTGGTACAAACCTCTGCCTTTAGTGAAGCTCTGCAAAAGCTTCAAACTGGTAAACGCGTCAGCGACCATTTACGCAACCTAACACCATTCATCGACGCCCAGGGTCTACTCAGGGTGGGCGGTAGACTTGATCATTCGTCTCTTAGTTACGATTCTAAACACCCGCTTCTGTTACCAAAGCGCCATCATTACGTTGACCTCATTTGTGACCATTATCACAAGCTGGCCTTGCATGCCGGACCGCGTACCACTCAAGCCTTGATCAACAGTGAATTTTGGGTCATAGCTCTGCGATCATTACTTCGCCAACGCATCCATGCGTGTATTCGATGTTTCCGCATGCAAACTAAACCACGCCAGCCCATGATGGCACCTTTGCCCTCATCAAGAGTTACGCCCTCTCCACCTTTCTATAGAGTCGGAGTAGATTTCGCTGGACCTTTTGACACAAAGGCCAACCATTTGCGCACCTCCAAGCTATTGAAAGCTTACCTCTGCGTATTTGTATGTATGACTACTAAAGCAGTTCATTTGGAATTGGTGACCGACTTATCTACTGATGCCTTCCTCGCCGCATTACACCGCTTCACCGCTAGACGAGGTTTACCTGCAGAAATTTATTCCGATAACGGCACGAATTTTACTGGCGCTGCCAACCGACTTAACGATGTCTACAAGTTTCTGGATCGCTCTAGCTCACTTATTGAACGCAAACTAGCTGACCAACGCATCAGTTGGCATTTCAACCCTCCGGCTGCCCCTCATTTTGGAGGACTTTGGGAAGCCGCTGTTAAATCCGCTAAGTTGTTATTGCGACGCACTGTAGGCAACACCACTCTCACCGCTGAAGAGCTATCTACTCTGTTCATCCGGATAGAAGCCATTTTGAACAGTCGTCCTATTTTCGAAGTTTCGCCAGACCCCAGTGAAGGAGCGTCCTTTCTCACTCCTGGACACTTTCTGATTGGCCGTCCACTACTGTCACTTCCCGAAGAATGTTATACTGAGCCTCCGCTTAAATCTCGATGGTCTATGCTCCAACAGATGTCCAACCGCTTTTGGAAAATTTGGTCCACTCAGTATCTACACACTCAGATTCAACGACACAAGTGGAATAAGGACTCGACGCCACTCCAGGAAAATCAACTTGTCTTCATAACTGGAGAACACTCAAGCCCCCTTCATTGGCCTATGGGAAGGATCCTCAGTCTACATCCTGGAAAAGACCATGTCTCTAGAGTAGCCACCATTCAGACCGCTCACGGACAGCTGAGACGACCAGTCAACAAGCTAGTCGGTTTTCCGCTTCATCCTTAGTTTTCACCGCTTATATACAGCTTCTTTCTTCGGCGCTCTCGCCCCTGTTGTTTCTTTTGTTTGTCTTAGTTTTCCTTTGCCACTTTCTTCTTCGGCACCCTCGGGTCCCGGTGCTTTATGGTTCTTCGCCCCCCACCCACCTGGCGGATTAAAAACATTCGTTTTGGTGGGCGGTATGTTCGAGTCAGCGCTCGAAGTTTCAAGTTGCTTTGCTGCATAACAGCTGTACCGTGACGTATTGGTCATGTGATCTCTGACCCGCTAATCGATATCCGAAATTATTGATTTTTTTTTCTCTGGATGAACGCTGCACCCCCACTCCCTTCTTATTTTCTAAGCTTTCTTCCGCTTCAAGACAAAGTAGAATCGTTCCGACCCTCGAACAGTGCAGTTCTACGTTAAACCTCGTAGCCTATTTCCGCATGGCTTTGTTTCAGACAATTTAAAGTACCGCTTTCGTTCGTTAATGTGCTTATAGTGCGGACCGCGTTAATGAACTCTTAATGAACTTTTAATGAATATTTTAACTGTATATTTTCGCCGTGTTAGTAAAAGTGTCGCCCGATTTCGCCGGTTGCGCAATCTTAGTGCGTGTACTCACGGTAATAAACTAAGTGCTTGTAAGCTTAACTTTTACGTTTACTCATATTTAAATTGAGTTTTTTAGTTGCGTGAACGCCTTCAAGAATTCTACGCTGCCTAAGACGACCACAGTACTGTGGAGACTTCACCTCGATTTCAACATTGCATCACTTCTTACCTATGGTAAGTGCGTAGTTAAGGAATATGAACAATTTATAATTTATTTGTATTAAATTCAGTGTCGTTGCGTTGTCAGTGTTAAATGACTCTATTTTGCTTAAAACAGTGCTTAAACTTGCTATGTTAAATATTAACGTAAATTACGCAATCCAGAGTAACCTTGTTAACAATAGGGCTTACCGCACCTCGTGGTTTTAATTCTAACTTTTGATCTGCGGATTAAACATTGGTCCTCGACCAAGCCGGATAGTTTTAATTTATTCCAGCTATAAACACATATGTTTGGCGAGAGTAACCTGGATGAATGTCTACCTCCTCTAAAAGCAGCTCCGTTTTTTAATGAGAGAGAATTTGTAATTAATTTTATAATTTGCCTTTTTCACAACTTCAGAATACTTGAGTAAAACATAAACCATTTTTAAGGGTGGAATCTATGTAATAAGGCACAGATAATATAAGGGCAGTTCTTCTACTTACCATCTCAAATGGTTGAGCCATCCTCTTGCATATTATTTCTTTTTTACCCTGTTAGAATTTTTTTTGCTTGATTAGGTTACTTTTTTCTATCTGATTGCTAGCCTTGCTCGACTTTATCTATTACAATTTTGAAGGAATATAATTGCATTTAAAAGTTACGGAAATGCCTGATCCAATATCAAACGTTTAGCTGATTATTCAACTTACCAAAGCTATAATTGTGTTAAATTTATGTAAAACTTAATGAAGCACTATGCAATCTTAGTCGGTCTCTAAATAACACACTGTTAAATATTGTGTAGTATAATCAAAAATATTTTGTCTCGGTAGGTTCTTGGCAAGTAGGTAGTAACTGGTTAGGTTCAAAAGTACAATTTTTGTTGATTGAATAATAAAATCCACTAGACAAAATTATCCCTCAATAAGTTGTATGGCCTAAAAGTTATGTCACAAAATCACTATTTAATTAACCAAAAGCCATAAACTTGAGCAACAACTCTGTAAGCCCTCCAACCACATTTCTCTCTCAATCCTAGAACTTGTGTTTTAGTAATGTGTGTAGTACGTATAAGTGTGTACAGATAATTTATCTATTACAGGCTGTTCCACAGTTTGGTATCCTGAGTCGAGGAGAGATTGGTTTCTTGTTGTACGAAGAAGGTGTAGAAGAAAGATTGCCGGGCTCTCGTCTAAAAACACCGTCACTTCCAATATGGGTGGTTTGTTGTTTAGGGCACTATGGCATTCTCTTCAATACAAACAGAGAATTACTGAGAAATTATCATGCTGAAAGGAGGTAAATCTTGTTTGTATATCATTGTAATCTAGATTATAATCTTGTAATAGGACCCTAGGAAGATGATGACATGGTCATCGAAATGTACATAAGGGTTTAATCTGAGGTAACTTTTAATATTTGTGTATTTTTCATTATTATTTATATGGTAATGGTGTCTTCTCAATATTGTTATTGTAACGTATTGCACCACTGCTCCTCTTCATATTGTATAATTAATTTTTCAAAATCAACATTTACTTAAGGATTTATTCAATATCACCAAAATGCTTTTAACTTTGAAACTATAATTAATATGTAAAAGAAAATGGGTGTTATGTGGGAAACCAGTTGAGAAATAAATTAAATATCTATCGTACAGGTTTGATTTAATGTACTACACATGTGGTGGAAGTCATTGCCAAATGACGGTGGACACAAGGCAGGACCAATCAGAAACAGGAGTTCACAGCGAAGACTCAGCAGTCAGCTCATATGGTAATATTGAGAAACTTATACACACTAAGTAAGTATGTGAAAGATAAAGGTAAACTATACCTTACTATTATGTAATATAAAGTTATTGCGAAATATCCATAGACAGTTGTTATAACTGCTTGAACAAAGATGACTTCAGTAGTGAAGCATGATAAATTTGCCTAGGCATCTGCGTTACAGAAGCAGAAGCTGTCTGTTTCAATCCCTCAGTACATTACACAAAATGTAATGATTATTCGACCATTGGATAGTAATGAACACAAGTGATATGTGTTTAACAATTTATATTTAAATTACATTCTAAACAATATTAATTTATAGCAGACTTTTTATTTTTCAATTAGATTTTAAAACAAATTATTGAATGAAATTAACATAACTTTATATTTTATTTGTAAACATGATGATTCTTTAACTTTATAAAGTGACATCTGGAACGCAGTATTACAAAACTCTTCTCCAGCTCTGATTTTTCTGAGAGTTCCTTTCCAATAGATTTCAGTAGTATATTACTCTCCCATTCTTCTCCTTGTCTAGATATCTTGTACTTATAAGTTCTTTTAAATGCTGCAGATTTTCTTCCCACGTACACATTAATTGTAGATGTGCAGATAGGCTTAGCTAAGTGAAATACTTCATAAAAAGCATTTTGTAAATGCTCTTTGTGAAAAAAATCTCAAGTTCTTAGGATTTAAGTCTTAGAAAGTAACACCTCCATATAGCACACCATAAGCCCTGTTGGTCAAAAATGGGATTCTCTTTAAACTGAGACAATGAATTCTCAGAAAAGAGTTTGGTTTCAGAAAAAGCCTTCAACTTTTGCAAATTAAAAAATTAAGTAACTCCAAATTTCCTATTGGTGAGAAGAGCTCTTTTAAGTTACTAAACTCTCATTATAAATCTCTAATAAAATGATTGATTTCTTCAAATGTTTTTTTTTTTGCCTTTACCTTCAACTATTTCAACACAAAATAAAACTTTCACAAATTTTCGACTTGAAAAACAGTGTCAATTTTACTATAATACAACGTACTCTTTCAATGCCCAAAACATCTGTATATTTTTTAAAATAGGAGCTTCCAACAGTTTTCTAAACAGCTCAGATCCCCATATTTAGTATGAATACTGAAGCTTTGCTCCTGATACGCAGTATTTTTTCTAATAAATTACTAACACATTCAAATTTTGTTATTTTTGGAGTAGTTAGCACATATATTATCATGGATCATACGATTAGGAACTACAAGCAACATACAATATATCTCCCTTTCAGTATAATCTCATTTCTAAGAATGTCCTTTGTAAATTCCATCCAACAATCCTTGGCTCCCTTTGAGTGAAAGATAACCTTTACTGAGGTAACTGTTATCATGCACAGGTCTATGTTTGCATAACATGTAAAATTACCATAGCTATATCCTTGTTTCTTATTTTATTCAAAGTGCTATGTAAAACATGGTTTAACTGCTTTTCCTTGAAATGTTTTTTCTTATATGAAGATATTCATAAAGTGTGTAATACATTTTAACATTCTCTATTTTTATTGTAGATGGCAGGATGCCCAGATACAGTGGAATGGATCAACAGCATTCATTTAATCTACAAAATTAATTTTCATAGAATAATATAGAGTCTATAGTATCATATTAAAAATGTTATATTTCTGCAGAATATAGAATGTTTCATATTGTCAAAATGTTTTACAGTAGTTGTGGACATTTTGTTCTAAGAGTTCAAAAAGTCTGTTCCATGAATGTTATGTTACTGTGACAAAAACCAATAAGCAAGTAATAATAGTCACATTTGTTTGATTCCATCTTCGCGTGAGCTACTAGTAATCACTAAACACTTTTTAAATGTTTTAAACTTGCCTATTCGTAAGAGTTACGGTCCAAGTTGACAAAGGGACACATCTCCCTCAACAAGCAAAGTAAGTGCTACTATAGGCAAGTTTTAGTAATAATAGTCCTTAAATATTAAGTACTTTCAGTATCGCTTGGCAAAAAAAACCACTACTTACTGATATTTTTCCCACTAAATTAGTGCATTGTTCAATAATGTGAGTCGCTGACAAGACTGTTTTGAGTATATATGAACAGTCTTATCTGCGACTCACAACATTGAACAATGCATTGATATAGTGTAAAACGTGTCTGCTGAAAAATATCAGTAATTAGTGGTTTCTTTGCCAAGTGATACCAAAAGAAGTAATTTTAATAAAATCTCCAGATGTAGAACACAAAAAAATGCAAATAATAAGTATATAACATTTGGTTTTATGTTATATTTAAGTAAGGAGAGTTGGATTACGTAACAGAGAATAGTTTGTATGTACATAACATGCAATTTTGATTATTCTATGCATCGCTATAACAGATACAATTAAATCCAGTGAATATCAGTATTTCTCAGTATAAATATTCAAAAAGATATCTTACACGAAATAGTTAAACCTGCAAAACACTGTATTAATATTTTACTTTCTTTATCTGACTTGAAATACATTTTGTTCAAAATGTTAACATTCGTAGAATAAAGGCTACTGTAATAACTGATATTCAAAATGATACGTGATGTAGTGACATGTACTGTTTACATGATGTAGTGACATGTACTGTTTACGTGATGTAGTGACATGTACTGTTTACGTGATGTAGTGACATGTACTGTTTACGTGATGTAGTGACATGTACTGTTTACGTGATGTAGTGACATGTACTGTTTACATCATGAGTTGTACTAGCAGCGCAAGGAGCTGTAAGTCATCTTGGTTTGGAATATCATACAGTAAATATAATTAATTCTGAAACTTAATTCTATAGAGAACTTTAAATAATCTAGTAATCCGTGCTTACCTAAGGCATTATAAATTAATCACTTAAACAATAGTTTATGACTATCCGAACAAGAATTCAACAAGCATTATAAATGTTACATCTTATCCCAAACTGAATATGCCTTTTTGAATATTAAGGCCTTTGTTTAGGCATTAGTTTGTTTCAAAGTTATAACTATTCTTCCCCCAGACTCTGAAGTGCCCTAGAGGATTAGGTGACCCTCACACACATGTTGTGCTGCCGATGGTTCTTCTACGAGACATCTATTAGGACTTGACCTACAAAACTAATATTTTTAATCTATAACATATAGGTAATTTTTCTGATGTTTTTGGATTATATATATTATTCTGTAGAAATAGACTCCAAACAATGTGGTTATGCCTCTCCTAAATATAATTAACTACATAAACAAATATTTGTTGGTTACATATTAAATTCCTTGCAATAATCTTTAGTAATGGCATAATTACATCGGGTTTGCCTCAACTTCCAAGGAATAATATGTAGAATCAAAAAATGTCAGTAAACATTATCTAAATACAACATTGAGACACTGATGAAGATCGGCACATAACGATCGAAAACGTTCTGTCTCAGTAAGTTTTAACAAATTTACTAAATATAAAGTTCGGATAGTCATAAACTATTGTTTAAGTGATTAATAAATATAACAGTTTAAAATATTTTAGTTTTGTAAACCAAGCCCTGAAAGTGATTAATGGAAAAACCATCAGCAGCAGATAGGCAGGTCTGCATGTGTGTGCCTGTAGAATTTGAGGGTCACTTAATCTTTTGGGGCGTTTCCTATTCTTGATGGATAGGATTCCTATTTACGTTATCTTATTTATGTTTAGTAATTTGTAATTTAGCTGTATTAAATTTACTAAATAATTTTTGTGTGTTTAGTAATTCGTTATAGAATCCTAATTATTATTGTGTTATTTATTATAACCATTATTTTTAAAATGATTTATAGTTTTTAACATTTTTAAATAGCACAGTGTTATTTAGTTTTTGTAAGAAAAATCAAAATAAATTGTACTCCAAATTAAAAAAAATAACAGTAATTTTTGGCCACAAAATTATACGGGATAAATACTGCCTGATTCAAGGATTTGTTTAAGGAAAGATAGATAGCAGAAGGGAACTAATAAGAAAAGACTTGGGTATCTCCATGACTGCTTTGGGCTGATATCTGTACAAAGGTTTCGGGGTGTTTTCAAAGTGGGGATATAAAATAGAAAACTTAAATAATGGAAACATTCTGCAAAAAGCCATCGAGAGATGAATAGGCGATCCCTTAAATGTACCCTTAGATAGTCACAAAGTCAGCAATTCCATAGGGATTGAACTTATTTAAATAGGTTAATTTAATTGAGGGCTGATGTATCTTTATCAATTTGATATTAAATCAAATTGTGTGTTTATTACATCTTTTTTGTTGGCATAGAAAACGTTTAGGTTGTTGTTGACATGTGTGTGCAAGGGGCCTGTTTCTATTGTGTGAATAGAAAGGCTGAGTTTTTAAATTAAATTGTGTGTTTATTACATCTTTTTTGAAAGCTTTAAGCCTGTTTGTCCATTGTAGATTCTGTTTTATCTCTTCAGTTTAGTTTATATCTGCATGTATAAAATTTACATTGGCAAACAGATTGCAGATTTCAAGATTTAAAATAATATATGCTCATCAAAAATACTTGAGTATGTATATACATACACACACACACACATAAATATATATATATATATATATATATATATATATATATATATATATATATATATATATATATATATGCTGATACGTATTCCTTCACGGATGGAAAAATATGATGAATAGTTACTATCTGGAGTACATCCGTTCATTCTGCAGTCCATACATTCGCAGTTCCGACGTTTCGCTAGAATCTCATCCAGCATTGACAATCCAGCAAATCTCTCGTTTTATGAACGGATGTACTCTAGATAGTAACTATTCATCATATATATATATATATATATATATATATATATACTATAATATAACTAATTATAATATACTAATATACTATAATATATATATAT